>JAFMSR010000007.1:53326344-53653844 GCA_022818135.1 Saxidomus purpurata | reverse complement strand
ACCAGCCTCAGAGGTCATGTGGTCAAGGTCGCTGACTTTAAAACCACTGAATATCTCGCTGACTGAGGATTGGTTTGACCCAGCTACCAATCTGACATTATATGTGAGAACATATTTTGCAGTACCGT
This sequence comes from Saxidomus purpurata, assembly GCA_022818135.1. Taxonomy (NCBI): domain Eukaryota; kingdom Metazoa; phylum Mollusca; class Bivalvia; order Venerida; family Veneridae; genus Saxidomus; species Saxidomus purpurata. The sequence goes on along the minus strand of JAFMSR010000007.1, from coordinate 53,653,716 downwards.
AGTTTCATGATTATGCAAATGACGGAAATACCGTCGAAACGGACGTTTAAAATGATTGGCACAGGGACTTGCATTTAGTTCATGCTACATCACTGTGTGCATTAGTGCCATACACAGACATATGTCTATAACATTAATTGAACAAAATGCTTGTTTACCAAAATATTTCTCGGTCTTTTTAAAGTGTTATTGTTTACTTATTTACCTGTATGTCATAATATATAATAACTTGTGCAATTATTTATACTTTTACTTTGCTATATTTAATTTATAAACACCTCTTCTTGTATTGATATATATTTACATACATGTATATCATATAAAATTATTTGTATACTATTCAAACAAAGTTTGTACTTATTTTATGACAGATTTCATATTAAATGTTGAAAGAAGACATGTTCCCTCGCTTTCTTTTCTCCTTTATTGTACGACAATTAATGCGTTCCAGTTTTGTACATTTCTTTACCTGAAAACGTACAAATGGATATTATAAACCATCACTTCATGTACACTTAACTGTGCAGAATATACCTTTGTTTTCCGTCAGTTGAATTTGACAAATAAAGCAAAACAAAATTAATGAAAATGCTGACGAATGATTTCAAGAACAAAGTAGAAATAGAAACAATGTTCTTCTTATTCAACCATAAACCGTAAAACACACGATTCAAACGAAGTCGTTCATATTTCTACAAAAGAATATTATGCTGGGAATACGGGTATAAAGGTTACTTAGCATAGAGTTACCTTTTGGGACGGACAGTCGCCCAAAAATGATATCGTCGATCTAAAAACTTGACCTGTATTAACCAAAAACGCAAAACCGTTCGACGTAACACTGTACATACATGTAGTAGTGAAAGACGTCTTGGTCATAATCAAAATGCGCTTTCTTAAGTTATAGCAGAAGGTAGACTGGCATTCAGTCCTTACATTTACTATTTCTTACTCAATTAACTCCTTTTGCTGCCAAAAATGTACTAGATGACACAAAGCTTAACTCATCACCATTCGGGGATTTTCATGTAGGCACTGTAATCTAGGGCTGCGCAGATGCTTGGGGACATGGAGCTGACGGAATACTGAAAGAAACGTTTAATCCTTTGAACGCCGATAACGTAATAAACCGTATACGCGGGTTAAGACAGGTTTGGCCTTCCATAGAAGTGACAGTTACCGTATGGAACACGTTTTGTCTGTATGAATTTAAAGGCTATGCCGACAGCTCCTGAATGTTGAAAAATCAGACGTCCGAGACAAATGCTGACACTTTAAGACAATCTGAAAATGACCTTGGACACAATTTCACCAGCTTTGAAAATTTTCATTTTACCAACGTTCGCGTACAGGCCCCTGTGGGATAGTGTTTTGAGCGCGTGCAAATATTTTTTCACAGACATAAAGCAGACATGTCGTACTCAAACCTAGGTATATTGACATCTTATGAGAACGCTTAAAATGACCTCTCGTTAGCAAAAAAAAAAAAGTCCAGCGCAGGTGAGCAGACAGGGTGATCCCTGCGCGTGAATTTGTAGGCCAAGGGGGGGGGGGGGGGGGGGGGGGGGGGGGGGTGGAAATTTTACTTTCATGTTACAGCTCAATACTGGTTGCAGTATACAACACGCGAGTAAACCGAAAGTAGCATAACGTGATGTACAGTGTTTACAAAAACACATGCATGTCTGTCGAGTGTGTAACAAAATATGCCGGTGTGCAAAGGATATGAAGCGGAGTTCCCTGGGCTTAACAGTTCAGAGTTATCGGGACTGCATTATTCAAATTTTCAGAATCTACTATTAAAAGGTTGCCCATCTTCTTTACCAATTCACTGCTGCCTAATATTTTATGTAAGTCAGTCAATAAAATCATGGCAACACTACTACAGGCTAATGTTATAAAATAAATGAAAATATCATAGCAAGGTACAATAAAGAATGGGTTAAACCGCTGTTCATTTAAAATTTAGTCATTATTAAGAAACTTGGTTACACAGCAATGTATGAGTTAATATTGCATGTTTGTGGTGTTCGACTTAGTAACCTTGACGTGATGAGCAATGGTACTCAGGCGAGCGATATAGAGCCGCGAATGCCCTCTTGTTTGTCATTAATTACAATGTCATTATTTTAAAGTGCACACTGAACCACAAATTAGGTATCACTTGTAAATTTTAATAGTTCATTTATTCATTAAGTTATTCTTTACCAAATCTTACCAAATTTGAAGTGGAATGAGAGCCGAAAACAAGCAGAGTTTACAATTTAAGTACATGACATGATTGTTCTTAATTGGGGAAGATTAAGCTCTATTGTTTAATATAACTGGAACTCTGTCTAAAGACTTTTAATAAATGGTGAAGTACCAACTCACAGATAGTTATCTTCTATCAAAACTTACAAATTATCTTATTTACCTGTTCTAACCATGCATGGTTTTCAGTCTAAGTGCACTATAAAAGACTCTTCAGTTCCCATTGTATTTTTCAAGAATGTGGCGAGAATGTGAGTAGATAGTAACTATATCTACTCTTCAAAATTAAGTCTGTTTTAACACAGTTTGCAAGTTTCGGTAGTGGGTCATTATATACGGCAATTATGCTTAATATATATATCTTTATTTCAGTCTCATTCACATACAGGCAGGCAGACAGACAGACAGACAGACAATGAATGTACCTTGAACTGATGATTAAGATCTTGTTACTCAATGTTTACTTATGACCCTCTAGGCAAATTTCTCCCTGGTCAATTAATGGGCAGTTAGCGGTTATTTCAAGTGAACAAGGGTATTGAATTTCTTTTGCCTGCCTAGATGATCAAGCCCTGTCAGTAGATATGGGCCAGAAAAATTCTGCTTGAATAATGAAAATTATCCTCTCATCTAGCCTGGTAGCGAGGCTAGGCAGAAGGTTAGGTAATGAAAGAAGAGTAGCTCTATTTGGAGAGTGATGCACGGGGAGATCATGTTTATCATATGTATCTACCGCATGGAACATCATTTATATTCATTTTGGTAGTTGCCCGCAGCCTCAGAGAAACACCTATTGCAGGGGTGTGCTTTTTTTAACAATGGACATCGAAAAAAAACCCCCGTAATTTCTTTGATTTTAAGATTGACACTAACCCTATGTTTACACAAGGATTGTTTACTTGATTTTTAAACGGATAACGTCAAAGGGAAATTAATTGTTCATTTACACTGACTCATGTTTTAGGTGAGGGTTAACCATTCACCTTGACTATCATATTTCGGTACGGTAGCACTGAGGTAACATGTGAGGGTAAAAACTCTCTTTCAACCTTCAGCTCTATATATTGTTACCTCTATAACGACTGGTTTTATACCGTCTGCGTCACTTGTTGTATGGGCTACTGCACATGACATTTGATGTACGTTTTTGGGGTTTGAAAGGTGACACACTCATGCATATAGGGTATGAATACATATGAATACAGCATTAAACCATTTACATGCCAAACTATTACGATGTCCCGTTTAGGTCACCTTTGTATAACCACTTTGACCCTTTGATTTGTACGGAAATGTATGATAGTTCACGTTTTAACGTGGTCATAGGGTAAAGAAGTGAATCAGCGATGGCCCAAACGAGACACCATATGAATACTGCATGTGAAACGAGGCCAATTTTGACTGCACCCATTGTGAAACATTCTTTTATGGCCACTTGTTTACGTGAAGTTTAACCAATTTTGAAATTCTTCTTGTTTACAATACTCTATACAACTGACAGATTTACAGGCCTTGAAAATAAACACAATACTATCTTAACCGCCTCACATATTAACTATCTGTTTACGTAATTCACGCATGACTATACTGCCGAAAGTAGAGTGAACATAAGTCAAAAGGATTATTATTCCGGATATATTTGTAAAGATGAGTTTTACTATGTGGATTCTGGCTTTATTAGTTATATATCAGTGCGGTAAGTACATGTATGGCTTTAATATGATTCATTTTTATATGATGATTTCGTTATGGATAACGACTTACTTTGTCGAGCGCATTGACTATCGGAAGGTAAGGTCAAGTCTGAATAATTGTATGCAAAATAATATATTCATATATAGTAACTGGCATATCTCTAACTTCCTTCATATGATCACCATGAAACGAAAGAACCAAATCTTTTATTCTGTCAATGTGTTAGTATGGCAGTAACTTGCATCATGGCAGTAAGGTTTCTCTCCAGTACCTGTTTAAACTCGGACACCTAGTTAATTTTCTTCTTAAAATATGCAATGTTCACATACGGTGTCAATAAACATTTTACTCATATTCATTTTCTTTGATAAGCCTGTATACATTTTATAAAGAACATGAATTAGCATACATAGTCGGACCAAAGAACATAAATATTTGTCGAACCTCTGTGAATGTACCCTGTGAGAGATACACATGTAAAGTCACACCGGATAGTTGTGCTCCAATTACAGCGCTTAAATAGGTTAAACTTAATAAATTGCAGTTATTTACAATGTGTACATTGTGCCCATTGTTCAGATGATAACTTAAACACTTATTCATTTTATAGGCGTTGTACAAGAAAGGACATTGACGCGCGACCCCACCCCACTCTCCTTTCTCTATGGAAGCCTTGGAGGGCCACTTTTGAGTTTCGACTTGCGGGTGTTTTTTTTACTTTTGACTTATGACTTTTGTACGCCGTACTTTTGACTTATGACTAGAACTACTGTATTGCCTCTTTGGCGTTTTTATTAAAACAATATAAACACGTCAACACTCAATAAATACAATTTCTATTTAAAAGATTTTAATAAAATCAATTATATAATTATATATAAAAGTTACATCATTTGTGTCAATAGTAACAAAATAAAACGTGTTTTAACACGCTTTTTGTTTTGACTTTTGACTTATTACTTATGATTTATGACTTATTACTTTTGACTTTTGACTTATTACTTTTGACTTTTGACTTATTACTTATTACTTTTGACTTTTGACTTATTGCTTATCACTTATGAAAAAAGAAACCCTAATCCTAACCCTAACCCTAACCCTAACCCTATACACGGTCCTCACTGAGGACCTCCAGCGGCAGGTTCAGGTAATACTAGGAACCTGCTACTGAGGACCCAACAATATAACAATATACTTATACATATTACAGCACTTTAATTTCCTTCGGTATACCTTGTGATATTAACATATAGATACATAAAAACATAAAAAGTAATTTTTTTAAAATGTTACCATAGCAACAAAAAAAAATTCATATTTTTTTACAGTTCCTTCATAGTTGGCTTGACGCCTGGGGGGCAAGTCCCCCAACCCCCCGCTTATAGAAAATTCTCAATTGTATATTATCATTGTTAAAAGAAGGTCTCATGGTAGATAAGAAATATGTTGCTTTATGTACATTATGCTTAATGAGCTAGCTTCTTTAAATAAAGAGATTATTATTATTATTATTATTATTATTATTATTATTATTATTAAAGAAAGAGGACACCCACAAGGCCTCCCGAGACGAGAGTTGCGTCGCCGCTCACTGCGGAGGCTCCCAAGGTCGCCTCCTGACGCGCCGTCACGGCTCATTGATACTAAAATAAATGACAAAGACAAAAGTAACTTAGTTCATTTATTTACAGCAAACAAGTTTACAGTGCTACGCACAAACATCATTTTAAAACCTTAATACAGGTTCGAATTCCAGTTTATATTGTCACAGCAGATCATTATGCTTTTTATGCAGTAGCATTCCTCTTAAAGTGTCTGAAAGTAGCAGTCATAAGTCAAAAGTCAAAAGTTGAAAGTCATAACTTAAAAGTCAAAAACACCCGTAAGTCGAAACTCAAAAGTGGCCCTCCAAGGCTTCCATATTTCTCTCATACTCAGTCATGTGTTCTCAAAAAGTAGTATTTTTTGTAAATGTCTCTCTAATGCATACATGTATAAAGGATACGTGTGTTTATGATTAGTTTAGTTTAGTTTATACTAATTTATTTTAGCTCGATTGTTAAGAAAGCTTGTAGCTTATCGAGTCACTCTCGAGTCCGCTTCCTGGAAAAACCAGTACTTGTGTCATATGAGGAGGTACGGTCGTGACCTTGGTGGGGCTCGAACCCGCAACCTCCGGGATAAGCGGCCGACACCAAACCTCTACACGCATATACTTGAAAATTACGCAAACGATATTTTATATAAATGTTAAGAATACATATGCATCAACCCATGTCAAGCTAATCACTATATCCGATAGTTTAATGCATTATCCGATAGTTTAATGCATCACTGACGTTGAATGACACTTTATATATGTGCAAAAATATGAAATATGAATTTTCAACAGTGAAAACACAATTTTAATGAATGATAGCAGGTCCTCACTTCTACAAATAGATGTTAATGAAGGTTGAAAACTATTAATGGTTTTTCTAGTATACTTATTCATTTATTCTCGATTGCAAAACAATTTCTTACAGCTTAGATAAATCGCTCTAAAGACTCACTCCAGATGGAATCAACCTCACAGAGAGAGGTGCAATGTGGAAATAATGTGTCTTGCATAAGGACACTACCTTCGTGGCACTGGTGGAGATCGAACCGGGACCCGCGATGTATGTTGAAGACCATGTTATCGATTAAAAGTTCTATGATACCAGTTGTCGCATAAAAACACTGATGCTGTTGCTGCTGCTGCTGCTGTTGATGATGATGATGGTGGTGGTGGTTATGTACACTGCGGGCAACATAATCTATTAATGACTATACATAAAAGGAGTTGTCTCGGATGATGATGATGATGATGATGATGATGATGATTATTATCAATATTTTGATGATGATAACGATTGTGATGACGACTGCGGTGGTGGTGATGAGGAATATTGTAATCATACACATGATGGTGATGATGAAAATTCTAACGACGATGATGGTTATTATTTCAGGCACTTTGGTGCATGGTACTCCGTGTTCCAAGGAGAATCGTACCCAGGACTTGTCCACATGCCTTTCAAAGATCACAACAGAGTTGTTTGAACCTAACAGGTACTGGTTCGGCAGCGAATATGCAAGCAGGTGCCCGTCGGACGAGGACAGCGGCATATTTTGTAGAAATCCCAAACCTTCTGATACAAGTATCCATGTGCGTTTATTTTCGACTATGGACTACACAGGCGGACTTGATAGATTTCTTGAATTAAATTTTGAATCTGGAGGGAGTAAGTAAAGGTTTTATCATTTTGTTCTGTAAGTTAAGATGTTTTGTTTTCATTTCTGAACAAGCATGTTTAATATACAATGTACGTTCATTTAAGGAAATCTTGAAGGCTCCTTTTCCGAGAGACCTATCACGATTTGAATGACATTTGAAACTGCATGTCGGTGTAAAACAATTAAGATAAAAGTAGTTCATGACTTTCAATGATCAGTGTGTGCAAATAGGATACATGTGCATCTTTCGTGTTTGTCTACGGTTCTGAAGATTTTTAGGAGTCATTAATGTCACGTACAGACAATATGCTAATGCCTTGCTGTTGAAACCGATTAATTTTTGTATGCCTTCTGGCTTCCATAATTTAAACGCCTTTTTGACTTTTGTTCCAGTGAACTATGAAGCCTGTGGAAATTCATATAAGTCGTCAGAGTCTTGGAGGTTGGACGCAGATCCAACTTCCGGTACCGTTGTCTATCCGTGGTTCGTGAAAAATTTCCCCGTTTCTGTGAATTGGACTTACAATATCACCATATTGGAATATTACACCTTGATGGTTTATGATGCTGGGTACTTGGTGTCACGTGGTCTCTACGTAAATATACCGCAAAATAAATTCGATGACATCGCTTCTTCTGAGGTAATCTAAAATAAACATCGAAATTTTGAATATCTAGCTCGGGGTACTACGCCGGTTATATAAGTCGTTTTACTACCAACTTTGTCACATTAAGAAGTTTTCTAAAGTCTAACGATCCGTTGTTGACGCCACCTGGAAAGGCGGCGTCAGTATTGAATAGGTTTTAATTTTGTACCATGGTGTTGCATAATCAAATAGGGAGCAGTCAACATTATTATTGTAAATATAAACTATGTTTTATGTTTGAAAAAAGAGAACAAACAATTTCGGAAGATGCTTGGCTAAATTGAAACATTCAGATTTTTAAATGCATGGCATCAACGAGAAATATCAATGAAAAACCATTTTAATAACTACATATTAAAGTCTACTATAGAAACGGTAAATAAAACGTTCAGCCAACTATGCAATATACCGGTTTACAGCCGTTCATTCAATCAACAATAAATCAGGCAATGAAAGGTATGTAAAATGTATACGTCACAGCATTTTCCAGTGAGATATTGTCAAACTTACCGCCATATTGCTTAAGTTTATATATTGCTGCGGTTAGTTCTCCACATTACCAGTTACAGGAAGGGAGGGGCTTGCATATCTGTTTAATCACCATATATAGACTCTGTGGGTAAATGATATTTGCTCTGGTTGTTAGAATATTCTGAAATATTTTTTAAACCGGCAACATTTCTTATCCCTGTAGAATGTGAATTGTGTGAGGAGCTATGGTTTTAGTTTTGTGTATCAGTTTCTTGGTAGTTAAATAACAAGTGTAAACCTTTACTACAATGCAGCTCGGTTGTTTATTATTCAGATCTTAATTCTGTAGGTCTTTCAGGGTTTAAAAAAGGGTTCTCTGATGTTAACTATCATATTTTATATAGAAACCTGTCCCAGCGCTATCTCCAGGTTGGGTGGTTTAAGTCATGCTTCAGAAACATGTGCGGCGTCTTTTGCATCAAAATTCGTCTTGTTATATGATAATATATCTCCCCGCTCGATTCAAAAGTGTTTTCAATAGATCAAGAGAATTGTTTTATCCTTTTAGATAATCCAGCATTATGGTGGCCCTTTATTAGCGATGGATATCAAAAACCCGTATGTTTTCTTATTGTTCAAACAAAACGGTACGATTACTGTTTCTGATGAATGGAAGAATAAAGTAACCAATGGAAACTTGGCCGGATCATGGACAATCGAAGAATTTGCCTCGGCCATGAATATGCAAGGTAAATGTAATGATTCTAGCTTTGATGTTAACTTTGATGCAAAAAAAAAAAAAAAAAAAGGAAAAAAAAATTTTTTTAAAATTTTTTTTTGGAAAAAATTTTGGGGTTTAAAAATGGGTTAAAAAAAAGTTTTGGAAAGTTTTTTGGTGTTCGTTACATATATAACTGTGTGAGTTTTACGTCCGTTGCAGTCGTATTTCGGCCATTTTTACAAGCGGACAGTTTACCTAACCATCGTCCCGAGGAAGAACCAGTACCAGATTGTTATCCTCTGTAAGAAAACTATCAACTTTCTCAAATAAAAGGACATGGTTAGATGGTCAGTAGCAGGGCTCGAACTAATGACCCTTAATGTATGAGAGGTTATAGCGATTTCATGTGAGCAGCTCTAATTACTAGGAGGGGCGGGCTCTTTATTTCTCTTAGTTCCCTGAGAGTTGTGAGACAACCGTCTCACTTCATGAACGTGTTGCAAATTTGTTTATTTTTAAAGTGTGTCTTGTCCTTATGTATTCATTTTTTATCTTCCCTTGGAAGAAGTGCTAAATTTGATCAGGATATTTGACCCTGTCTGTTCTATGCTAACTCTCCTTTGGGTTTCATTATCTTTTTTTATTTTGAGCCGCTAAATTTTGTCTAATTTGATTCTTTCACTTTGTTATTCTTGCATTGTTCTCTCATAACACTATTAAGTGTGTTGGAATTCCATTTACTGAATTCAGGTTTGGTTGCTATTAACTGGATTACGGTGACGGGAGATGAATGGTCGGCCCAGACAATGATGGAAAAGCAGGGTCCCTACGCCATGTGTCCAGTTTTTGCCACTAAAGGTAAGTTTAAAAGATATTCTTGTATTAGTCTACACGCTGTAATGCCTTTTTGTTTTCACAATCATAACATTTATGGCATTATAATACGTTACTAGTATTTATGAATAATAAAAAGTTGCCCGACACTTGGAACGCTCCTATCTTAATCGTTACTCATCTTTGGTGAATTGCCGAGGTCATCCGATTGAACAGTCTCTTGAAGACTTAGCTGCAAACATGCATATTCGAAACAATTTCTCTTCTAATAGTATCCGGACATATGATTATCTTTTAGCATTGCACCGGAAGAAAAGAACATTCATTCCAACAGATGTACAGCTGAGTGTGTGGATAGATTTTGAGTTTATGCCACCCACTGACAAAACAATCAATGTGTGTTGCAAAGAGACCAAATATAGGTATATTAGAATGTCTCTACAAGGTACTCTTTTAAAATGAAAAACGTTTATTGAATAGATCCATTTTAAAGCCCCCACCCCGAACCCCCCCCCCCCCAAAAAAAAAAAATTTTTTTTTTTTTTTTTTTTTTTTTTTTTTTTTTTTTTTTTTTTTTTTTTTTTTTTTTTTTTTTTTTTTTTTTTTTTTTTTTTTTTTTTTTTTTTTTTTTTTTTTTTTTTTTTTTTTTTTTTTTTTTTTTTTTTTTTTTTTTTTTTTTGGGGTGTTTTTTTTTTTTTTTTTATTTTTTTTTTTTTTTTTTTTTTTTTTTTTTTTGTTTTTTTTGGTTTTTTTTTTTTTTTTTTTTTTTTTTTTTTTTTTTTTTTTTTTTTTTAAAAAATTATTTTTTTTTTTGGAAAATTATTTTTTTGGTTTGGGGGGGGCCCTTTAAGTCGAAGTTTATACGGTAGCATTCACATATTTCTACGATAATTATGAACTTGAGCCACGTCAAGTGAACACCATACTCGATGGCCAGATTCTCAGAGTCACGTAAAGGACATTCATGAATTTGTTACAACTACATACCTTAGTCTTAAGGCATCTGTATATATACTCTTGTAACTCGAGGTGCACTTTAACATCAACATTACTTTTGTTCCGTTGTTAAACAATACACATTCATTTGGAGTAAAATGGTGTTACTTAAATTTTGAAACATTTCATAATGTGAAATGTCAAAACATCTTGCAGCAAGCAATTATCACAGTTTATCAGCAACATGAGTTCGGCACTCATTATCTCTTATAGAAGTTTGGAATCATTATACTTTACAATATTTTTTGTTGCCATGACAACATAATTATGATGCATGATCGTTCAGACTTTCTGGAAGTCGCACATAAAAGATACATGAATGTATCTTCCATCGATACACACATTTCCTAACCTACAACACTTGTTTTTTTCAGTGCGCGGAACTTCAGCTTAAACCCCCTTGGTGACCAGAACTTTAGTACATGGGAGGTCCGCTCTGAATCTCCACATAAACTTACGCTCTCGAAGCTTGGTTATTTTGTAGAACGTCATAATTTCACAGGTATAAAACAGATCAATAATAGGCCTACCTCTTACACTATTTCATTAACCCTCTAATACTGTAAATATGGTAATATTCCCGATGATTTAATTTGCGTTATTTTCGCGAATTTCAGCGAATATCATGAGATAAAATTCGCGAAATTTTTGTCTCGCGAATTTAAAGCGATTTACAGTATTTTCTAACTCATTGTATGCAATTTACAATTTTACTTTTAAAAATTGTATCAAGAAATACTTTTATCTTTTATAGGGGACATGTACACATTAATATCCGTGGACCCAGATGTCCCCTTGCCGTCAGCAGGGACAGAAACTAGGCCTATTCTTCATGGACTGGTAACAAATATTATGGACGGAAACATAAAAACAGGTAGTTCGATACGATTTCTTATAATCAGTTATAACAGTGGTTCAAATACGCAAACACTTTGCTCAATCTTCAGTGCAGTCTTACCAGTCATGAACAGCCATGCAGGCAAAGGATACACTTAAAGTACATACTAAACATGTATATAATGTAAAACAGCGACTGATTTCAAGAAAGGACGCCATCCGGAACCTTAAATTCCGGTTTGCACTGTTGGTTATATGTTGTTTGACCAGGAATTTTAAGCACGATTCTATTGCACTGATAAGTAGTTCTGTAGTGAACCTGTACCAGTACATCAGCCATCACCCCAATCGAAACACCTCGGCAGATTGCTTCGCAGTTTGATGTAGGGTAACGGAATCTGCCGAGGACTTCCGATTGGCCATTACCCGTCTGCAGTTTGCCATTTTCATAGCAAAATACACATTTATCTGGCCACTATTTTGATCAATGCCTTGACATGCTGCTAAATGCTGGTTTGACTGCAGCTTGAGTAACAAATCTTTGAATAAATCTTACAGTTGAACATTGTTTAAACATAAAATATTTAAAAACTATTCATACATATCTGGTTCTTACACTACAGACTGTTACATCCTTATTGTAGAAGGAAGACCGTTGTACACACACGCGACTTGAAAGGAGTTTAACTTAAAAGGAATTCGACTTAAATTATATGTAGAAATACATTGGTTTATCGAACTCAGTCTGCCTCCGTGGTCGAGTCGTTAATTTGAAATCATTGTGACACTCTCAAGGATTGAGGGTCGTGGGTTCGAGCCCTGTACCGATCATGTTCCTTTTTGTGAGAAATTTGGCAGTTTCTTACAGAGTATAGGGATTTAGTACTGGTTCTTCCCAGGAACGATAGTTTGGTAAATTCTCTGCCCTTCACATGACCAAACATTGTCATTGAAACTGTTGTTAAACTCATAAAATAACAACAACAACAACTGATCTAGCAGTTGATTTTGAGATAAGCAGTTTTTTTACTTAACAGAGTTCGAGAATTAAATAATCTACCCTGTATTTGTAGGTGATTTTGGGTTACATTGGGCTGGCCCATTCCCTCCCAATGACGTTCCGCATTACTACTACACATTGTTATATAAACAACAATCTACACTGAATGGCACAGAGTTGAGATTCAACTACGCTGGAAACGCATGCTCTAGCAGATTGTACGGGAGGTATGCACAAATAGTTTAAATTGAAAACTCTAAAATTCCAGTCTTTTACGAAAAGAAACCTCTTTTTCTTCTTAATATAAATACTATGTATTACATACTTGCCCTAAACTGATGATTTACACGATGTAAATCAACTTTTGTCAGAATGTTCATCTAGAACATCCCATAACAACCATACTTCAAGCATTTTTATCAGCTTTAACTTAACTGTTAGAGTTGTGACATGATGTTAGTATTTCATGGTGATATCAAGGACAGCTTCTTCTTTCTTTCAGGTGTTTATACGATATAAATCGAGCCGTAACAGAGAACAACCTGACACTTGTTGGCGCCACCTGGTTTACTTCGCAAAAAGATGCATATGTTTTAGAACGACAACTAAATCAGACCGGAAGTGACGAAGCGGAAGTGTGTAAAGGTCAGCTGGGATACAGTAATCCCTGCACCACCGGCACCGCCACAGTTGTGTTTCCTTCAATAGTCTATGTTTGCATAACGATCTCATTTCTGCTGGCATTTTGAGTAAGCCATGATCTGAGTATAACATTTATGTTCCTGAGAGGTATCTATCAACAAGATGAAGGAGTAGTTAATACAACTGGACACGATTGAAATAAAACCTACAGTCAAACATATTTTAAGCAGCCACACCAAGGGATGCAACAAAAAGGCCACCTTTAGAATTAAGCAGCCGTATAACGGTGTATTCTACATTAACATGACAAAACTAGATACAATATTGGCTGATTAAGTGAGGTGACCTCTACCAGGAATTCAACGGTAAATGCACTGCGTGTGACATACAAGTTATAGGCCGCGGTTGGCTTGTAAAGTTACCACATCACTTTTATCACACTAAATCTTTTAGTAATATAGTGACATTGCAAAAACATTCCATTGACTTTCCAAAACATGTTTTATTATGTATTTTATGATACAATATCGTATGTGTATTAATACATAATTATTTTCTAAAGACATTCTAGTATATTCATTAAAGTCCCAGGATCACTTTGAATTTACTGATGTAGTAACATGAATTTATTGATAGGATAAGGATAGAACCATTTTCTGTTCACTCTAAAGCAATGCTGACATATATATAATTATGCCCTCCTTTAGTCTATACTAATTTATTTTAGCTCGATTGTAAAGAAAGCTTGTAGCTTATCTACCCTCTCGAGCCCGCTTCCTGGGAAAACCAGTACTGGTGTCATATGAGGTACGGTCGTGACCCCATTGGGGCTCGAGCCCGCAACCTCCGGGATGAGCGGCCGACACATTAACCACCTTACACCACCGCTCCACTTCATATTCAAGGTGTTTCTTCAAGAGAAGAGTTGCCAGAAATCCTTTCTATTTTTTTGTAATGTGATTGAAAAAAATACTGTGCTTTGTTTCTAATATGTTCTTATTAATTTAAAAATGTAAGGAATGTTTTTGGTAATGAGGAAAAAGATATGCATGTGGTCTGAAAAATATTTTTTGGCCTTAAAAAGAAGAACAACAATTTTTGGCCTGACAAAAAGTTACTATTCCCGGTCAATGTAACCTTGACCTTTGACCTACATATTCAAGATTCTGGAGTTATCGTCCGGAAACCGTTTTACTACTCCGGGTCACTGTGACCTTGACCTTTGACCTACTGACCTCAAAATTGGGGTCATTGACTGGTGATAACCAACCTTCACACCACGTTTGAGGATTGTAGGTCAAAGCGTTCTTAAGTTATCGTCGGAAACCGTTTATCTACCGACAGACCGACCGACGGACCAACATGTGCAAAGCAATATAGCCTCGCTTCTTCGAAGGGGGGCATAACTACAAATTTGTTATCAGCATGGTTTGAAATTATTATCAAAGTAAATATTTTTGTACATAAAATATGTCCTATACCATTCACAAATGTAACATGGATGTCTAAAAATATTTTGGACACATATCTTAATTTTATTTGTACAGATAAGTTTTCTTTAACATTTTGCTAAAATTCATACATAGTCATCAGCAATCCATTTTATCGGTCAAATGTACGAAAAAGTATGATAGTGTGAAATAGTAAAGGGTATTCTATCATTGTCAGTTGAATTTTTATTATGGGAAAACGTCACTTCCTTAGACAACTGAGACGCTTTTGTGAAATTTTGGTATATTTTTTTCTGGATATTTTCTTTCAGGAAATGTTGTTTTTATTCGTTTATGATCTGTCATTATTAATGTTACTCGACATCAGTTTAGTTTTATGCCGAGCCTATTAACAAGGATTCACCGTCGTGACAAGGTAAATAGTTGATGAGACCTAATTTAAATGCTAAAGTATAAAGTAATGTTAAAATATACTGATATAACTATGAAAAGTATTCTGTTATATTATGTTTTCTGATTAAGTGTACATATATTTACAGAAGATGTTATAAAAAATTGTTTATTACTCCAATTTAATGTTGCACGAGAGAATTTCTCTTAAAACGCTTACATTTACATATTTGCATTACCTCCCTTTTTTAATTGTATAACATCCAATATACTGTATACCAATATACTTTTTGTTGTTTATTATTTTTTGAAAACCATTGCATCTTGTTATGCTTTTTGTTTTACTGTATGATGTTATTTGTAGCCGTACGTCACATTCCGTATTAAATGTAATTTACTGTACCTGAAGAAGACGTACAAAAGTCGAAATATGTGCAAATTAACGTTGTGATTAATTTTCATTTCTTAGTACAGTGAGTGTTACTGTAAAGATAGATGATTATCTGGGATGATTATCTAGAACTTTATCTTTCCTCGTTGACAGAACAAGTTCAAGTTGATTTTACAGGATGCACTCGATTTATCACTTGCGCTGTACATACGAAGGATGTGAAATGGGTAACCAGACGAAAAGCACTTTTCGAAAGCGAGTGTGCTTGTGACAATTTTACTGCTTCCGGTAGACTTTCAGGTGGAACTTTACTGACAGCAGATAAGATGAGGTGTTGTCATGCAAATGATTTTGAAGATAAATATCTTCTGCATCGCAAGACACCAGAAACATGTGATATTATTGCGAAACGAATTAAGTTGAACCGCGGCATAGTCGTGATTTTCACAATGTAAAGATTTATATCTTGTATATTAAAAGGCTGTTTTGCGAAAAATTTGAAATTTTACAATTTGCATTGATAACTTTATTTTTGATTACTGTATGACCGTATGTGTACTTGAGTGATAAAATTATGCCTGCCAATTGGGTTTGGACTCCATAATCCAAGTGTCTGTGATTTGATGCGGGCAGTGCTTTTTACCAACTGGTTGCATACTGAGAGTCCTTTAGTCAACGGCGTAAAACAGTGCACTATGATTACTCTGTCGGGAATGTACTCTTTTATTTAAAGAAATTTAGATGTAATCGTTCGTAAATAATAACATAAATTTACATACCAAACTATAAACTTTTGTATCGAGCTGCGTACGTTCTGTTAATACCCATACTTTTCCATCATATGCATGTGATTATCTTCCGTAATCATCGTAACTTAACAGTAATTTATAAGACCAGGGTCTGTGAAAGTATATTGCAAAACAACAGAAGTAAGTGAGTGAGTGTGTGAGCGAGTGAGTGAATGAGGGAGGGAGGCAGGGAAGGAGCGAGCGAGCAAGCAAACAAGCAAGTTTCTTTATTAACGTGCTATACACAATACCCGGCCCAATTGGCCTATATGTCACCAGTTAAAAATCTCACATCGAAATATATCATGCCCTGAGATGAGATGGGTAAATAAATTAATATTTATATGTACATTTACAGAAAAATGTTAATATTTCATTCTTTTAAAAACAGTTCTGATTTGCAATCTTTCCAGGATATGACTAAACTATAATGTTATTAAGTTGTCTTTGTTCTGCATTTGGGAAAACTGAATGTCTGATAATTGCGCCATAAACGGTCTCTAATATCTTTAAGTGCAAAATAATGGCACTCGTCTTCCAAGTCATTTGAATAGCAACATTATTATACACTTTTTAGCTCACCTGAGCACAAAGTGCTCTTTGTGTTCAAGGTGAGCTTTTAGGATCATCCTGTGTCCGCCGTCGTCTTGTATCGTCAACAATTTGCTTCAAACGACATCTTCTCTGAAACCACTGGGCCAATGTTGATGGAACTTTGCATGGATGTTCCTTGCATGAAGGTCTATCAAAGATGTTCAAAGAATTCCATTCCATGTGGAACTCTGGTTGCTGTGGCAACAAGTAGGAAAATCTTTATAATCTTCTCTGAAAACAAAAGGCATAGAACGCTTAGATACTTTGCATGTAGCATTGCCTTGTTGACCTTTACCAAGATTGTTCAAATCATGATCTCCGGATCAAAATTGACCCCGCCAGGGTGATCACTTTATTTTGCATAGGCTTATATAGGACAAATCAACTTGTCTGAAACCGCACGGCTTAAACCTTAGATAGTTTGCATGTAGCATTACCTAGTGGACGTCTACCTATAGTGTTCAAATCATGACCCCCGGGTCAAAATTGACCCCACCCAGGGGGTCAACTGACTTTACATAGGTTTCTATAGGAAAATTTTGGAAGTCTTCTTCTCCAAAAACCACTAGGCTTACGGCTTAGATATTAACAAGATTTGTTTTCAAAAGGCAAAGTACACAAATTCGCTTTTAGGACCCTGTTTTCTAAGAACAACCCATTAGAAAGCCTGCCATATTTTCTATGTTCAAAAAAAATAACATCAACAGCTTCATGTCTATTTCTAAAATTTATTTTTCAGCCGCTAAGATAAGCAATACAGAATTGTCACTGTTAATTAAGCTGGCTAAACGTTATTACAAATTTTTGCAAACAGTTTGATCAATCAAGTGTATGGTCAGCCTAACAACTTTAAAATTCAAAAGTACATGCACAGTAGAGGAAAGACAGCGTTTGGTTAGCCAAACAAATAATAAATATTTTTACACAAAACAACATGGAGACCGAGACAAGTGTTTGGCCAGCCTAACAAATGAAACATATTTCATACAAAACATTCAGAAACAAAGAGAAACTACCGAATATATCAGTTCAAATTCATCCGGGGTTTGGCTGGCCTACAAAATATAAAACTGTACATTTCAGAAAACATTTTAGAGTTAACAGTTTTTTAATTAATTGAATTCAACACTTGTTTTGCCAGCCTAACAAAATTTAATGATAAATCTCTAAATTTTCACATTGGTCAGCCTAACAACTTTAAAATTAAAAAGTACATGAACAGCAGAGGAAACACAGAGTTTGGCCAGCCTAATAAATTATCACTACTTCTCACAAAGTATTCAGATACCAATTC
Organism: Saxidomus purpurata; assembly: GCA_022818135.1. Taxonomy (NCBI): domain Eukaryota; kingdom Metazoa; phylum Mollusca; class Bivalvia; order Venerida; family Veneridae; genus Saxidomus; species Saxidomus purpurata. The sequence continues at coordinate 53,635,454 of JAFMSR010000007.1, read as the reverse complement.
AAGTTTATTGGCATATCAGCAATATACCAATACTAACGTTTGGCCGGCCTAACACATTATAAATATTTTACGCTAAACAGTCGGAGACCAAGACTAATCTTTGGCCGACCTAAAAAATAATGTATCTTTAACTCAAAACAATCATAGACCAAGACTAGTGTTTGGCCGGCCTTTCTTCTAATTTATCTTTAAATTCAAAACAACCATAGACCAAGACTAGTGTTTGGCCGGCCTAACAAATAATGTATCTTTAACTCAAAACAATCATAGACCAAGACTTGCGTTTGGCCGGCCTAACAAATCATTTATCTGTAACTCAAAACATTCATAGACCAAGACTAGTGTTTGGCCGGCCTAACAAATAACTTATCTTTAACTCAAAACAATCATAGACCAAGACTTGTGTTTGGCCGGCCTAACAAATAATGTATCTTTAACTCAAAACATTTATAGACCAAGACTAGGGTTTGGCCGGCCTAACCAATACTCAATCTTTAACTTCAAATAACCATAGATCAAGACTAACGTTTGGCCGGCCTAACAAATACTTTATCTGTAACTCAAAACAATCATAGACCAAGACTAACGTTTGGCAGGCCTTAAACAATGCATCTTTAACTCAAAACAATCATAGACTAAGACAGGTGTTTGGCCGCCCTAACAAATAATTTTTCTTTAACTCAAAACATTCATAGACCAAGACTAGTGTTTGGCCGGCCTAACAAATAATTTATCTTTAACTCAAAACATTCATAGACCAAGACTAGTGTTTGGCCGGCCTAACAAATAATTTATCTGTAACTCAAAACATTCATAGACCAAGACTAGTGTTTGGCCGGCCTAACAAATAATTTATCTTTAACTCAAAACAATCATAGACCAAGACTAATGTTTGGCCAGCCTGACTTATAATTTATCTTTAACTCAAAACAATCATAGACCAAGATTAGTGTTTGGCCGGCCTAACTTATAATTTATCTTTAACTCAAAACAATCATAGACCAAGACTAGTGTTTGGTCGGCCTGACTTATAATTTATCTTGAACTCAAAACAATCATAGACCAAGACTAGTGTTTGGTCGGCCTGACTTATAATTTATCTTTAACTCCAAACAATCATAGACAAAGACTAGTGTTTGGCCTGCCTGACTTATAATTTATCTTTAACTCAAAACAATCATAGACCAAGACTAGTGTTTGGTCGGCCTGACTTATAACTTATCTTTAACTCAAAACAATAATAGACCAAGACTAGTGTTTGGCCGGCCTTACAAATCATTTATCTTTAACTCAAAACAATCATAGACCAAGACTAGTGTTTGGCCGGCCTAACAAATAATTTATCTTTAACTCAAAACAATAATAGACCAAGACTAGTGTTTGGCCGGCCTAACAAATCATTTATCTTTAACTCAAAACAATCATAGACCAAGACTAGTGTTTGGCCGGCCTAACTTATAATTTATCTTTAAGTCAAATAAATCAAAGACGAAGACTAGTGGTTGGCCGGCCTAACTTATAATTTATCTTTAACTCAAAACAATCATAGACCAGGACTAGTGTTTGGCCGGCCTAACTTATAATTTATCTTTACCTCAAATCAATCATAGAACAAGACCAGTGGTTGGCCGGCCAAACAAATAACTTATCTTTAAGTCAAATAAATCATAGACCAAAACTAGTGTTTGGCCGGCCTATCAAATCATTTATCTTTAACTCAAAACAATCATAGACCAAGACTAGTGTTTGGCCGGCCTAACTTATAATTTATCTTTAACTCAAATAAATCATAGACCAAGACTAGTGGTTGGCCGGCCTAACTTATAATTTATCTTTAACTCAAAACAATCATAGGACAAGACTAGTGGTTGGCCGGCCAAACAAATAACTTATCTTTAACTCAAATCAATCATAGATCAAGACTAACGTTTTGCCGGCCTAACTTATAATTTATCTTTAACTCAAAACAATCATAGACCCAGACTAGTGTTTGGCCGGCCTAACTTATAATTTATCTTTAACTCAAAACAATCAAAGACCAAGCCTAGTGTTTGGCCGGCCTAACAAATAATTTATCTTTACCTCAAATCAATCATAGAGCAAGACCAGTGGTTGGCCGGCCAAACAAATAACTTATCTTTAACTCAAATCAATCATAGACCAAAACTAGTGTTTGGCCGCCCTAACAAATAATGTATCTTAACCTGCAAAATCTGATAGACCAAGACTAATGTTTGGCCGGCCTAACAAATAATCTATCTTAACCTGCAAAAACTAATAGACCAAGACTAGTGTTTGGCCTGCCTAACAAATAATTTATCTTTAACTCAAAACTATCATAAATTAAGACAAACGTTTGGCCGGCCTAACAAATAATTTATCTTTAACTCAAAACAATCATACACCAAGACTGGTGTTTGGCCGGCCTAACAAATAATTTATCTTTAACTCAAATCAATCATAGGACAAGACTAGTGGTTGGCCGGCCAAACAAATAACTTATCTTTAACTCAAATCAATCATAGATCAAGACTAACGTTTGGCCGGCCTAACAAATAATCTATCTTAACCTGCAAAATCTGAAAGACCAAAACTGGTGTTTGGCCGGCCTAACAAATAATTTATCTTTAACTCAAAACAATCAAAGACCAAGACTAGTGTTTGGCCGGCCTAACAAATCATTTATCTTTAACTCAAAACAATCATAGATTAAAGACTAACGTTTGGCCGCCCTAACAAATAATTTATCTGTAACTCAAATCAATCATAGACCAAGACTAGTGTTTTGCCGGCCTAACAAATCATTTATCTTTAACTCAAAACAATCATAGATTAAAGACTAACGTTTGGCCGGCCTAACAAATAATTTATCTTTAACTCAAAACATTCATAGACCAAGACTAGTGTTTGGCCGCCCTAACAAATAATTTATCTGTAACTCAAATCAATCATAGACCAAGACTAGTGGTTGGCCGGCCTAACAAATAATTTATCTTTAACTCAAAAGAATCATAGACCAAGACTAGTGTTTGGCCGGCCTAACAAATAACTTATCTTTAACTTAAAACATGATTAGACCAAGACTAGTGTTCTGGCTATATGTACAAAAAATAAAATTAAGAAATGTTTAAAAAAAAGTTTTAAACATCCTTATTACATAAGTGAATGGTATAGGACATAAACTATGTTTAATGTATTAATAAAATACGATTTTTTTATCATAAAAAAACCATCATAGAATATGTTTCTGAATGCCAGTTAAATGTGTTTGCATATATAACTGTGAGATGTAGTATGATAAAAGTGTTGCGGTAACTTTACAAGCTAACCGCAAGCGAATTTGTCAGCCAACACTGTATCCAATTTGCCTTTTTAAAAAAGAAAACACACCAGTTAAAAGCAGCTACTTTCTAAATGGCTTTTTACTGTTGCATACCTGGGCGTTGCTGCTTAAAATATATTTGGTTTAAATAATATTTTATTCAATACATTGCATGTACAATATGTCACATTTATAATAGACATTTACGATCGAGTAGAAAGCTACAACATGTTTGATTGTAGTTTGTTTTATTTAGATGGTGTCCAATTGCACTAACGGCTCCGTACATTTTGTTGAAAGATACCTCCTATGTTGAAATCAGATCGTGGCTTATTCAAAATGCCAACACAAATAAGATCGCTATGCAAACATTGACTATAGAAGGGAACACTGCTGTGGAGGCGCCATCGTATCCGGGCTGACCTTTACACACTTCCGCTTCGTCCCTTCCGGTCTTTAGCTGTCGTTTTAAGATGTATGCATCTTTTTGTGAAGTAAACCAGGTGGCGCCAACAAGTGTCAGGTTGTTCTCTGCTACGGCTCGATTTATATCATATAAACATCTAAAATAAAGAAGAAGCTGTCCTTAAAATCACCATGAAATACTAACATCATTTCACAACTCCAACAGTTAAAGCTGATAAAAATGCTTGAATTATGGTTGTAATGAAATGTCCTAGATGAACATACCGATAAACATTGTTTTACGAAGGGCAAACTATGAACTTATTATTGGTGGCATATTTCTGCATACACTTAGCCAGATACTTTTCATGAAAATTTTGTCATATTATATCGAAATATTTCAGTTAACGGCCATTTTGATCTGATATTTTGTTAAATGGTTAAATAAATTAAACGTAACGCAAATTTCTGCAAACGGTTACTAAATAAAAGTTTTTATGAAAAGTACAAATGGTTCGTGAAAAGTAAAAATTTTTCGTGAAAAGTAAAATTGTTTTCGCGACAGCCGTTTGGGTTTTTTCGCATATAAATAAAAGTTTTCGTGAAAAGTTATTTGTTTTATTTCTGTCCGAGGAACACCTAAAAGTGAGAATAACTCCGATTATAATGTTCTATTTATGGTTATCTGAAATGTATTATATATCTCAGCTTCTTTCATTTATTATCGTATGCAGCCGTGGCCACTTTCATGATCTACCCATTTAAATTAAATTATTATGAAGCAAAAACTTGAAAAATTTCGCGAATAAAATCTATTTTTATGATAAACTTTGTTCTTTTCTAGATAATTTTGGAATTTAATGAGATATTTTCTTGGTTATGTTATGCAGAAATATGCCACCAGGGGTTTGTTACGAATAAAATGATTCAAGAATTGTGATAATCACTAGAAAAAGCTAGAATTACCACTGAATATAGTTAAAATACCCCCACAAACGGACTTAAATGTCACAAGAAAAGACCCTAATAATTATTATTTACAGTTGTGACAAGCTCATTTGAACACATCTACAGCTTTATAGCAGGCAACATTCTAATCCAGTATGTGGTTCAGGAGTTACACTTGACCCACATGTTTTGAAAATCCATCAAGGGGAAATACGGAGCGGACACGAAAAACAAATGACTTCCATTTGTGACTTTGACCCACAGGTTGGCAGGGTTGATACATGGTTTACCATCGCCTTGATGATATAAACATTTGACTCAAGTTTCATGACAACCATTAAAGGGGTAAGAGATAAAAAGCGGATGAAAAACCAGTGGCCCTAAGTGTGACTGTGACCTTGAACCGGCAGGGTTGGAACATTGGTTCTGCACATTGTCTTGATGAGTTAAACATTTGACTCAATTTAAAGAAAATCATTGATAGGGGTTTAGAGGATAAGCAGCTGGCACAAAGAGAACGCTAACTTCACCGAGTACCGCCTTGGACAACTAATGGTACTACCCAAACTGAAAGATGGACGAGTCCGTTTTAGAAATTTAGATGGAAGTTTAGCCCAAATCTTACCTCCCTGATAATCTGTTAGAGCATGCGTTTCCAGCGTAGTTGAACCTCAACTCTGTACCATTTAATGCCGATTGTTGTTTATATATCAATATGTAGTAGTAATGCGGTAGGTCATTGAGAGGGAGTGGTCCAGTCCAAGGCAACCCAAAATCTAGAAATACATGTAGTAGATTCTTGGTATCTCGAACTAGGTTAAGTAAAAAAAAGTGCTTATCTCAAAATCATCTGTTGTTGTATGAGCTTAACGCCCGTTTCAAATATTATGTCGGTCTTTTTTCAGGCGGGAAGTAACCATCCTTCCTGGGAGGCCAATCCTCCATAAGAAACTGCCAAATTTCTCAGATAGAGGAGCATGGTCGGTTGCAGGGCTCGAACCCATGACTTTCAGTCTATGACAGTGATTTCAAGTCAGCGACTCTAACCACTCTAAAACCAAGAGGAGCAAACTCACTGCGTTTTTAACCACTGCCATAAATGGTATCCGAGTAATGATCACATAGATCTACCTGGTTTTATGTTTTCGCCCAGAAGGTTTGTTGCCAGTGCATGAAGAATAGGTCTGGCTTCTGTCCCTGCTGACGGCTCCAGGTAATCTGGGTCCACGGCTATCATTGCGTACATGTCCCCTATAAAGGTAAAGGCATTTCTTGTCACAGTTTTTAAAAGTAGAATTGTGAACTGGCAAAATCAATTGAAGCACAAAGTGCATACAATGAGTAAGAAAATGTGTAGTGCTTCAATTAACTAGTTATTTACAAAGACATCATCCAGTGAGTAACTTTCTAGTGAGCATTCCTTTATTTACAATTGATGGCACTGTCGAAATTGAATGATGGACAATACTTACACGGTACATGGGTAATTTTCGCGTCACGAAAATTTCGGGATTTGTGTGCAGACAGGATAACTCTCCAATAGTAAATATGTGTGAAACAAATAACTATGATACAAAGTATCACAGCGGGCCTTAGAACAGTGTTTTAAGTACCTCATTCATTTTGATTTTATTTTTGCCTTTCGAGAGGCAGCTTCCTAGTTTTTTCGTAATACATGTATAAGCGAAACTACACTCAGTTCCAAAAGAAAGTGTGCACTTTGTTTTCTGTGATTTTTCATCGACTTCTTTTCTGAAAGCCTATATATTTGGTACCAAAATTGAGATCTGTTTACGTACAATATGGCGAACATTTTAGATTTTGCAATCGATCGATGACAAATAGGCCTACACATGAGATATTTGAAGCCGATACGTCCGCTAAATATTGAAATATTTAAAATTAAGAAGTGCACACTTTCTTTTGGAACTGAGTGTATTTGACATGTTACAAATTATATCTAAAAGAAACGTTATATTTTAACACTACACTCAGCAATCGATTATATAGTGTTTATTGTTCCGTGACTGTACAGTGATACTTCCATTCAAAAACATACTGTAGTGTGATTTAATTTTTTTTTAAAAATCGAGAAATGGTAACATGATGGATCCACTTTACCTAATACCGGAAGATAGCGGCATGTTTGACCAATATCGGGGTTTTATACTGGCCGAACAATAAAAATTGTTCACTACTTTCCAAACGTTTACATAAACTTATTAAATAATTTGACCGGTGTACATGGATAAATGATAAAAAATATCAACTTTTTAATATTTTTAAAGCTACACATTTAACAGTAGTGTTAACCCATTATTCATCGTACCTGCCTAGGCGATTTTCGTTCATTTCATAACATTTGTTCAAAGAACTATACACTACCTCACTTACATGTTACATTTCCCAAACCCGTATTAAATATAGCGGACTTCGGCCCGCATTGAATCTTTCGCGAGACTTTTAAATAAGCGAAAAGGTAAATACGCGAAAAGGTAAATAAGCGAAAAGGTAAATACGCGAAAAGGTAAATACGCGAAAAGGTAAATAAGCGAAAAATCATCTCGAATATTATTCAATTTGCAGTATTAGACATGTAGTGGGGCCAGGGTTATATTAGTGTAAGATATTCAAGGTATTAATATAATTTTGGCTGACACCTGTTTTATACCTGTGAAATCGTGACGTTCTGAAAAATATCCAAGCTTCGAGAATCTAACTTGATGTGGGGTTTCAGAGCGGACCTCCCATGTACTAAAGTTCTGGTCACCAAGGGGATTTAAGCTGAAGTTTCGCGCTCTGAAAAACAAAATTGGTGTGGGTTAAGACATGTATACAAGCTGCATCGGCAAAACGCACTGGCTGCAACGATACAGTGCGTTTTGTCGATGCAGTGGTGTAGATCGATGGTAAGATACAGTGGTGTATCTTTTTATTTTAATAATGTGCGACTTCCAGAAAGTCATAAACATCACCATACATATGTCGCCATGGCAAGAACAAAAAATCTTAAGTGTATTGGTTCCAGACTTCTGTAAGTGATGATGGTGGTCTGGCGATCTCATGTTGCTTATAAACTGTAACAATTACTTGCTGCAAAAGGTTTAGACATTTCACTTATGAAATGTTAAAAATTCAAATAATGCCATTTTAGTCCAAATTAATATAGACCTTAGGACCAAAATTCAAAAAAGTAAACGGAATAGTATGAACTTTAGTCCAGGTACAGATCCATGTCTATATTTTCGAAAAATATAATATTTTTTTATTGTTTAACTTTGATCGTTTTTCTATCATAATTTCAATAAGATGCTGGCGATTTTACTTTTTTTGAAGTGTACATTATTTTGACAATAGTCTTTATTTGGTGGAAGCAATTTTGATGTGTTTGATGCAATACTAAACCATTATTTTTGCAAAAATTAATAGTCCAGTGCCAAAAAGGTATCGAAACATTTACGGATTTAACCCTTTAGCGCGTTATCCGCGCGGTCAAATATTTTAGCTCACCGAGATATTAGGATATCATCATCCGTCCGGCGTACAGCGTACGTCGTACGTCCTATAGGCCAATAATAATAATAATAATAATAATAATAATAATAAATTCTTTATTTATCGAAGGTAACATGTAAAGATATATCAAAAGAACATTAACATACCTTAGTTAAAACATGGCCTTCTCTAAAAATTCCTAAATAATAAAATAATGATGATATAACTTGGCAGGGATGTTCCTTGCATGGAGCCCTTTCATAGTTGTTCAGAAAATTCCATTCATGCAGAACTTTGGTTGCTATGGCAACAGAAAGGAAAAACTTTCAAAGTCTTCTTCTCAAGAACAAGAAGGCCTGGTGCTTAGATATTTAGCATGTGGCATTACCTAATGGACCTCTACCAAAATTGTTTAAATTATGACCCCCCGGGTCAAAATTGACTCTGCCCGGGGGGTTCACTTATTAGTTCACCTGGCACAGAGTGCCAGAGTGAGCTATAAGAATTTGCGTCTTGATAACATGGTTCAGGTGAGGTAGATGCGGTCGGAAATGGCGAGCTCTGCCGAGCCTTTCCGACCTATCTGCCGAACCTGATATCACTGTGTCAAAAGGCAGTTGACTAATATTCTATTTATCATGCAAATCTTCATAGTGTATATTTTTAACACTTTTAGGGGCCTAAAATAGAATAAATACGGTATTTATAAAAGAAAATGATTTCAAATTACTACATGTGCCTCGAAAAATAGTTCTACATTTCAAAGGACAAAAATATATACACGACATAAATATAGCTTTATAATTACCTTCATGAGACTATTTATAAATATTTTTGTGTTCTGATGTTATGATATTGTTTTGCAAACAAAATATTTGCAAAAGAAACACGCAAGAATTTCCAAGTAAAACACTGACATTTCAAAAATGGCGGGTTGGCTCAACACCACTGGGGTGTTCTAATTGTAAACAAACGAGGAACTTGAGAGTGATGAGTGAAAAGTGTGCGGTTTAAAGACAGTTTTCAAGTTATGATAGGTAGCTGATAGGTTTCAGGCCATTTCATCCACGCATTAAGAACTTACTGTGAAAATTGGATAGTGATAAAAAAATGAAAATCAACTTTTTCTCAAATTTTGCCTCAAAATTGCTGTAGATGGATAGCAAATGATCTAACTAAGAAAATGAATACCAACAACCCTATGTTTATTTCAAAAATAAAAATTCTACAGGGATTTTCAATTTTTATGGTGCCTTGCTGTTCGTTTTAAATCATTCAATTTACCTTTTGGGCGTTTTTTTGCAATAACTACATCATGAACAATGACTTGTAAACAAAAAACAAAAAGATAGGATAAATGAAAGTTTGATTACTTTTCTCTGTGATTGCACTTGAGGAGTCTTGCTTGTTGAACTGGAAGTAGTCCGGCATGTGGGCGTGGTTAAAAAGTGATATCACGTCAGTGACGTGATATCATTTTAAAATATCGGACGGGTGTTATCGGTCAGATTTAATGCTAGTTGCATGATAAATTAGGATCGCATTCCGTCCGGCGTCAGTCGTACGTCGTTCGTCGGTTAACATTTTCCTTCAAACGACAGCTCCTCTGAAACCACTAGGCCAATGATGATATAACTTGGCAGGGAAAAACTTTAAAAATCTTCTTCTCAAGAACAGGAAGGCCCGGGGGTCACTTGTTTTTATAAATGCGTATGTAGAAAAAGCTTTAAAATATTCTTCTCTCAAACTACATGGGCTACAGCTTAGAAACTATCGTAATATCACATCGATACCAACATTTTTTCTGTTTATTTTATGCCTAAAACTCTTCTTTTGTTGGGTTTATTTCAATAAAATGTCGAAAATTGCGAGACGAAAATAACGACATCATCGTCATATAGTTTCCGGCATTCAGTACGTTCGGTATACTTTTTCACGTTAATTCGGTAAACAAATTTTGATAATTTTCACCGAGTGGCCAGTGAGTTTATCGGGATATAATCTACCGTTATATTTCGATAAAACAACCGAAAAGCATAAAATAAAAAGTATTATGTTTTCCCAAGTTTATCCCAACACATAAAAAATTAAAAACGGTACATTGGACAATTTTTTCGGTTTTGACGAGCAGTCTTTTTGTCAGGAGTAGCATACCTTTGTTCTGTTCAGTACAGACTCGTAGGACTTCTAAAGAGTCGTAAACTGACTTATTCTACCATTTCTTAATGTAAACTTCACAAAAATTAACTCAATTCTAATGGTCGAGATAGAACGGCAGTCTCGTCGGTGTGAGTCTTATAATCTAGCTCAACAATTCCCACATTCGACACGACAACTGGTTAGAACCCCAGATACCAGCACAGTCAGCGAGAATTATTATTTATACAGTGTAACCCCGCCAAACAGACAGTCATGTAAACACTGCTTTCAAGGCTTGTTCATGTCATAATTATTTGACTTTTAAAAATGATTCATCTTTTTGTAAAATTCAAATTTGCGTTCAAGGATATCTTATTGATGCAATCACTTGTATTTGCAAACAGAAACATTTGCCACATTAAAGAAATCTTTTTAGAAGTGGTTATCAACGCATGGACAAAAATGCACAATTAACTTGAAATGTGTACTTTACCCCATCCCTAAATATAATGTGTCATTATTATCTAAACAAATCTGCGCATTTACATCTCTGCCATCCATCCATAACTAGTGGTTATATCATTCCGCATATGTATAGGGAAAAAAAGGGTAATTTTCTTGCAATTTGTACTTTTGCCTACATCACCTTCCCAAAATAGAATGTATCATCATTATTTAAACCAATCCCCACCCGTGCCACGGCGGTTGTGTCCTTAGGCAAGGCATAGACATTTCCCAACTTTGAGATATATTTCACTTTGAATGAGTCATTTATCTAAGTTGTAAAAACTTGTTTCTCAATCGAGAGTAAATGAATAAGTATAAATTGAAAATTAACTTGACATGACCAAGGTATATTTATATCGCATATTTATGTTGTAAACCACGACTTAAAATGGATCTTTTCAATGAACTTTTTTAATTTGGAATGAACACATTGTTGAGCCTAACTACTATATACCTATATTTGGTCTCCTTGCCACACACATTGATTGTATAGTCAGTGGGTGACATAAACTCAAAATCTACCCACAAACTCAGCTCTGCATCTCTTGGAATGAATGGTCTTTCCTTCCGATGCAATGCTAAAAGATAATAATATGTCCGAATACGAAATCAATCGGATAACCTCGGCAATTATCCGAAACTTGCCGTCGGATAACCTCCAGTGTGCATAACCCACGTGACTTGCGACGTCATTTTTAGCTACTGCGCCAAGTAAAAGAGCTCCCGACTCGGAGTTTCAAAAGGCTGTAAGTATTTCATTTTTAGGTATATTATTTTGAAATATAGCTTATTCTAAGCGGAAAACAGTCTTCTTTCCATAGATTATAATCTATCCTTCACCAGTTTAGTCGTTTGGTCCCCAAAATGAGGCAAATGGTCAAATTTGAGAAATCTTGGGAGCTAATGTGACAAGTGTTCACACATTTTTGTAACCTAGCCCATAAATATGTACATAAACAATGTTTCTATCAGTGAACGAGCGTTCACGAGGATGATTAGCATCTGAAAAATGATTTAAAAAATGACTTAAATGCAAAGAAAGCTAAATATTTGTTCTTTTGAAAATGGGCTACGGTGCAAGCAAATTTAGTAAGGGCTAATGCGACAAGTCACTTTTAGAGTACGGTGCAAAAGATTAAACAATTTATGTTGAAAAACGACAGAACTTTGAAAGAAAAATATATATATCAGAATTGTTTAAGATAACTGCGGACCTTAGGACCAGAATTAAAAAAGTAGATGGAAAAGTACGAAATTCGGCCCAGGTAAAGATCTACATCTATATTTTCAAGAATTAAATTCTGTTTTTCTATTTAGCTTTAACATTTATATGGGAGCACCCGTTTTTCTAACGAAAATTGATCGTTTTTCTATCATAATTTCAATAATATTGTAGCGATTTCAATTTTATCATTATTTTGACAACAACCTTTATTTGGTAGAAGCAATTTTAATGTGTCTCATGCATTACAAAACCAATATTTCTGCGAAAACAAATAGTCCGAAACCAAAAACGAAGTGAATTTGTTTCGTCAAAATTTACGGATTTTGACATATAGCGCATTATCCGCGAGGTCAAAGTTTTTTTTATAGATTTATATTATGTGCATCAGGTTGTGCTCTTAAAAATAATCGAATAAAAAAGGCACGTGTTCACGTTGGCTTTTTCCAAAAAATACTTTTTAAAGTTACGATCAAATGCTAAAAACGCGCCATTGACAACGACGTTATGCGTCGCTATTACAATGTGTTATGACAAACACTGAAATAATTAATGCGTTTTTTTTATTATTTATGCAGAAAATTTTGTGGGACATATATGCGTTTAAACTCTTTCAACTGTATTTTTAAAGTAAATATAATCATTCTTCATAATGAAATTTGTACAAACGGCGTTTTTAGCAGTTTATATAACTAATTCCGATTTGAAACGTGTTAACATTTCCTCTTCAGTGTGACGAACGAAGGAAGCTTCTCCAGGTCCAAAAACACACTTCAACACTTAAGACCGTTAGACAAAAAGTTATGATATGTAGCGTATTTATAGTTGTTTAGTTTTTGAAAGTGTCTCGGGTCTTCGTCCGCACCCAAAGCCCCGGATCTGGAGACTAAGCTATATATCGGTCACTTCGAGCCCTGGACATATTTTTGTATGTTCTATATATTACTTTCTTTAAAAAGTCATCTTTAACAAGATAACGCACCACTTTAAGAAGATAGATGACTGTTTGACATAATAACACGTCACTAAGACAAGATAACACAATACTTTAAGAAGAAAGCATGACTGTTTGACATAATAACATTGCACGTTGACAAGAACATAACACTTAAGAAGATGTAACGGTTCATTAACAAGACATGACTACCATTTGAGAACATAGAAAACCACTTAAACAAGACAATACACTCTGTTAACAAGACAAGTTGTAATGTATCAAATTAAGACAGCTGCGGCGTTCCATACTTCTGTAATATAAATCGCTATCCACCCATTATTTGTACAACAACTTTACTGTATATTTTAATTTAGATATTTACGGCCTGTGGCATATACTTGTTTTGGCATATATTGTATGCTATTCTAGATATAAGAGTGGATAAATGAAATAAACTAACACACGATAAGATGCGGAAGACTCTGAAACTTATTGGTGTTATCTATCCTTTTAAAACAATAACTATAACTTTTTGTGTCGCCCGAACATTTTTTTTTTCGAGGGTGCCATTTCGTTCATTTTCCTGCATTTCAAACGTGTTTTTGATACTTTTAAGATACCGTTTTCGGAAACAGAAAATATAAATTTATACTGCCCCCCCCCCCCCTGGAGCCGCTATTGTGTTAAAATTCTCACATAATCATATTTGGTAGCAATGCTTGAACCGTTTTGAACAGTCATGGATGTATAAACACTGATTTCAAGGCTTGTTCATGTCAGAACTATTTGACTAAAATGATCTACTCTTCTTTTTGTGAAAACAGGTAAAATTCAAACGAGCGTACAAGGATGTTATTGATACAGTCACTTGTATTTGCATAAGGAAAAATTTGCCACATTGAAGACGAAATGGTTATCCATATCATCCCGGATATGCATGGAACAAAATGCACCAATCTGCACATTTACATCTCTGCCATCCATCCGTAACTAATGCATCACACCTATCTGTGTTATTTTGGTTTTAACGTAATATTGAATTTAAAATAAATTTCAAATTTAATTACTTCAAAAACATAAATAAAACTGAATATTTGCAAGTATTATTACTTAACCTGAACGTTTAAGCTATACATTCCAGTCATCATCGGTAAAATCAAAATTGCAGTTTGCATCGGACCGTAACAATTGATTTTGAAAGCAATAAGTACATACGTTTTCTATGATCTGAGACCAGTGAAATAGTGTCAAGTATTTGAGATTTTTGTTTCCATTTGTTTCCAATTTCGTGTAAATATACATGCAAATGAACATGAAAAGTAAACACAAAAACGCATGCGTATAAAAGACAAACTTTTGATAGCAGTTAACGTAGTCTCTCCTCTTTCTAAAGTGACTTGTCGCATTAGCACTTACTAAATTTGCTTGCACCGTAGCCCATTTTCAAAAGAACAAATATTTAGCTTTTTTTGCATTTAAGTCATTTTTTAAATCATTTTTCAGATGCTAATTATCCTCGTGAACTCTCGTTCACTGATAGAAACATTGTTTATGTACATAGTAATGGGCTGGGTTACAAAATGTGTGAACACTTGTCACATTAGCTCCCAAGATTTCTCAAATTTGACCATTTGCCTCATTTTGGGGACCAAACGACTAAACTGGTGAAGGATAGATTATAATCTATGGAAAGAAGACTGTTTTCCGCTTAGAATAAGCTATATTTCAAAATAACAGACCTAAAAATGAAATACTTACAGCCTTTTGAAACTCCGAGTCGGGAGCTTTTTTACTTGGCGCAGTAGCTAAAAATGACGTCGCAAGTCACGTGGGTTATGCACACTGAACCTCGGCAATTATCCGAAACTTGCCGATTGTCACCCAGTAACGATTGAGAAAGGCGGGAAACTAATATAAAACTAAAAGGGTTCATTCTACATATGGCTACAAAATTTAAATGTAACGTATTAAAATGTTATGATAACGAAAAAATAAAGGCATACCAGCGTGAAGTCTGATCATACAAGAACATCTTTTTAACTTACCCTTAGTGGCAAACAATGGACACATGGCGTAGGGACCGCCCATGTTCATCATTTTCTGGGCTGACCATTCATCTCCCGTCACCGTGATCCAGTTAATAGCCACAAGACCTTTATTCAATGAATGGAATTCCAAAAGACTTTATAGTGTTATAGAACAATGCAAGAATTACAAAGTGAAAGAATCTCAAATCAGACAAAATTTAGCGGCTCAAAATAAAAGTAAGATATTAAAACTCAATGGAGAGTTAACATAGAACAGACAGGGTCAAATATCCTGATCAAATTTAGCATTTCTTCCCAGGGAAGATGAAATAAGAATACATAAGGACAAGACACACTTTAAAAATATACAACTGTGCAACACGTTCATGAACTGAGACAGTTGTCCTACAAATCGCACGGAACTTAAAGAAGCAGAGAGTCCGCCCCGCCCAGTGGTTAGAGCCGCTCACATGAAATCGCTCTAACCTCTTATACATTTAGGGTCATTAGATTGAGCCCTGCTACCGACCATGTCCTTTTATTTGAGAAAGTTGGTAGTTTTCTTACAGAGGATAAAAATCTAGTACTGGTTCTTCCCAGGAACGATGGTTAGGTAAACTGTCCGCCTGAAAAATGGCCGAAATACGACTGAAATAGACGTAAATCTCAAATACATGTATATGTAAAGAACACCAATGAGAGAAATTTTACCTGAACTAGACCAACTGGTATATACATTGTATAATCCCAGATGTAAATGTATATAGCCCCAACATTTGTATCTAAACGTACTGTAAATGCAACTTAATTCTGCACTGCTTAGTTTTTACTTTCATACATCTTGCTTTCTTGCGTGGTAATGTCATTAATTTTGAACAAAGATTTTAAGGTCCAATCGCATCAAAGTTAACACCAAATCTAGAATCAGTACATTTACCTTGCATATTCATGGCCGAGGCAAATTCTTTGATTGTCCATGATCCGGCCAAATTTCCCTTGGTTACTTTATTCTTCCATTCATCAGTAACAGTGATGCTACCATTTTGTTTGAACAACAAGAACACATACGGATTTTTGATATCCATCGCTAGTAAAGGGCCACCATAATTTTGTATTATCTACAAGGATAAAAATACTCTTTGTCTATTGAAATCACCTTTAAATCGGGCGGGGACATATAATTTAAACGACAACGGGGTGTTAGACTTAAGAAAACTTCTATGCATGACAAATTTCCATTGTAAATTTGTATTTACAAAACGGCTGAAATAACCGGCATATAACTAGATGAAAGTGACCCGAGCTATTCAAAATTTCGATGTTTATTTCAGATTACCTCAGAAGAAGCGATGTCATCGATTTTATTTTGCGGTATATTTACGTAGAGACCACGTGACACTAGGTACCCAGCATCATAAATCATCAAGGTGTAATGTTCCAATGTGGTGGCATTGTGAGTCCAATTCACGGAAATGGGGAAATTTTTCACGAACCACGGATAGACAACGGTACCGGAAGTTGGATCGGCGTCGAATCTCCAAGGCTCTGACGACGTATATGTGTTTCCACATGCTTCATAGTTCTCTGGAACAAACATTTGAAAATTAAACTGGCGTTTTAGTTTGTATGATGAATTTCCGCAAACACGAGCATACCGTCTGTAAGACAAGTAAGGCGACAAATCTTTAATAAACGTAGAAAAACATGAAAAATATACGATCTTTTTATAAATGTTTTTTCATACATGTATAGTCGTGAAATAGATTGTTTTACATAGACATTCTATTCAATTCAGTTCCGAAGCGACTTATTTTAGAAATGTCATTTTCTTTATACATGGACCTCTGAAAGAAAACCGTCTCCACTCGTTACTTAAAATGAACGTAGTGGAAAATTTTAAATATGCTTGTACAGAAATGAAAACGAAGCATCTAAACAAACATAACAAAAAAGTGTATCTAGCCTTTACTTACTCCCTTCAGATTCAAAATTTAATTCAAGAAATCTATCAAGTCCGCTTGTGTAGTCCATAGTCGAAAATAAACGCACATGGATACTTGTATCAGAAGGTTTGGGATTTCTACAAAATATGCCGCTGTCCTCGCCCGACGGGCACCTGCTTGCATATTCGCTGCCGAACCAGTACCTGTTGGGTTCAAACAACTCTGTTGTGATCTTTGAAAGGCATGTGGACAAGTCCTGGGTACGATTCTCCTTGGAACATGGAGTACCATGCACCAAAATGCCTGAAATAATAACCATCATCGTCGTTAGAATTTTCATCATCACCATCATGTGTATGATTACAATATTCCTTATCATGCATCACCGACACCGCAATCATCATCACTATCGTTAGCATTATCATCAAAATAATGATTATCACCATCATCATGTAATTTTAACATACACTCAATACCAAAATAAAATGTGCACTTTGTTTTCTGTGATTTTTCATCGACTTCTTTTCTGAAAGCCTATATATTTGGTACCAAAATTGAGATCTGTTTACGTATAATATGGCGAACATTTTGCAATCGACTGATGACAAATACACATGGGATATAGTGTGCGAAAATTGAAGCCGATACGTCTGCTAAATATTGAAATATTTAAAATTAAGAAGTGCACACTTTCTTTTGTAACCGAGTGTATGTGACAACCCCTTTGATGTACAGTCATTAATCGATTATGTTGCCCTCAATGTACAAACCACCACCACCACCACCATCATCATCATCATCATCATCATCATCATCATCATCACCACCACCACCACCACCAACATCATTATCATCATCATCGTATAATTTTATTTTATGCGAATAACTGCTATCAAAGATAATCGATAACGTGGCCTTCAACATACTTCGCAGCTCCACGATTGTAGCGCGCTCACTTTAGGATCGGAGGGTACCGAGTTCGATCTCCACCAGTGTCACGACGGTAGTGTCCTTAGACAATACTCATTATTTCCACATTGCCCCTCTCTCTTTGAGGTTGATTCCACCTGGACTGAGTCTTGAGAGCGATTTATCAAACTGTAAAAACTTTTTACGCAATCGAGAATAAATTAGTATACTAGTAACACCATTAATTATTTTGCAACATTCTCATTTATTGGTAGAAGTGTTTGGCTGCTACCATTCATTTGTTTTCAATAATGAAAATTCCTATAACAAATTAAGTGTCATTCAACGTCAATGATGCATTAAAATATGTGATATAATGATAAGCTTGACATGGGAACCCGTAGTCTGGCCAAAGAACATGGATGTATGTGTCGAACCAGTAGTCTGACCAAAGAACATGGATATAAGTAGTCTGACTAAAGAACATGGATATATGTCGAACACGTAGTCTGGCTAAAGAACATGGATATTTGTCAAACCCGTAGTCTGGCCAAAGAACATGGATATTTGTCGAACCGTAGTCTGACCAAAGAACATGGCCATATGTGTCGAACCCGTAGTCTGACCAAAGAACATGGATATAAATCAAACCCGTCGTCTGGCCAAAGAACATGGATATATGTGTCGAACCCGTAGTCTGACCAAGGAACATAGATATATGTCGAACCCGTATAGTCTGACTAAAGATCAAGGATATATGTCGAACCCGTAGTCTGGCCAAAGAACATGGATGTATGTCGAACCCGTAGTCTGACCAAATAGCATGGATATATGTCGAACCCATAATCTGACCAAATAACATGGATATATGTGTCGAACCCGTAGTCTGACCAAAGAACATCGATATATGTCGAACTAGTAGTCTGCCTAAGAAACTTTGATATATGTCGAACCCGTAATCTAGCCAAAGAACATAGATATATGTCGAACTAGTAGTCTGACCAAAGAACATAGATATATGTCGAACTAGTAGTCTGACCAAAGAACGTGGATATATGTGTGGAACCCGTAGTCTGACCAAAGAACATAGATATATGTCGAACTAGTAGTCTGACCAAAAAACATGGATATATGTCGAACTCGTAGTCTGATCAAAGAACATGGATATATGTCGAACTAGTAGTCTGACCAAAGAGCATGGATATATGTCGAACCCGCAGTCTTGCCGAAGAACATGGATATTTGTCAAACTAGTAGTCTGACCAAAGAACATGGATATATGTCGAACCCGTAGTCTTGCCAAAGAACATGGATATTATGTCGAACCCGTAGTCTTGCCAAAGAACATGGATATTTGTCAAACTAGTAGTCTTGCCAAAGAACATGGATATATGTGTCGAATCCGTAGTCTGACCAAAGAACATGGATATATGTCGAACCCGTAGTATGGCCAAGGAACATGGGTGTATTTCGAATCCGTAGTCTGGCCAAAGAACATGGATATATGTCGAACTAGTAGTCTGACTAAAGAACATGGATATATGTGTCGAACCCGTAGTCTGACCAAAGAACATGGATATATGTCGAACCCGTAGTCTGGCCAAAGAACATGGCTGTATGTCGAACCCGTAATCTGGCCAAAGAACATGGGTGTATGTCGAACCCATTGTCTGGCCAAAGAACATGGATATATTTGTATTTGTATATTTGGAAATGTGTCAAACCCATGTGTTTAAAATATCTGAAGGTTACATATTTAAAAAAAACAGTTTCACGAGAAAATAAGCTAGGTGTTCGAGTTTAAACAGGTACTGCAAGTTGCAGTGGACATACAAGTCATTGCCACATGAAGACATTGACAGAATAAAAATGTTGGTTCTTTCATTTTATGGTGACCAGATTAAGAAAGTTGGAGATATGCCTCGATTATTTTACATACAATTTCTACAAACTTTACCTTCCGGTAGTCAATGCGCTCGACAAAAGTAAGTCGTTATTCATAATCTTGAACAAACTAAATAATATAAAATTACATCATATTATAGCCATACTTACCGCACTGATATATAACTAATACAGCCAGAATCCACATCTTAAAGCTCATCTTTACAAATATATCCGGAATAATAATCATTTTGACTTGTGTTCACTTTATTTTCGGCTATATCGTCACGCGTGCATTACGTAAAAAGATGTTTTATATGTGAGGCGGTTGCGATAGTTTCATGTTTATTATAGTAATTTCAAAATTGTTTATTTAAACTTCGTGTAAACAAGTGGCCATAAAAGAATCTTTCACAATGGCTGCGCTTGTTCACGGGACAGGAACCAGCACATTCGACACCTCTAGTGCGAATAGGCGTGTCCGGAAACGGATGTGCTAGGCCAAAACTGTTTACACAAAGGTAGGTGAGCTTACGTTTTGATTTTCCAAACGTTTTCGGGTGCTGTACTGAAAAGAGGCGGAATGTCTTACTGTCTGCGGGTAATTCGTCCAAGCAGTTTCAGAGAAAAATATCTAAAATTGAATGAACTATGACAATGCTCCTGCGAATAATTATGATAGAAATGTAGTTGACATAGAAATCATCGTGTGTGACGTAGATTATTTCCCATTTTGTCCATTGTTTTGTGTTTTTAATTGAATTATGACTATTCTTGTTGAAAGTACTAATCTGGTCGAAATTTGTGGGAGATTCGGACCGGAGCGGGACGCGCAGGTTCTCGTCGTTTTGCGCAGCGCTTGGTTTGCGCATTCATTCCTGACTATACATCCGATCAGAAGGATCTTTTTTATGAAATGATGAAATTTGAAACATATTAAGCATATAGAACCGTGTATTCATTTAAAGATTGAAGAATAGTCAATCATTTGAAATAAGTTTATTAAACCCAGAAAAGGCTAAAGACCAACGTTCCTTCACTCATTCCCTCGAGAGCAAATTTTTCTAACGAGAAGAGAGTGTTCATTGCTGTGCCATTATTTTGAATGACCTTGAAAGTATGATATATGATATGGATGGTCGGAGGCCAAAAAGATGTCTCGTTGTCATTAAAATGGACTATCCCATAACTTCTCGTTTTTAAAGAATTGAACAAGGGATATTTATTGAAAGTGTTCAAATTATTAAAATGACATCACACGAGAGAGATGAAAATACATGTATTTCATTTATTATTCAATAATTTGGTACAGATTTGGTATCAGAGTAACAAGAACTGTATCAAAGTTTCCTTCAGAAATTATACACCATTTACTATAAAACGTTTATGAAATAATCAGATAGTATTACAATTTTTATGTATTTTTTGGCCATGTTCAATTTTGAACATCAAAGTTTTTAAGAAAAATCAACATTTTCTAGAAATGGGGCATGACTTTTTGTATATTTATAATTATCTATAACATTTTGGGAACAGCATGCAAAAAATTCACAATGTTTTACCGTCTCTATTTAAAATAATTAGAGTTTGAAAATCTCCATCGGCGATTTTAGACGTGTCTGCAAGTATAAAAAATCTTCAAATAAGCTAATACTTATGTGTAAGAAAATATTTAATTTCTTTTAAGTCTAAAAAACAATATAAACAAATGAAGAAAAATGCAAAATAATGAAAACAGAGAAGAAAAAGTAAAAAAAAAAATCTGATTCCGGCTGGATTCGAACCTACGCCCCCCAAAACATCAAAAGATCTTCAGTCCAATGCTTAACAACCTAGGCTAGAGCATTAAAATTGAAGAGTTTCAAGTGGAGGTTTTTATTAGGAGTCTACTACCTTTAGCCGAAATCAACAATATTAACGCTACGGCTTTACAACTTAAAACATGTTACATATTTTATCAATTTGATCAGGATCGTTCTATTTTGACCCTGATCTGATACCTTAAACTTGCACTTGAAGCTGTGTGTCAACAAGGAACATATATTTAGTATACCAAGACGATTTCGATAACGGTACTTCCTCATACATTTCGTAACAAAGGATTTAGAGCCAAATTTATACGTTCACCAAAATGAGTGAAAAGGAATACGGGAGTTTTGGTCCTGCTGTCGGTAAGTAGATTTAATACTGATCACGCTAAACAGCATCACAAATGTTTAACAAATCTATTCTACTTTCGTTTTTAACAATAACGGGAAATCCAAATCTTTTATGGTTTTAACTTTTAACAGATAAAATATTTCCTAAATTGAAAATACGGTTAGTTTTTAAACACCATCCATCATACAATATCCAAACTTAATACTCATTAACAGTGATCCGGAAGACTTCTTTAAGATTTAAGATAATCTTTTCTACTTTCGTTTTGAAAGAAAACACATCTAACTAAATCTACTTTCTTTTTTAAACAAATTGCGTTATTCCTTAATAGAACACAAAAAATAAATAACAAAATCAACCGTAAGATTTAAGAATCTTCCTTTGTTTGAAAGAAAACACATCAACTAAATCACTTTCTTTTTTAAACATATTGCGTTATTCCTTAAGTATGAACTTAACAAAAAAATTCAAATTTAACAAAATTCAATCATCGTTAAGAACTAATCTGCATGCAATTCGGGCGTAAATGGGTCTGAAAATTAACTACCATCAACATCATAATACGACCTCGTTCCTATTTACTGTAAGACATAAAATATCTAAATTGAAATATTTCATGCCAAAAAATATTGTATTTTGCTTTATAGATGCTGCAACTTTCTTCGAAAATCTTGTTTATTATGAGGATGGTATAGATACGGTACTTTCGAAGGAATATTCCCGCTATGTTTCTGAGTTAATGGATGGACTTGGTTATAGTTATGAAATGATCAAATATAGACAACAAATGTGGACAGAGATCGACAATCTACATAATCGTCATGAAACCTCTGCTGAAACAATAGTCACGACAGGCGGTAAAGGTGAAGGAACAACATTGCATAACGAGAGTGACATAGACTTTATGGTTATAATAAAGGACATTGTTTGTACTGATAATCCACAAGATTTCAACAACCAAGAGAATATCACACTGTTCCAGACTGAGACACAATCTGCATCACCAGGATATACCAGACTTAAACTTTTGAGATTTGATGGGGAATTATTTCAAGAAGAAATAAGATCATCTCTTTTTAAGTCTGAGTCAGGTTCAGATTGTCTTTCCAGTGAGTTCTTCATTGATGCAGTGAAGGAGATAAGCAGACAGACATCTTTAAACACGAAACTGACAATACAACCTAAAAGTGGACCATCTACACCACTATCTGACAAATACTTAAGCTTTGATAATGTATATTGTTTCAGGTGTTTCTGTTCGAGTGTTTTAGAACGTTGGAGATCTCGACCTCGATCTAAAGGGTGGCCTTCGTCTCAAACCCTACACGAAATATCTCTTCTGGATGGACATGTAGTACCAGTCGGATTTAAGGATTCTCAAAATATGTACAGAGAATGGAGAATTTGTTATTCACTTGCAGAATTGCACTTGATGCGAAATTTAAATGAAGCGCAAATAAAAGTATACATTCTTTTGAAGAAAATATCTAAATCAGCCCTAAATAAAGTTTGTAAAGACATGACCTCTTACATAATGAAAAACATTATTCTTTGGGTGTGTGAAGCAAAAGGTCTTGGTGGATTTACCAAGGAACTAATAATGGACAGATTATGTAATTGCCTTCAATATCTTAAGAAATGTGTTAGTGAGTCAAATCTTCCAAGTTACATGATACCGGAGAGGAATTTACTGGCCGGGAGACGAGACATTCAGCCGAAACAGAAATTGATTAATTTACTTAATGACCTCCTCAAAGAAAGGGGTAGGATGTTCTTTAGATGTGACAAATTACGTGACGCCATGAATGTGATGTACAAAACACCGAACATGTTTAGAGAATTTAGTGAAAAAAGAGATAAAGTAGAGAGTCTGGTGCTGATGCAAAGGACGATAAAAGCAGATGTATGGAGACCGGAAATATCTGCTGAGGAGAATGATCATCTTGTATGGCAGAATGAAATGTATTGTGATATGGAAACCCAAATCGCACATTTGATACAATTCAATGAGCAAGAACTAAGACAAATGGGGAAAACATATGAAGAAATCAATGATTTGTGGAAAACGAAACTAAATCTATTCCTGTCATGAATATACATACAAATATTAATATATATTCAAAACCGATGCGTTAAAATTCTGTTTTCAACCACTGTACATAATACAACAACTTCTGAGGCATTTCAGTCTACACACACGAATGTTTACCTGAAAACATATTTAGTTTGTTTGTAATAAAGGCTTTATTACAAACAAACTAAATATGTTTTCAGGTAAGCATGTTGCAATTTGTCAATTTACCTTTACAATTCAGAATGAAAAAAAAAACCACATTTTATTACATATTTTAGTGATATGTTATCAAAACAGAAAAGTAATTGCGAGGTATCGTCGTGGCATAACAGATCATAAATCAATTTGTATATAGTGTCCACCCCGGGTATTCGGCTACCTACACGCCTGAACGATTTCTAAAACGCCTGTTCTATGTACATATCGAATGTTTGTTGTAAGTATTAACAAAACCAGAATATCAATCTATTTTTGCATTTTGCAGAGAGTATCTTCTGGTAAATGAATGTGCTCTTAATGGTGAAAATATCAGTCATTAAAATTAACAAGAGCTGTCCCTCACAAGTGACGAATGCCCCCGAAAGAGGTGCCTCAGTCTGTGTCCTCTCCATGTACTCAATAAAGTGCTATGTCATTTTAAAATCCTTCCATGCATGACATAGTAACCATGCATACAGTATTCCATTACTTATAGAACTACAAAGTGTGACCTTGACCTTTGAGGTAGGGACTTGGGTCTTGTACGCAACACATCCACTTGATGAGCTTGACCTTTGTGCAAAGTTATTTTAAAATCCTTCGAAGCATGATAAGGACAATAGTCGGACACAAATGTATGCATATATACAGGATTCCATTACCTAAAAATTCTCTAAGTGTGACCTTGAACTTTGTGGTAGGGACATAGGGTCTTGCAGGCGACACTCCTTGATGTGCTAGAAATTTGTGGCAAATTATTTTAAAATCCTCCAATGCATGACAAAGTTACAGTCCGGACACGAATGTGTGCATATATGCATATATAGAGGAATCCATTACCCAAATCTAAGTGTACTTTGACCTTTGAGTTGGGACAAGGGTCTTGCACGCGACACTCGTTTGATGGCGGGACATTTGTGCCACGTTATTTAATACCTTCAATGCATGACAAAGTTACAGTCCGGACATCAATGTGGTATATATAGCATATATAGAGGAATCATTACCTTCAAAATCTAAGATGACCTTGACCTTGAGCTAGAACGTGGGTCTTGCACGCGACACTCGTCTTAATTGCTAGACATTTGTGCCACGTTATTTTAAAATCCTTCAATCATGACAAAGTTACAGTCCGACACGAATGTGTATATATAGAGGATTCATCACTTTATCAAGGTGACCTTGACCATTGAATAGGGATGTGGGTCTTGCACGCAACACGTCGTCTTGATTGCACATTGCCAAGGTTTTTTTAAAATCCTTCAATGCATGACAGAGTTACGGTCCGGACACGAATTTGTAAGTGGGGACGCACAGACGGACGGACAGACAGACGGACAGACTGAAGGACGGTGCGACTTCGGGGGCATAAAAATATGAATAAATATGAGGAAAATGATACATTTTGACACTTCAAGCTTTATTATCCTATGGAAATGATTGAAATAAGAGCTTAGACTACTTTGAGGAAAGATATCGAATATCTTTGGCACGGTTCCCTCAACAATACAGCTTCTTACAATAGGCGACACCTTAGTTGTAAACTGTGTTTAAAATTGAAGAAATCTTTTATATTTAGCGACCATTTTGATTTTGATTTTGTAGTCATTTGCATCACTATTTCTTTTGTTTAATTTAATATTGGTACATAAGACCTTTCCAAAGATGTATAGGTTTACATACTTTCTAAACGCAATGAATAATATATAAGTACATGTTTTGGTAAAATACGGTGTTCAGTCAAAATAAAAAGGAATTTCCAACCTCCGGTATTTATTTGCATACTCATATCTACACACTCGTTTTACCATTATATTACTCTTGGCTCATTATACATCATCTGTCAATTTTAAAACAATCCATTTACATAGTTAACTTATCCCTTTGATCGAAAAAACCGGCGAGAATGGTATCTATGCTAATCGTCAGCGGTAGCCTAAATTCCACACACATGTCTCCGAAAAATTGATCTACTTTTATTGTTTCTTCATTTTAAACGAAACAAAAGTAATGGCTTACATTGTACTTACTGAATGTTTGCTTTACATTTGTTTTGAAATATATCTTTATTTATTTACAAAACAAATTTAGATTTTGAAGATAAATGTTCCAATCTTCGAAATTATACGATAACGTGATAATAAACACCTTTTTTCATGTTGTTTTGTAAAACAGGAGACGGACATTTTACAGATATAAAGGAAAAAGTGTGTTTTTACGTTTTCAGATATAAAACAGTATAAAATCCTCAATAAATGGTGAATAAATATCTTTTTAATGGCATGACCACAAACATTCGACATGTACATAGAACAGGCGTTTTAGGTATCTTTCAGGCATGTAGGTAGCCGAATACCCGAGGTGGTGTCGATAACAAGAATTTTGCAATGCTGTATGTTTGTTTGTTTTGCAACTTTTTAGACTTGTATATTACCAAGTTTGAAACCAGAATATATGTAAATGTATGTGATTTATTTTATGTGCGTGAGAGTGTGTGTATCTGTATATGTGTATTTTTGAACTGTTTGCATATGCTGTTTGTGTGTATTTATGGAAGGCCACAATGAAATTGTTATAATTTCGTATTAATGTCTATTTGTGTTACCTTCTGGAAATAAAGAATTTATTATTATTATTATTATTATTATTATTATTATTATTATTATTATTATTATTATTATATTCTGTTATCCGTAAAAAGGTGACTGCATGAAATTTAGAATACTATTGAACATTTTGGACGGGGAAGTTGAAATATATCACATGGTATGATTCTGTTATACCTGTAGCATATCATTATTATTTGCAAAATACAATAAGCCTAAAACGAAATAATTGTAACAAACTCATTACTGAGATTCTTTCTATTTTTCAACAAAAATGTTATAAATGTCTCCTTTCATCGTTTAAGAGGAAAAAAAAAAAAAAAAAAAAAAAAAAAAAAAAAAAAAAAAAAAAAAAAAAAAAAAAAAAAAAAAAAAAAAAAAAATAAATTAAAAAAAAAAAAAAAAAAAAAAAAAAAAAGAAAAAAAAAAAAAAAAAAAAAAAAAAAAAAAAAAAAAAAAAAAAAAAAAAAAAAAAAAAAAAAAAAAAAAAAAAAAAAAAAGGAAAAAAAAAAAAAAAAAAAAAAAAAAAAAAAAAAAAAAAAAAAAAAAAAAAAAAAAAAAAAAAAAAAAAAGGGGGAAAATTTAAAATTTTTTTTTTGAGAAAGGTATAATAATGATTTCATATAAATTTTACGAATACTTTTATGCTAATTGCTTTTTATTTTAATTTCATAAAGGTGCTTAGACAATAACATATTAACAACATACGCTAATCTTAGAGGCCTTTCGTATCACAGATTAACAATTATTCTTAAGTCAACAAAGATATGCCTTGTCAAAACAAATTCTGTTGTCATGATCGTGTCCAATTAACATATTGACACTTATCACACCTCTCTATCTCCACGCACCACGTTTCAATGTGTTTAAGATTGGTGACAAAAATAAACAAACAAGATTTTTCAATACATTTATTAATTTTATTGCAATTTTTTCTCTTTTTATCATATACATATATAAAGTCAGAAAAATCTCGATTTTCTGAAAGATCTTATCCAGTGATCATACCGTATCATATGGTTTATATCACCAATTAATGTTCATTTTCTTTGTATCATTTTAGAACCTACCAAACACGATGTAGAATAGAATGTGAAGGTATGTGGAGTGACGCTTTCAATTCCTTTTGGCATGTCAGACAAAAACCTCCTAACCAATACCCTATACAGTATAAAGCACTGAGGGTCATTATATAGCAGCTCCTTGAGGAACTGAGTATTGCTTCAGCGTTTCAGCAATTGTCGGTCATTGGTTTATCTATTACTGAAGTATACTAATTGTAAAGAAGTGCGACACAAGTATTTAATATATATATATGTTGACAATATTAGCCTGATTTAAACTTAAATATTGAAACAGCATATTTACTCTGTTTCATTTGCGACCAAGTTACGATTTATCCCATCTTGCTATTATAGTAAGACAAGACTATCTTTCGAAACAAATGTGCAGTTCAGCATTATCTCACTATACAACTAGGAGAAAGAAACTCTCGATTTAATGACATTCTCGAATTATTCTTTAATAACCAGCATCTCCACTGCAGGATATAATACAACTTTGTGAGAATGCTGCGGCATGAGATGATGAAATTATATTCAGTCAGCAAGCAGGCTGAAATTTGATTTGACTTGAGTTAACGTTTCATCAATGTCTTTGCTAGTCTAGATTCATGATAATAGAGTATGTGGTAACAAACGTTAGTGAGGAATAAATTGTTATGCCTACTTTTTCAGTTGGACAACACTCTGTCCAACTGTAAGGACAACATTGTCATGCCTTGGTTCAATCAAGCTCAATTAAGATTCATTCGTAAAAGTAGAGTAGCTATACTAAATATAACTTGTAACGCACCAATTGCCTTTTTCCTTCTTTATTCAAGTATGAACCTTTCAATACCTGCCAGCTTGATTTTAGACATAGATGCATGAAAGCTAGCATGTCTTGTATTTATGAAGACATTGGGTTGATACTTCCCCAATGATCGAGTGGTACAAATCATATGGCAAAATTTGAAAAATAGCCAATGAGAAAAGGTTACGTGAAACCAATGTTCCTTCCTATTACAGTGATGTTACTGAGCAACGTTCCAAAGTCAAGAAGCAACAAAATTGAGATCATTATTCTTAGGTTTTGGTAATTGCCTACTGACCTTAAGTGTTCTGACACGTTAATGGGGTTTCATTGGTTTTAATGTTTTGACTTCGACATGTTTTGTTTTTTTGTTTTTGAAGCGTATTTTCTGTGTTATTAATAATTACTAACGTCTTTTACCGGAGAAGTATGTAGAGTATCACATTCTGTATATGTTAATTTGCTTTCTATGAATAATCAGCAAACCCATAGATTAAGAAATAGCACAATTTGAATTTAAAATGGTTTGAACGTAAGAAAAAGAAAATGAAAACGCATGATATTTTGTAATATTTAATAAACGAAAAACAAAAAGTAACAAAACAATTACCATGTCAAACAGTAACATTTGACTTTCAATACAAGACTAACGGACGAATGGTGTATGTCAACGTCTCTAAATGAATACAGCCACTGTGAGGTAAAATGAGTTCGTCCGAGTGACAATTCAATTTGCAAAAGTTGTTAAACATGTTCGTTACTGCTGTATTGAAAGTCAAATGTCTTAGCTATAGGAGCAATTGTTTATTGTAATACCATTATAAACCAGTTTTTACCGTCAATATCTTTTGTGCTATACACACCACTATAAACAAGATTTATTTTCAAAAGGGAATGTACACAAATTCCCTTTTTAGGACCCTGTTTTCTAAGAACAACCCATTACAAAGCATACCATATTTTCTATGTTTAACAAGAGCTGTCCCTCACAAGTGACGCATGCCCCCGAAAGAAGGGTCTCACAGTCTGTGTCCTTTCCATATGCTCAATAAATGTGCCAAGTTGTTTTAAAATCCTTCAATGCATGACAAAGTTATAGTCCGGACACGAATGTGTGCATATATTCAGGATTCCATTACCTTCAAACACAAAGTGTGACCTTGACCGTTAAGGTAGGGACGTGGGTCTTGCACCCGACACGTCGTCTTGATATGCTAGACATTTGGGCCAAGTTGTTTTAAAATCCTTCAATGCATGACAAAGTAACAGTCCGGACACGAATGTGTGTATATATGCATATATAGAGGAATCCATTACCTTCAAACTCTAAGTGTGACCTTGACCGTTGAGGTAGGAACGTGGATTTTGCACGCTGCACGTCGTCCTGATGTGCTATACATTTGTGCCAAGTTGTTTAAAATCCTTCAATGCATGACAAAGTTACAGTCCGGACACGAATGTGTGCATACATAGAGGATCGCATTACTTTCAAACTCCAAGTGTGACCTTGAACTTTGAGGTAGGGACGTGGGTTTTGCACGGGGCACGTCGTCTTGGTGTGCTAGACATTTGTGCCAAGTTATTTTAAAATCCTTCTATGCATGACAAAGTTACAGTCCGGGCACGTATATGTAAGTGGGGACGCACAGACGGGCGGACGGACAGTGCGATTTTAATATGCCGCCCTTCGGGGGCATAAAGATAACAGCAAAAACTTCATGTCTATTTCTTCGAAAATTATTTTTCAGCCGCTAAAATAAGCAATACAGAAATGTGAGTGTTAGGCTGGCCAAACATTTTTATAAGTAATTGCAAACAGTTTGATCAATCAAGTGACTGGTCAGCCTAACAACTTTAAAATTCGTAAGTACATGAACAGCAGAGGAAAGACAGTGTTTTACGTCTTCTTGGCGCCAGTTTGTAGCATAGAACTAGCCGCTGAGCTTTTATTAAAAAGCTTGAACATTACTTTACTATAACTACAAATAACTTTTTGATTGATATTGTCTGGCAAAGGTCCTGCCAGACGTTTTATTTTCAAATATGTATTCTAATAATTTCATAGAATAAGATTATCAGATCAAGTTCAAATTAATAATGATACAAAGTTGGACAATGAAAACCACCCAACACAATTGTTAGATTACATAATGAATAGGTATAGATAGTCAGGAGGGAGGTTGGGGCGGATAGGGAAATAAAATGTAAATGATACAAATTACAAATCCAAATCCAATGTTCCGAGTACGTCTTTTCTCTGAGTGGGCGTTTTCTTGAATTAACTAAAACCCACGCGAACCTTTGACAGCACAGGAAAGACAGTGTTTGGTAAGTCTAACAAATAATAAATATTTTACTAAAAAACATTGAGACCGAGACAAGTGTTTGGCCAGCCTATAAAATGATACATTTGTACATCTTTCATACAAAACATTCAGAAACAAAGTGTAACTACTGAATACAGTATGTATATCATTTCAAAATCATCCGGGATTTGGCTGGCCTTACAAAATATAAAACTGTACATTTCAGAAAACATTTAAAAGTCAACAAATTTTTAATTTACTGAGTTCAACGCTTGTTTGAATTTTCACATTGGTCAGCCTAGTAATAACTTTAAGATTTAAAACTGCTGTCCCAACAATTGACAGTCTGACATTGGTTCAGCCAACACATGTAAAGAGAAAGATCTACAAAGTAGAAACAAAGCATAACAGTTCTGGGTAATAGAGAATAAATACAGTACATGTAGTCATGTAGAAATCAGTAAAACAAACTTTATCAAAACCAATCCGAGTTCTGTGACACAATAACAGATTCAACCGAGATTTTATGAGACAATCATTTAGAAATGTGTATCGTAATTATTTTTAAGTAAATATTCTGACTTCGTGAAACTGAATAATATTATGTTTATTATGAATATGTAGTTATATTCAGCAGTTTGATTATTCGTATGTTGTGAACCACTTATCTATAGATGCATTAATTTATGTATCTATTTCCAGAATGCCTCGGCTAAGAAGAAAAGATCTGCCATGGCTATTTTACAAGTGGAATGTTACCAAATCATGTAACTAAATTCCTAGAATCATTTGAGTTAGACGTAACTGGAGAGAAGTACTTAAATGGTCTTTTTTCATCTTATTCTGAAGTTGTAAAGGCTGCTCTAAAAACAATCCTTTACGGAAGATATAGCCATGACATCTGCTTTGAAAGATTATATCTGGCGTTTCCATCGTAACCGGTACCAGACGCTGCTGGCGAAAAAACGTCAAATTCAGTGATGTAGTATGCATAGGAAACGCTATCCATAAAGTTCTGAATATTTCTACCGTGACCAAAAGAAAATGATCCATTTTTCCGAAGACATGACGAAGACATGACCTCTTTGGTGTAAGAAACATTTATGAATATTTTGATAAAAAAGTTGTCCTCTTAAAATACATTCCCACGATAACAACTAGAACTATCACTGAAGGTGATGAATGACCCCCCCCCCACACACACACACACACAAGAACATCCCACTGATGCAGTTTATAAAATTGATGTAACATTTGATGCTTTAATTATTGGACCTGCACAACTTAAGGCATGGCACGTATCACTCTAATTCATTAAATTCTGACCAGGGGTTTTGGAGATTAAGCGCGCACAAGATTTTATTATGTTGAGCCCCTGTGACCTTGACCTAGTGACCCGAAACATGGACTATACACAATTACGCATGGTTTTTATCACTCTGTGAAATATAATTAAATTGCGACCAGGGGTTTAGGACATTAAGAGCACACACGAATTTACTATCTCGTTCCCCTGTGACTTTGACCTTTGACCTAGTGACCTGAAGCATGGACTATGCACAATAAGACATTATACTTATCACTTCTGTAAAGTATCATTACATTCTGACCAGGGTTTTTGGAGAGTTAGCGTCAACAAGATTTTACTTTCTCGATCCCTTGTGAACTTGACCTTTGACCATTGACTATGCACAACTAAGCATTGTACTTATCACTTCTGTGAAGTATAATTTAATTCTGACCAGGTTTTTTTTAGATATAGTGTTCACTGAACAGACAGACGGACAGTCAGACAAGCTGAATCCAGTATATCCCTCTTACACATGCATGTATGTGTTTTAATGATAATGATTTTTTATGTTTAACTGTTTTTTGTATTATGAATGCAATGTTTATAGGAAGGCCTCAAGGAAGATAAGTCCTCGGACTTATTGAGTTACCTTCTTTAAATAAAGAATAATTTTATTTTTATTATTATTATTATTATTATTACTACTATTATTTTTTATTATTACACTTTGTGTTCGGAGATATAATAATCAAATTTCAAGGTTTGTTCGAGAAGAAAGAAGACCAACATAAAATGCTATTGATACGTGGTACATGACCAAAGGACTCGCCAAAAATGCCAAAAAAATACAAATGAAACAAGAAAACTTCATGTCATTCAAAACACAAATATTTCATTCAATAAAGAATCCAAAAAATGATGCAAAGATATTGCCGAAAATTATCTTGAATTTTGTGGAACACTACCGGGTTATTCATGATGACAGTTTTGCAACTTCGCGGTGTAAAACTGATAAAAATTACAAATGTTCAAAATTTATCCTGAAAAGTGAAAAAGCTATATCAATTAAAACTGATTTTCTTAAATCACTTCCTGTCTACAAAGATGCCGAGAAATGCAAATATCGCAAGGACCTCTATTACGTAAAATCCTATACATGTAACAACCTTTTACTACTGTAACAGTATGTGGACGGAAAAATTGTATTTGGAAAACAAAACTAGACATATCACTAAATGTGATTAATATCCCCGAAAGACTGCTTTATAAACTGAGGAAGTTCGTAGTAACAGAAAACCTTGCAAAAAAAGTTATTGTTCTTGGCAATAACTCGGTAATTTGTCAAGATAGAGTAATGGTTCATGTACACTGCACCTCCCCTCATTTTGCTTGATCATTGTACGAAGTTATATTGAATTCAAACCAGTAGTTTTCGAATTTAGCTCCGGACAAGTAAAAGTAACAAAGGGCAATAACTCTGTAATTAGTCAAGATGGAGTTATGGTTCTTGTGCACTGCACTTCCTCTCAATGTGCGTGATCATTGTATGTAGTTGTATTGAATTCCAACTAGTAGTTTTCAAGTTATGCTCCGGACAAGGAAAATACAACGGACCGACCGCCCGACCAACCAACCACCGGTTGACTCATATATACCCCCCTGAACTTCGTTTCGGGTGTATAATTAACCTATGAGAATACCCAGTTTAATCGCTCGAGATTAAACTATTTATTCCATCCAAAAATTTTATTGACTATTACTCGTAGTACGCAACGATTGGCTGTTCCAGGCGAGCTATATTTAGAGGCGCACAGCGTGCATTCGGTCTTTTCGAACATCAGCCTCGAAGGTAGAAAGGCGTTTCTGTTGTTTTTAATTTTACAATAAAAAATTTAAAGAAGTCTTTGTAGATTCTACAAAATATAAAATAATTGCGTATACGATACTTTTATGCCACTCGGTCTTTAGTTACAAGGGTCGATAATTAGATGCATGTAGGAATAAAATGCTATGATTGCTGTCTACTTAACATTAGTTTTTCATTGCTCGTCAGAGATTTTAGAGCTATTATCTAATCATAATTTCCGTTTTTTGTAATTATCTACACGAGTATCATGCCGAGAAGAGGGTGCAGTTCCGTAGACACCCTGAGGGAGTCTGTTGCAGCAAAGCGGGTCAGGCACACAGATGTGCGTAAACAAACCTCGGATAGTGAACAGAACTCTCGTGGTGAACGTTCAGCAACCACGGACAGGCATTCCCGGGTACGATGTGTGTATGTGTACTTACGCGGCTACACATTTCTAATGTTTTCAACGATAAAAGAAAGAATCGCACCTTAGAACATTACGCTGGTCCCTATTAAAAGAAGTGTGCCAGCAACGTATGAAATGGTGACATGTAACAGTAAAACGAACTTTAAAGAATCCAATCCGAGTTCTGTTTTACAATCATCGACACAATAGCGGATTCAACAGAGACTATGTAAACCAATCATTTAGATATGTACCTTAAATTATTTTAAGTTATTGCTATATATGTTATTCTGACTTCATGATACTTAATAATATTATGTTTATTACGAATATGTTATAAACATTTGTGCACGATTCTTGAGATTTTGAGACACAATATAAGCTACATTTTTGATAAATGTTTATCTTTTGTTCAGACCAAAATTCTAGGCTTCTGGCAATGGCCTAGGATGGTGTCACACTCAAATCTATATGAGCACATGGAACATATAGAAAGAATTATTTTTCAAAAAGCACAATGTACGAGAGTTTTTGATCTGATGAGACTAATACGGAGATCTTTTAATATGCATATGAGTAGTCAACAGACGGTAGCCAGAAACCAGTCTTAGTCATAGCCGAAAGAGAATATTGGCTACCGTGGGTATGGTTCTTCATACTTTAATTATGAATAAAATGTTGCATAATCGTTCGCTTTCTCGTGTTTAATTTATTGTTACATATCTCTGCTTATACTTTGTGATGCCTGGAAGAGAGTGAGGTAAGAAACGGTCAACAGGACCTGCTACTGCTGCCAGGGATACCAGCCCAAAGAGGAGAAGACCTAATCCCGCCAGATCCTCGCAGGAGGATCGCCGTGAGCAAAATTACAATTTTTTTATTGATTTTAACAAGCTTATAAAGGCTTCTCAAATGGCGATTACTAGATAATGCCAATAGGTGTGGTGAGGATGGCAACACATCCCAAATCGAACCAAATTCCCCGCTACATTCAACAAAACCAGGAGTAGGTACAGCATAGCGTGGGTTCAATCATGAACCAAAACACGCAAGACATGAACAATCCTATGTCGAACTTTCGTGAGAGGCCGTCTGTAAAAGAAACGCAACAAAGCATTTTCCCGTCAATGAAACATCAACTGCCGATCGACCCGGTCAAAATGTCCAAGGACAATCGGCTTCACTCAAACAAAAAAATTGTCAGGGCGATTACATCAACCTGTGTTTATTGCTTAAGGGTGCAGTCAAGTTATCAGATTTATGCATGGGCCAAGTGTTGTCAATTTCGGACGTCCAAATCATTTCAAGTGCATCATTTCAACGAGTGTATGAAAGCATTAAATGTTCCGCTGGCAACAGAAAAAACTGTCGGTCCTACTACAGTCTTGAATTGGATTCGCACAAAATGGAAATTCGCATTCCCCGAAAAAATAGAGTTGTTGTCCAAAAATAGAAACTATTTTGCTTAGGAGCAAAACTACATTGAAGCATTTACAATCACTGATTGGTTCTATAAATTTCTGTTGTATGGCTATAGTCGCAGGTCAACCCTTTATCTCTGTCAACAACTAGCTGGCATGTAATGTATTTAAAACATGCATCCTCTAAGTGTCTTACATATGTAAACAAACTATACCATTACCCTGCTAGATACCTAGAATGGATCGAGCCATTTTTCAAAAATCTCATTTGGTCTGTCCCACTAATTGTAATGAAAATGCACTGACTAAAAGCCAACAGGGATGTCCTGACTGTGAGTGTCCGTAACATGCACTGGTTACAAAGTAAGAATTATTTGCCACTTGGACCCCACCAAAAACAAGGTGTGCTTCCAGTCTCTTTGGCCAGGCACTTGTATTTTTTTATCATTTTCTCATAAAAAAAAAGTTTGAAGTCAGCAGTAAAAATTAAGGTCGGTCAGGAGACCAAAACACATATGTTTTTACCTAGCAGGGTAAAAGTTTACATTCTAGAACATCTTATTGTGACACCCAGCTAGATAATATTGATTCCAAAGAAAACATTAAAGCAGTTCTAAAGAAGTCTGAGAATCTTAAGAATTTTCTCACTTTGATACTCTTCAATGAAAGAGATACGAAAATCTTTTTTAGGGTTTATATTTGTTAAAAAAATCTTCAGTATTCTTGAAAATGACTATTATATCAAGATTAATGTGTGGACATAAACAATGAACATGCACAAATTAAGACCTGCAAACCTTTACCAGACACTCTGAATCTGGTTCTGTGTCGTTCTTTGTTTAACTTGGGTCAATAATCACACTAAACTGCCTCCATGTGCCCTGTTCTTGTCAAATCCAGCCATGTTAAATTGTTCAAGTAAAGATCATCTTATTCTCTTCCGTATACAAAAATGTACCATCACACAAACAAGGCAAACATTTAATTGCAATACAGTCTTTCCAGGAAGAATGAAAATGTCTGTAGAAGTTCCAACGCACAACTCCACTTATCCTGAATTGTTTTGAGCAAGAAGTCCATATGATTGGGTCATTATCGCTCTACTAGACTGTTGTGAGTAAATTTAAGGAAATCTTTTGAAAAGTCATCAAGGAAAAGCAAGTGACCTTGACAAAGTTACCTCTAAAACAGTTATCCTGAATTTCTTGAAAATCAGCCATCTTGATTTTTTTAATGCATTCATTGAATCATTTTGAAATTACTTTTAATTTTTACACATTTTACATGACCTTTCCTGTCTAAAGTTCTAGCTCCATTCAATAAACCAAGACAAACAACCTGCACATGAAATGCCCAAAGTACTGTCACAACATTCCGGCCTGCCAGAATGTCTTGTTAACACTATCACAGCAAGGCTTCCAGTTGTTAAGGCACACAGACTAAGCTCCACAATTAAATCTCTTGTAACCATGGTAACAGCCCCTAAACAAACAGATGTACAGACTTGTCAGTAGCTCAGTGTATCATAGGGAACTGCTAAGGAGATATTGTATTTGGATGCATCAGGCTGATCATAGGTGGATAAACATATCTCAGGTACATCTTTAGTCGTAAGATCTTCCAGGAAGTTGTAAACATTCAGTGTTCCTCTATATCTAAACAAAAAGAAACATGTTCAGTGTTGCAAATGTTTACAATCAAAGTTGCTTAGAACATTTAAACATGGGCACCAGCTTTATCTGCTGCCAAGTGAACATGCTGATAATTACACACCTCCTAGTGATAGTGAAGCAGCCTATGAAGACTCACCAAATTCAAAATACAGAGAAATAGAGTGGGCAAGTGTTATATATACTATATGTAAATATATATCATGAAAGGGCTTTAATCCAGTTTTAAAAAAACATCAAACCAGAACATGCTTGCAATATACACATCTCTGTAAGTAAGAGTTTAATAAAGCTTTATTAAATCAGAGTCTGTGCTTTTAGAGAATAACATGGAACAAATGTATATGAAAAATTAATCTAAGGGCAATAACTCTGTGTTATTATTCATTATAAGGGTGATACTCAGTACTAATATTATCACACTGTTACATAAATATCACAGGTTTCCTCAATATATTTAACAATTGGATCAAGATAAATGTGACAGGGAACAGTTTTATATACAATGTCCATTTGTCATTTATCAATTATATTAGTTTTAAATTACCACGATATTTTTCACATACAATGTACTTTTAAAATCTTTAAAAGTAAGAACTTGCCACTCAAACAGGGCTGTGTCCAAGTTTCAGTTAAGATAAAATTATCTATTTTTGGCATGTTTACTTTCGCTAAACAATTGGCTACATTGTAAACTTATTCCCTTATCAAATGTGACAAGCTTCAAATACATTGTACAATTTTCTACAGTTACCGTCTATGGGTCATATTATCATAGTCATCAACATCAGGAAACTTGTTGGAGGAGATATTGGCTACTACCAGTGTCTTGTCATTGAAATGGCTGTACTTCACAGGATGTCTGCAAAACATATAGTCTTAAATGAAGTACCAGTTTTGACATAAAAGACTTCAACTCAAGGTGATATAATATGGTTACTAACATAGAAACGTGATTCAGAATGCTGGATTCCCTCGAGTCTTGTATTGGGTCATACAAATGCAGAGCACAAGTATGATCTGATCGCAACAAGACTCAAACAAGCTACTACAATACATTTCTATGATAATTACTTTAACTATACCTGGTAACATAAAAGATATGCTCTAACGAGCACAGAATGTGTGTTGTATGCAATGTATTTAATTTAACATCATTGTATGAAAAAGATGCAACGATCCAATTAAATGTGACATTATTCAAGTCTTGGACATGCAAGAGTTTTCTATGGACCAATTAGAAACAGCATTACAAAACAATTGCCAAATTTGGTAATGTGGTGTTAGTGAATCAGATTTCTACATATATTTCATCCATAATGACAGATACACTATGAATAGTGAAAACACAGTTAGAAGTCCAAAATTTGATCATATATATAACATACTATAAAACATATTAAATTCATGTGAATTTTATTTAAACTTTTCTCTGATTTTAGCCATTTTATTCTTTTGTGTAATTATGAACTTGTTTGTATGAAAAACAGAAAATAAAACAGAATTATGAAAAAACAGCCTTTAAAAGTAACAGACAACAAGATATATCTATTAAAACAAGCCTTGATTTTTACAATTTCTGCTTGTCTACCCAGTGTCTATGACTTACCTGTTGTGTAATTCCCAGAGTTTTGTGGCCATTCTTCTGTCCCAGACACACAAGAACCCATCATCTGACCCCGAGACCACCTTCCACTCATCCATCTGTACACAGGATACCCTGAACGAATGTCCTATCAGTGTTTGCTCGGGAAGACTGGTTCTCATGTCATAGATCCTGAGTCTGTACAAAAACAACAAGTGGATCACAGTCTTATGACTTTTTTCACTTATATCGTCTTAAAACTGTTGTTAGATTTACTTCTCATTAGCCTATCAGTACACCTTGTCTTTCCAATTTCCGTAGTATGGGATGAGATAGATAGGGGCTAGTAAGACACGGACAGCATAATTTTTATCAAGGGATTGACAGAAAAACAGTCAGGGCTGCTTCTATTTCTATATAAACTTTGAACATGTTGAAATACAGCTAAAATTTACTTCAAGAAACATGTGTAATTATGTACAAAAGATAATTATATAATAAGTACTAAAAAAAGTTCTTACTTTCTATCGCCTGAGCCAGTGACCAGTTGTTGTGGTGGACTATCCTGAAGGTTCATGCATGTTATCATCCAAGTGTGACCTTCCAAGGTCTGCAGTAATTTTGTTGTCTTTATATCATATACCTTCACCTATCAATCAAAAATCAAATATGTATGTTTCCTATAAGAACATTTTAACAGGTGTCCACATACACTGTCATGAACTAGACATTTTATCAAGTGACCATGGAAACTTGATCAACAAGAAAGGGACTTAAGGGGCTAGTTAAGTCTTTTAACCTGTTGAGACATTTGTAGAGCTATTTGCATACAGTTTTCTAATTCAATCCGATGGTCAGCAGGATTTAACTAGCCTCCACAGTCTCTTCAAACATTACATAGAAGTTGATGCAAGATACGAAAAAATGATCCTACAATCTGCACTTAGCACATAGGTTATCAATTTCAAACCATGACCTTCACAACTATTCCATTATCAAACAAGAAAGCCTGTACTATAGCCCTGTATTATTCAACTGAGTTTTACTGCAGCTTCCTAACACCTCCGTGGGATGGAGGTGCTATGAGGGATTAATTTCATTTTTATGCATACTATATGGTCAGCTGATAACACTGTTGTGTACTTAATTTAATACCAGCTACAAATTCCCCAAGTAGATCTTCTTTTTTTCTGATACAGTTTTATTAAACTCCAAACCTGCCACAGAGGGTAACATTATATCAAGGGTAACATATAATTCCGTCCAATGAAATTATTTTAATATCTCACAAAGTTATGAAAGCAAGACTTTTAAAGTTTCCATAATGTTGTATGGGGGCATTAGCTGTAACATGCACCTCATAGTCTTGATTTATTAAAAATCAGAATCTGTTGAACAATTTTTGAAAAAGGGCCATTCTTATGAAATTATTTGAAAACAAGACTGACAGTTTCAGTGGAGACATATGTGCAAAATGGGCATAGCCTGCTCCTGTTCAGGTTTTTGGTAGAACCCTTATTCATTGAAAGTCTTTGGTAGAATATCATCTTTAGAGCGCTTATAAAATTTTCTTCAATCTTGCCACCACTACAAGAGGAAAATGCTTTCACTTTTTTCTAAAGAGACATATGTGTATAACAGATATGAGTCCAAACATCTGCTTTTAATGTTTTTTCTAATCAAAGCCTCATGGCTGTAAGGGTTTTGATAGGTCAAAATTGACAAGGTGCATTTTAGGAAGCAATTGTTTAAAGCAACAGATAGGTGACAAGCACAAGGTCATCGCAATAGCTCACCTGAAGCACTTTGTGTTACTTTTGTCAGCTAAATATAGCATAAGCTTTGAACAATTTACATACCTTGAAGCCCTCATTCAATCCTCCATATGAACCAAGAGCAACTCCCAACACTGATTGGTCAATTTTAAAATCTACAACATCTACTGGAGCACCAATCAAATTGTGTATCTCAGTCACATGTTCAGTCACATGACCACTTTGCTTGGTTTCCATTGGCTGTGGTTGGTACAGATGAACTGAGAATGCTTTGGAATATATCACAGATGGTATATCACAGTCTCTATTGTACAACATCATATGACTTATCTATAAAAAAAAATACAGAAGAAATTACCATTAACAAAATATATTAACAGATTTTATGTCAAAGTGTGTTAAAACTAAAGGGCATTAACTTCACAAACAATGACTGTATTAAAAAAATTTTATCATTATGTATAACTGTAGCATATTATGATTGATTTTCTGTAAAAGTTTTAAAGAAATCGGAATGATAGTAACAGAAAAGTTCCTGTGTCTACTGTTGGATGGTTTTTTGTTGAGATCTTGCTTTCATGGATCGTCTTAACCATAGAAGCCACAAAAAAAGTGCTATACCAGCAATAATGAATTCACTGACACATACTGTGTTTTCACAATCAAAGTGTTGCACTACACCAAACTCCTCTTCTTTTCTGTCCCTACGTAAAACATCTATATAGCTGCCGTAACTTGCGGCAATTGTCGTGCCATCAACAGAAAGTGAGATATTTGGTGAATACTGGTTCCCTGTAGTAGGTGTGAAGGTCTGAAAAGGTTGGGTACCATACTCTAGACTCCATATATCCACATGACCTGAAGTCAGCCAATGAAATAAACTTTAAGCATGACACGCTTGGAATGATAAAATAATTTCATACCAATAAATACAGTGTAGAACAATTTTCAATGTGTGAACATATCTATTTGCTGTGCATACATGTAACTGGAATATTATTTAGAAAATAACTCTGGTTGAACTTGAGCTATTTCCAAAACTTTCACAAATCTATCTCAAGTTCTGTGTAACAAGTACTTTCAAAATAGCAAGCCGTGTTTATTCTAATGATTTGATTAAAAGATCCTGGACTTACTTTCACTGCCTCTGTACTAACTTTCTCTCCTAAAGAAGCAGTAATAATACTGAGTCATTCCACATTGGAAAATTGGTTTGCCACAAACAAAACAGTTAATTTATAGTTTCTTTAATAAGTGCAATTTAAAAGAAAATTGTCAACCTATCCAATATAATCAGTGCTGTTTCAACATTCAGCATGTTCAAATAATGAAAAAAGAATTACAGTGACATTTGCAAATAGATAAGGAGGGGTAGCTGTACTATACATACACATTTTTAAACGAGGTAAACATTAAATATTTGTTGGGAACCACACATACCTTGACTGTAGGCCGCCACAGTGATGTCATCAGATGTACAGACTTTTTTGACAATGTTTTGTTGGAGGCCATCTTCCCCGAGATCAAGATACAATGAGGTAGTGGAAGGCTGGAAAACACAACTGTCGCCATCAGAAAGGTTCCACAGTTTTACATCACCTGATGTATACCTGTACAGGAAGATATGAAAGGTATACAGTCAAAACTGTATTAAACAACCAACTATTTAAAACTACACAATTTCAGTGGCCCAAGAACACATATCGATGTTTCACATTGGTACATTTCCTTTAAACTGTGTGATGTAAAAAATTAGTGGCTGTGTGAAGCAAGTGGGAATTTAAATTGGCTGGCCATTAAGCTAACCGTCGATTAACTTTTTATTGAAAAAATTATTCATGATAACCAACGCTAGTGAAATATTTTGATCTTGGTGTTAGGAGTTTTCAGTCCTCATTCTCTTTTCTTCAAGTCTTTCAAACTGTAGTAATATAACCCTTAAATCTGACAGACTGTCGATTGAAGTTTCGAACAACTGGGTCCAGATTCGTTGCCACTTAAATACCTACCCTCCCACAACAACATCTCCACACGAATGTACAGAACATAGGATCTTTCCTTTCACATGTTCAAGTGGCTGTAACTTGCCAGTGTGATTCTGAAATGATCCAAAATAATCCTGCATTTAAATGCGAGATCAAAAACTCCAGTTTATTTCAGTTGTGAAACACTTGTTTTCTCCAAGTAATCTTGTAAAACTGGTATGGCAAATATGCACCAGCTACAACTCACATGTGGCATGATATGTTAATGTTACTAATCTGGGTCTACTGATTCCGTCTTTAATGTTCCCATAGTGTTTCCAAACCTAATTTATGAACATTTCCTTTTTTAATCTGTGTTCCACTCTGTTCAAATGCAATGCTATACCATACATATACATAATAGTATAACTTGCGTATATATATTGCTTTTGCGAAACAGATTTTCTTTCTAGCACAGACTTGATTCAAACCCTGCAGAGTCTTAAAAAACGTACCTTCCAGTTGGACACTAGAGTTCTCTGTCGCTCCACGTTGTGTCTTACTATCTGTTTCCAGTTGTTTTTCTCCCGAGTGGTGTAGATCTTCTCATGTCCCAGCTCGTGACATAACTTGCACCAGAGGAGCTCATCTTCTGCAAGGCTACCCCAGCTTTTACTGACCTATATACATTTTCAAAGATTTTCATTAGCATCAGCCATAACGATCATCAAATTTTATGTGCACATTGTCTATTGCAAATCATCAAATTTTGTATGAATGTTGTACATAAAGTGCAATTAGGGAAGTTATTTCTAAACCAAACCAAGCCAGTTGCTTATTCTCTTATTCCTTTTAATGTTTTTGTCTGTAGTATACACTCACCCACTCAGTTATACATGTTGGATGGTTTAACTTTAAGTATCAGAGGATGTCATCAGTTTGATTAATAAACTTGCAGGAGACAAATAAATCTGCCTTTGTGAACAGTGCAGATCATGATCAGTGTACACCAAAATTGAACATGATCTGCACATTTCTCTTGTCAACCAGTAAATTCCCCCAGTGCACCACAATAAAAAAGAATGATACTGTCCATATAGAAAGGCACACATGTCTATTCAAGAAACTACAGGGGTTAAAGTTAACTAATTACCTGAGCACA
Source organism: Saxidomus purpurata (assembly GCA_022818135.1). Taxonomy (NCBI): domain Eukaryota; kingdom Metazoa; phylum Mollusca; class Bivalvia; order Venerida; family Veneridae; genus Saxidomus; species Saxidomus purpurata. The sequence goes on along the minus strand of JAFMSR010000007.1, from coordinate 53,591,395 downwards.
ACTGCACAAATCCTTCATGCCGAGGTATTGGAAGATGTTGATAGCAACTTCTCTTGGTAAATTAATGTCAAAGAAAGGAATTTCTGTAATTTCATCCTGAAAAGGAAAGCATTGAAATGATCAAAATAAGTAAGTTTACTGATTACTGTACACAGACATTACTGATGGTACATCTGGAATGAAAACCTCTTCCCTGAAACTTTTTGAGTGATCAGCCTTTAATTATCCCCAAGGGAATGGCTAAATGTTAGTGACAATTAACATAAATGCAGATCAAAAGAAAACCCAAGCTGCAGTGTTTCTGCCGGCTATGAGTTTTGGAACCCCAGGTCCCCTTTATCAAAATGTGGGGGTCTTTAAGAAATTCAGGGGATCATACTCTTCAATCTCAAAATCTAAGACATGACTTTATGTTAAAGAAGTTTTATTCAGTTTACATCTGTAAACAGCGCATGTGATACATCACCAAAAAAGAATGTAACCAAAGGGAAGTTATTTTGTTTTACCAGACAACAGACGTTTCTCTTTGAATGCTTTCCATTTTGTCACTGCATCTCCAAAATCAAATATGTCCATAGCAGGTGGTAGAGAAATTTGCATAAGTGAAATCAACCTTTCAGATGACAGGCTAGACATTAAACTTTAATATTATTAGGCACACTGGTATTAGATAGAGTACTGTTTGCACAGAATAAAGCTCTTTCTACAGTGGCAGTCACTAAAATTACTAAAATGATCATTTAACATGTTAACAGTCACTCTATCTGATTTGTATTATGGCACGTTGATAGTATGGCACGTACGCCATCATGTACATTTTGATTGACAGCTCACAGGCCCCGAAACATCGTGTGACGTAACAAAGTAGGTGGGATCACGTTAATATTGTTTGGTCACTCTGATCTTTGTCAGTTCTGTTAAAAAAAAAACGCCAAGAAGGATAGATGAACACTGCATTATGGATATTTTAGAATTGCAGGATAATGTTTTGTTACAGATGGCTAATGGACTTGAATTCAGTCAATTAGAAGAATTAGACGATATCATTCTTTCACAAGTTCCTTTAGATGCCGACGACATCATGCTTTCACAAATGAAAACTGCATGATATAAACTGCTCCTGACTCGTGTTTCGAGTTCTTGTATATGTATGTCCACCCTTCCATTCCTCTTAAACATTTAAGTTTAAGTCAATTTTACAGAGCTACATCTTTCGTCTTTGGCAATTGTTGCTTGTTTTTGTTTTTGAAAAAAAAAATCTGAAAAGTGTTCTCTATTGCAGATAGATCATGTGCTCTATTGTAGATAGAGCACGGTCTAAGCTCCGCCCCCATACACAATGCAAATTATCACAAATACAGTACAGTGTTTTCCTATACAAATATGCAGTAGCCATGATACAAAACTAGATAGGGTATATATGCACAATGCACTGAACCTCCTTTCTACAGTGGCAGTCTGATTAAAATTACTACAAAATGATCGTAATTTAAAATGTTTAAAAAACCACTCAGGACGTTTCAGTTTTGTCTGTTGAGTTTCATCTCATCTTTTTAAGCGTCTTTGATATGACGACAGTAAGATATGAACCAATGCACAAAAATGCAAAAGTACAAAACTATTCTCGGCTTTGCCGTGACGTCATACTAACCAGTCAACCAATCTGATTAATAAGTCGCGTTGATTTCTTCATTCGGTAAAAGGTTAAAACTCGGTCTTTACCGTTGACTCATATGCAAGTTTAAATTTATTTTAAACGAAACATAAAGCTTTTAACAACATATAATTATTATAAAAACAATCTGATAGTTTCATTGTAATGGAAGATCGTCGTCTTCTTTCATTTGTAATCTTGGTTATTGTATTATTCGAAAGTTAAAGATGCATAGAGACCAGCGATGACAGCCGAGGAATCACCTTTCCTGAATATAAATAATTTATCAGTACCCATATGTGCGAAGCCGAGAATTATAAGACTAAAAGTTACATGAACCTACTATATCGGAGATAAGTTTGTCAAGAAGTCTTTCGTTTGGAATTTCACCATACTGCTTTTCGGCAAAAATGTCTTTTAATCTTGTTAATTTGAATTTTTTGTGTTGTTTTTTTGGCGCTTTGTCTTCAGATGCACGTTTCAAGTTCGAGTCTGTAGCATTTGATGAAGATTTTTTTCCACCTTCATTTTTGTCCATTAAATCTCCAACAATTCGGAACGGAAAGTAACTGCACTGGCTTGGCTGTTCAGAAACATGGCGTTCTTGACTTCTGTGTTCATATTCTTGGTGTTTCAGGTCTCTGTCAGTAGTGCTGCTGTTGATATCATCATCATCATCCACTCTGCTGCAGTCTGGTGCTGATGATGGCGATTCTGCAGTGTTTTTACCCGACAGTTCATTCTTCCACTTCTTCCTGAATTTTTCAAGTTGTTCTACATTCATGGCACTAACCTGTAAAACAGAAACCTTGAAAAACGTATGCTATACGTCTAAATATTTGCTTGTCAAGCATTTTAAACATTTTTGGTCACGTTAAGCTGTTAAGGTTGAAATGTTATAAATGTGATTGGAGAGGTTCTCAATAAAACCCGACATGGCCCGAACAATGCCGTCCCAACAGCCGTTAAGGAACAATCGGAACAGCACAAAATGTGTTAGTATGGGGAATCACGTGACTTTGTTTTGATAGATTTCACGGACAATGGCGGATGATAAACACCGGTAAGTGCCTGATTTTCGTACTTTTTCGTTCATATTACTTTCCACACATATTGATGATATTCAAGACATATCCTATACCCTGGCCATTAAAATTCCGCGTGTTTTGGTTCCTTTCCCTCCGCTGAAGTATGCATAGATTGTTTGGAATGCATTCAAATGTAATCGTGGAAAAGAATTTTGTTGGGCTAAATTTCACGGACTATCTAGTATTTTTCCAAACAAAGGCATAAAAACTTATCATGTGACGTGTGTTTTTAGCCAAAATTAATGCAAAATATTCTCTTTACATCGTATGGGTGTGAGTAGATTTCATTTCTTGAATTTTAAGGAATTATCACCATTTTGATAAAAATGCTAGATTACACGTGATACAATTTTAGGCTAGATTACACGGAACTGGATGTGCTAAACATTTGTGCAAAGTTATTTTCAAATTAATCAATGCATGCCAAAGTTATAGTCCGGACACGAATGTGTGCATATATACAGGATTCCATTACCTTCAAACTGTAAGTGTGATATTTACCTTTGAAGTAGGGACCTGGGGCTTGCACGCGACACATCATCCTGATGTACTTGATATTTGTGCCAAGTTATTCTAAAATCCTTCAATGCATGACAAAGTTACAGCCCGGACAGGAATGTTTGCATATAATCAGGATTCCATTATAGTCAAGGCTGTTGAGCCTCAAAATAGGCTGAACCTGGACACAATTCATACAGAAATAAAACTTATGTTTTCTGAAAGTTCAATATCTGTAGTATCCATAAACACAAAGTTCCCAAAAGTTCCCGCCTGGGAAACTCTACAATCCAAGATGGCCGCCAAGATGGCCGCCAGACTTTTGAAAAATACCCTATCACATGCAAGTGCTTACAAGTATCGCATATTCTATCAATGTTGCTAACTATCACTACTATATCAAAATTTATGGGCATATCTCTTGTTCTGATATAGTTTCCATTTCTGTAAAATTATCAGGAATTTGAACTAAAAAATACCTATTTTTTACTCTTTTGCAAAATACTTATATTTTGTTTCCATTCTTTAAAATGTTTATAGCAAAAATGCCTGAGAAAGGATATCATTTGTTTAACCAATTCTATATGTGTAAATTTTGATATGTTTCGGAAAGTTCTGAAACTACTAAAACAACAGTGACTTGTACAAGAAGGTATACTGCGCAAGGTGGATGGGGACATGTTACAGGCAGTTCAATAATTCAAACAACACATAACTTTTAATCGCATTGTCCCTAAACGTGTGTATAATTAATACTAAACTATTGAATTATGATTTACTTAATATATGGAAAGTAGCAAATTTCCAATGTCAATGCATAGACTGTCTAGGCCATCGTAAATATCCAGAGTGGTTCTCTATGTACAAACAACCATTTGAAGATGTAAATAGAACTTCAGAAAATAATTATTGTAAAATTCACTTAAAATAGTCTGATTGCTTTTAGTTTGCATTGGATTGTGCATAAGTCTTAGATATGAAACTGAATTATTGAAAGAGTGACTGCCCTTTGTTACAAAGGGCTCGACCCGTTATGTATATAAATGTGCCAGAAATTTTAATTTCCAATATATGGTGAAAAAATATTAATAGACACCTTACAACATTTACCGTGCCGTCAGAACGTCAAAAACGTCGACCATGTACAGTGTGACGTCATGCGTGAAAACGTCAAGGAAATAGACAAAAAATCGTCATTTCAACCGAAAATTTGAAGGTATTTCTCTATGTCGCCGACCACGTCATTTTCATCAGTTATGCTTTGAATTTAAAAACAAAACAAAACAAAAACAGATACCATCTGCAGTAAATTGCTCGTAGTGTCACTCTTAAACACGGGAAATTATAGAATGCGTATCATTTGCACAGCCATTTTTTACGTCGAATCGGCGCGTACAAAGTATATAAATTTCATTCGTGTGTTTAGTATCTAAATGTCTTATATCGTAATTTTTTTGACAGCAATAACATTTAGTCTTCAGCATACATGCAGGTCTTTCTCCATCGTAACAAAATCTCGACATTAGATATCAGCGTCTTGTTGGAAAACTGTTTGAGTTTTAATATTCCCTCAGGCTACCCTTCTTTCAAAATATATTTTCGTCAGCCGTCGGGTCTACGAAGAATTAACTTAAAATGTTGCGTTACAATGGTGTCCTAATTGTATTCATGCCTGTTTCTTCTGAAAAAAACAAAAACACTTTAATGTTCCAAGTGTTTTCTTGATCAAAGTTAATGTACATTTGCTTACGGGATATATTATAGTCTCTACGAATATGTTATAGGTGTTCTACGCATTTTCTTTAACATACGTTATATAAAAATGCGTGAAACTAATTTTCCATGTTATGTATTAACAGGGAGTTACGTTTTATTATGAAATGAACTGATTATATACATATACTTGGCAATATTCATTAAAACCTAGTTTTTGGACTTGGCATTCAAGGCGTGATGATACTTTATTAATTCTCTATAACTTGACATAACACTTTATTTTTGTCGTTTTTCGTAAAATATGTAATTTTTAGCCATTTTTTGGTTTTGTCAAATGTTTTGATTAATTGAGGGGCAGAGATGAAAATGTGCAGACTGAAGTAACTAATAATAACACACTATTTTAGGACGGTGATGTATGCGAAAGTACGCTTTTTGCAAATTTCAAATAAATATTGCATTTTATTTCATGCATATCCCAATTAATAAGGATAACCACATTCGTCTTCAATGTGGCAAATGTTTTTACTTGCAAATGCATGAGATTGTATCAATAAGATATCCTGGTACGCAAATTTGAATTTTATTCGCTCGGATAATTTTTATTAGTGTAAAGTTATCACCAACTAAATTGGCAGGTAACAAAATAGTTCTTTTTCCGCATGTCATTGCTAACATCGTTATGTAAATTCATAGTCTGCACTTCTTTTGAAAACCGCTCAAGCTTATTCGCTTGATTATTTGAAGTCTTATGATTCATGACAAACACGTTGAAAACATAAGTGAAACACGCTTTTATGCTATGGTTTGTGAAATACACAGTGAACATAATACTTGAATGATTCACCGAGCTTTCGATTAAGTTGAATCACGACTTCAGGTGTGGTGTTTGCTTAATTTTATAAGAAATATGTTAGTTTGATTACGAAGATATCATCCGTGGCTTAATGAGTAGCTTTTGAACAGTCAGTCAAATCAAAGCAAACATTCAATTCAATTCATTTATTTAAAGTCGACTCAAAGTTGGCAGACTTTGAAATTCATTGATGTACGAATACAGAAGTGTATTGTTCCACCCGACTTTTAAATACACGTCTAAGAATGTTTTTGTTATCGACTAAGGGCCCCTGAGTATACATCAATGGTAAGCAACCTCCAGGCACTAGAATCATCAGTGTCAATTCCTTTTCCTCACTCTTTTCACGATTATATACAATAACATTCAGTATCCGATGATATTTATGTTTCTGAACACAATTCGTGCTGTTAACTAATAGCTATTTAATTCTATTAGAGGTTTGTATTCATGTCAAAATACATTTTGTTCACTATTCGTTTTTCACGTACATGTAAACAAATCAAAAGCATTCCTGCTAGACGTAGACGTTTTTCTTATCGCAAGCCATTTTAATATTTATTCCGAAAAAAGATATCTCTCTAATTTCAAAGAGATATCTTTCGTTTTAATAATGATATCTTTTTCACGTTGAGAGGTGTCCTTGTATCACAGACATATATCTCCTGTACAGAGACAGAGATATCTCTGTAAGTTGAAGAGATATCATTTCTTGGAAGATATCTTGTTACGCAATAGAGATATCTCTGGAACTGAAACAGATATCTCTTAAAGACGATCGCGGTTTTGATTTGATTTGAAGCAAATTTTATAAAGGTCCGTCCATAAGAGCAAATATGTTAGCTTGAATTTGTGGATGAGACCTCGGCATGTCTACCATCATGCCTATACCTATCAAAAGTGTTTTTCTGTTTCCAAAATAGGAGAGATTTACCTGACTGCAATTTCCAGCCAGTATAGCCCAAGGTTGAATTTGATTGTTGCCAAAGAGTAGGCCAGTCACGGCGACCAATGAGATCTAAGTGTGATTGACCTAGTTCTCCCTAAATATTTTGATTTGAATTGAAAGAGATTTTATCAAGGTCCGTCCAAAAGCTAAATTTTTAGCTTATGTTTTGGGTGAGACCCCGGCATGTCTCCCTTCATGCCTAGAAAAGTAGAATTTTGAAGCCGAAAAGAGGAGAGATTTACCTGATCGCGGTTTGATTTGTATTACGTCAGTGGCAATATACACATGGCCTCCCCTCCAACACCACCCTCCCACCCGAGACAACAGCTCATTTTTCTTAATAAAAAGGCTGGTGACCTATCATTTTTAAATTGGTTTTCAATAAAGTGATGTTTGAACAATTCGTCTGCAAAAAATTAAGAAATTCTCATTGCTTGAACATTAAGAAAATAAACTTTGACAAATGACTACAAATTTTACATTTTGTTTTTCAGAAACTAATTCTCTTTATATTTTAATTTCAATTTGAATACATTTTGAAATCTCAATTCATGTAGTTTCGTGAAACAGGATCAATTGCTTAACATTTTGTATAAAAAACAATGGTGAGTTTCCAAATTTAGAGTTTTATGATTGATAAACATGAGATAGGGGTCATTTTCACTGCTTTCATGGGTATACTTAAAAAAGTGTCCATTACTTATAAATAAGGCTGGTGACCTACTTTTTTTATTTTATTTTCTGACTTATTAGGTATTACCCTAACAACAAACCAAATTAAAAAAATTCTCATTGCTTGAAAAATATGATGAAACTGTAGCGAGCGTCTTTAAAAGACAAGAGATATAGTTCAAAAACTATTTGTGAGAGATATCTTTCAAAGCAACAAACACATAATAACTGATCCCCGTACTTTATTTCGTACTCGAAATTGTTCGTCTAGGGTCAGTGCATAACCAGGCTGGTAACATTGCCCAATCTGGCTCCCAAAAGCGTCTTCTTAAAAACTGAAAGCAGTTGTATTTATTGTCATACAGATTGTATTATATGACATAGACAAACAAATCATATACTATGAGAAGTCAAAATTACGATAAATCGCGAATGTGAATGGCTTGGTATTTTCACAGAGAGTTATGAAAGGTCTTAGAGATATAAATAATGACAATAGAGTGTGAATAAACTAATTTCACAAACAATACATAGCCACAGTCACCTGAAGTTTGGATCCCCACCCCCATGATCCATCCCAGTAAATACAAGCAGTGAATATAAACAAATAAAAGAAACTACAATGGGTAACTGGAGATGTAGAAGAGGCTACTTTACAGGCTTACATCATATAGACAGTCAGATGGAAGATATGTATTACCATTACTTAACAAACATGACAGTCCAGTTTTGATGGACAAAGAAAATGTGAAATACTTAAAGACACATTCGTTGGAAGAGCGCACATAGCAAATGAAAGATGATGAATTCATGGTAGAAATGTTCTCGTTTTTTACTTTTGACCTCTTCATTTGACATTGACCTTGATTTAACTACCAGATTCATGTGCGTATGCGTTCATCAAATAATGATGGACATACCTGTAAAATAATTTGAAAATCGATTGAATGGTTACAGAGTTATGTGGGTATTCCAGAAATTCTCATTGAAATTATCAAAAAATGCAGAAAATGCCCCAACAATCATTTTCCCGACCTGAAATCTTCGGGAACTTTATGATTCGTGCCTAAGCAAGCCATTTCAAGTCTGCATGCAAAAAATAATTTCTGTATGAATTTTGTCCGGGTCAAAAGTTCAACAGCCTGGACTATTACCTTCAAATCCTTGACCTTTGAGGTAGGGACATAGTTCTTGCACGCGACACGTCGTCTGAACATTTGTGCCAAGTTATTTCAAAAGCTTTCAATTAAAGACAAAGTTACAGCCCGGACACAAAGAAATGTAAGACAGGATATACAGACGGACAGACAGACGGTTCGATTTTAATATGCCATCCTTCGGGAGCATAAAAAGATGATATCTATCAACCAAGATGAAAAAACGTTAAAACAGCAGTTTAATCTATTATTACCTGGAAGTTGAACTGCCTAAACAATTACAAATTGTCTATCTAAAATTGAATTTAGATTAAATGAATACATAAAATAACCACGAGTCTTACAAATACATATGTTACACAAGATTATTATGCACAGAATATCGGAAAAGGTACACCATAATTTCATGCGTGTAGTGTATCATACCAGCGCCGTGTAATCTAGCCTAAAATTGTATCACGTGTAATCTAGCATTTTTATAAAAATGGTGATAATTCCTTAAAATTCAAGAAATGAAATCTGCTCACACCCATACGATGTAACAATAATATCTAGCATTTATTTTGGCTAAAAAACACGTCACATGGTAAGTTTTTATGCCTTTGTTTGGAAAAAATACTAGATAGTCCGTGAAATTTAGCCCAACAAAATTCTTTTCCACGATTACATTTGAATGCATTCCAAACAATCTATGCATACTTCAGCGGAGGGAAAGGAACCAAAACACGCGGAATTTTAATGGCCAGGGTATAGGATATGTCTTGAACATCATCAATATGTGTGGAAAGTAATATGAACGAAAAAGTACGAAAATCAGGCACTTACCGGTGTTTATCATCCGCCATTGTCCGTGAAATCTATCAAAACAAAGTCACGTGATTCCCCACAGTGCTGTACAGACACTGTACTATCAGAACTGTACTATATTTACCCAGATGCATATTCACATTTGTAGTGTTATTTAGGGCAAAATTCATAATTTGTTAATTATATATTATATTCTTTTCTAAGACAGATACATCTTATTCACTCACCTTTCTCTCTGACATCATGCTTACTTTCACTCTCTTTTTTGTATCTATTTTCAAAAATATTTTTGTTGTTTCGTATCATGATCTACATATATAATATTCTATATAATATTATTATATTCCAAAAGAGCGCACCACCATTTTTCATTTCATTCATTCTTCTCTTATTCATTGTGCATTATGTCACAGCCGAAATTTGGTTTGGTATTAATGCCAAACTAACTGTTTTTCTTTCTCACATATAGACATCTTTTTGGCATAGTAGTATTTTTTTCAGTAAAACAAACCACGGGTGTTGTGTGAAAGATCCGTGCAAAAAAATAAGTAACCCAAAGTTTTTAAGTAATTGTTTACAAAATTACAACAGTTACATGACTAGGAACTACCTAAAAAAAACAAAATCTTGAAATATTACTCTTTTATACCTTTTTAACACTTGTTTATAAAACTCTTTATATTTAAAATGTTGTAAAGATACGCCTTTAATAAAAATACTGGTATATTAAACTATACATTACTTACTTGACCGTCTTTTTATAAAAAAAAAAAACACTTCTTTTTTGCTCCTTTTAAATGCGCGATTCTTCTACAAAAAACGCTCTTCCTCTGCGTTATAACACCAAATAAAGAAACCACAAGGCAAAGTGGTTCAAGCCAAATGTACGCTGGCAACGCGTGCCTGGTCTTCATCTTTTGGCTATTGGCATTTTTACACTATTTTGCTAAATGATCAAAATCTTTGGACAAAAACTAACTGGGTATTGCAGTCAGGTAAAACAAAACTCGTTCCCATACTAATAAATGTTTGTGATCTACAAACGCTCTACGTTCTCAACTTTAGAACTGAAAGAGCTCAACGTTGTCTACATATTTCTTTGAGGGATTATATATGTAAGCTGTTAAGTTCTGGTTCCGTCTGACAAAAATGAATGATGGCCTCCTGTACATGCGTGTACTAGTTAAGCCTTTTGCCATGTTGCTTTGTAAGATTTACACACAAACTCTGTTTGAAACAATCACTCCACAAACAATATATCAGAACACTTCCAGGTATCAGCAGCAATTACACAAAACACTAACTGATGCGGACAGAGGGTCAAGAACTTGAAGAATATTCTGTACATATATTTAGTAAGTTTGAGAAAAAAAATGCCATTGAAACTTATCCAATGATTAAAACAAAACTTTGCATATCTATAAAGATAGAAATGCTCTAAAAAGTGTGTGCCTGGCCATAGCCAATCGTTTCCATTCGGTATTTATGCAAAAATGAGATATTTTTGTCAAACGTACATACAGTTATAAGCGTTGTCGCTATTTTGTTTGTTATGGTAATGCTGAAATTTTGAGTCTCCCCTTGTATAAACGAAAACATTGTGACCGAGAAGACACGCATCATGTATGGAAGTTACGCGTCCTTTTGTAAAATTTTATTATTTATCTTGATTTTTTTTAAGCGCAACAAAGAAAAAATATCAGTGTTTGGTCTACATGGTAATGGATTTGAAAACGGAAATTTCAACCAAGAGATGATACTCGGTTATTCCTATTGGAAAAAAAAACAGTTGGGAGTTAATAGTATCTTCCCTTACTCAAATGTATACACGTATATGACGTTGAATGCATAACAGTAAGATCAAACAAATATTTCAATTAAGTCACAATAGCTGAAAGCAAAATAAAAAAAGATAATGTATCCAACAATTAAGAATTAGGATTTCCTTCATAAAAACATATATTTTTCGAGTTTAAAGAGCAATATTTAGACACATTTTTATGATAGTTGAAAAAGACAAAAATGGTAATTGTTCGTTTTTAATGCAAGTTCGCTATAAACGCTTCGAGCAGTGTTTTCTGTTGTTTTATGGTCTATCAATTCATAAGTGGAAGGTATTTTCTTAACGCTAAAGTAGCAGAATATTGCCTGTGAACGGAGTCTTTTTTCTCTGTTAATTGTTATGATTTTATAACATTTTAGAAACAGGAGAACCATGAGATGTCAGACTTTCTATTGGTAAGTTAAACATGTAGTCATGTTGTCTATAATTTTGTTTTTTCAATTTGACGTATGCTAATATTTATTTTTTCGTACTTAGCAGGTATATTCATCGTGGTCACTGTTGAATATGTTGTACATTCTTCAAATGAAAGTCTGGTAGTACTGGCAGTCACTGGGGAAACAAGGTATACTAAACGAAACTTCTGACGCACCACCAGCCTTTTTCCATCTTTATTTAATTATGAACACTTCCAATACCTGCCAGCTTCTTTAAGCTATCGGTGCACAAAAGTTATCATGTCTAGCATTGGGTAGAATCTAGATACTTCCGTTACATGAATTTCAAAATAATCAAATGGTACAAATTATATGGCAGATAATTTTAGTTTAACGTTTAAACATCCGTAGACTTAATATGGGTTATTGCCTTGATGCTCTTCCTTGTGAAACCCTCTCTTAAAATTCTCATCTATATAAAATTTGTATCACTTGATCATTTTGAAATTCATGTAACAGAAGAATCTACCCAATGTCTTCATAAATGCAAGACATGAAAGGTTTCGTGCATCGATAGCTAAAAATAAGCTGACATATATCTGAAGGGTCGATAGTTAAATAAAGAAAGAAAAAGGCAGGTGGTGCGTTACAAGTTTCTTTTAGTATATATTGTCAGTGCAAAATCAATGTAAGCATTGGAAATCGCATTTATTAAGGAGATAATGTTGCAATCTTAACATCCAAACAGCGTCAAAATAAACATCGTTTCAACAAACAATTATTTCAACTCACCACATACTAATTAGAATTTTAATAAGTTGGACCGATTACAATTTCCTAGAGAAAATCTAAAGACTAGGAAACTCTTCTACTTGACTTTTCAATGCAAAGAACCTACGTAAATTATTCTTATTTCATGTAAAATCAAGTTCAATGTTTTTTCTGCTTATCAGATAATAACGAATTTCTGGTAACGCTACGTAACCTTTAGCATCTACTGTATATTACATTTGATTGTCATAATCTAAACATGCCACTTTCAAGTCCTGAAGAGCCTTGAACGGCACTTAACTTAGCTTGAACATAGTATTTTGAAAAATAAGATAATTTCCTATCTCCCTACCCGACCTATATTTTTGAGCATTTTTTCATTATGCTACCCGAACAACCTTATAATTCTACTCGGCCTGAATTAGACAGAATCGTATTTGTTCGAATTTATGGGCAAATATGACAAGGCGCGTTTGTTGACAATTTATAGCCAAAAAGACTGGCTTTATTGTTGAGGGAAGTACGCTTGGTTATTGTACTGTTTGATCAATTGTCGGTTCAGCATTTATAGTGTTTCTGTGGTTTATTGTATTTACAGAACTACTTATACCATCTGCTCCATGCTATAATTGTTTTATTCCATTCAGGGGTTCTTGTATTCTCCAATAACTTGATTACTATCATTTAACGTAATGGTTGGAAATCATGTCGACATTGCATATAAAGGTCCGTCCATAAGAGCAACTATGTTAGCTTGTATACTTGTGGATGAGACCTTTGTCACATGGAACGCATCACAGTTACTTTTATAATGTAACATCTTTGACATTCTTTATTTATGGCTGTATGTTCCATTTACTTATAATGACTGATGGCCAATAAATGCAGTCGGAAATTTATGGCGTTCCGATGGTTTAATATAAAATATTCGAAAAGAGAGGACAAAGGTACAAAGTAAATAAAGGTCTAAATGATCATAAACGTGAAATAAGTTTACACCATGTGTAAAAACTGTTTACCAGTGTAAATCCGTATCCCTAACCTCAACTCAAATGTGAAATAATTTTACCATGTGTGTAAAAAAACTACATCTGTTTTTCACATGTAACATAACGGATTAAAGCTGCTCTTTCACAGTTTCCGGGAAAATACAAATTGCTCAAAAATGATGTAATAAAAGCAAAATGTAAAAAGTAATAACTAGAATCAACAACAAAAGTAAAAATCTAGGAAGCAATTTGCAAAAATCAATTTAAAAAGTTGGTGGATTTTGGTTTAACAGCATCGCTACTCTATATGGTTATACTAAGATTTTCAAATTTTTAATTTGGTTGCGTATAATTTCAGATACACAAATATACTTTACAGGAATCTATACGGGAACCTTTTTAGCTGACTATTCTCCAAAATATGTTATTTTCAGAGAAATTGGAGAACTTTAATTTTTCACCAAAATCTGAGAGTGAGCAGCTTTAAATTATTTCACATATAGGTAGAGTAAGGGTCATAGTTGCCATTTTCACCATTGTTACCATTTTCACTTTTGGAGGTCCATCACACATCAAACATACTCAACGGTATTCATCTAACATCAAATGTGTACTCGAAGAAAAATGAAAGAAATATTTCCCTGCGCTTTCAAGGTCAAACAATACTCAGTCTCAGAACATCAAATATTAAATATTACTTAATAGTAATAGTAAAAAGTTAAATAGCAAATATATGATAGCACTGAAACATCAAACAATATATTCACTGTACTACTGTGAGCATCAAAACATCAAATAATATTCAACAATACTTTGAGCTTCAAATATTACACGCTACTTGGACCATCAACTATTAGCGAATACTTTGAGCTTCAAATATTACACGCTACTTGGACCATCAAATATTAGCGAATACTTTGAGCTTCAAATATTACACGCTACTTGGACCATCAAATATTAGCGAATACTTTGAGCTTCAAATATTACACGCTACTTGGACCATCAAATATTAGCGAATACTTTGAGCTTCAAATATTACACGCTACTTGGACCATCAAATATTAGCGAATACTTTGAGCTTCAAATATTATACGCTATTTGGACCATCAACTATTAGCGAATACTTTGAGCTTCAAATATTACACGCTACTTGGACCATCAAATATTAGCGAATACTTTGAGCTTCAGATATTACACGCTACTTGGACCATCAAATATTAGAGAATAACTCACAGCATCAAATATCGTGAACTTCTAAAAGCATGAAAAACTTAATCAATCCACTGAGCATCACTATCTTAAAGTTATATTTCCCTTTAAAATGATCACATCGGTTTACAGCTAAGAATGATGCTCAAAACACAGTGGATGCTTCAAAAACATATAAAAAATAAGTTTTACTAAGTTATTTCTGTTACTGACAAAATCAAATTAAGTTATACATAGCCGAAAGGGTGGATTTTTTATTTTTGACTGGGATAGTCGAAAAAGATTTTTACAGATTTCCTCCATAATCAATGATAATGAAACTGTTATAGGCCTACACATCGTTATTTTCAGTTTATAACTATGGCAATGTTTACTATTCTAGGAGTATAAGTCACTTATTAATGTTTTATTTAACATTTTGATGGTCAATTTGAACGGTTATTTCACTTTAAGTACTCTTCGGAGCATCAAATATAAAAAAAAGTTCTCGGAGCATCAAAAATCAATCAGTCTATAGTGCGTTAAACAATGAACAGTCTTCTAAGCATCAAATGTTAAACATTCCTCAAAGCATAAAAAATGAAACATTTTTCTAAGCATCATATATTAAGCATTTCTCGGAGCGTCAGATATTAGACATTTCTCGGAGCATTAAATATTATACAATAACGGACTCGTGAGACATTGAATATGATGTGATATTCACCAGAAGAGGGTAATAGGCCTACTGATCGAGGCGATAGCCGAGGTCATTATTAATCTTTTCTGGTAAATATCACATCATATTCAATGTCGCACGAGTCAATAAATGTTTTATTATAAGTAAAATGCTTATTTCATGCTTAAAAAGCAAGTTTTGGATATTTCATTGATACAATACTTAAAATTGCGCGCGGGACGCCGTCCGTGTTCCTACGTCATTTTAGTGACGTCGCTAGCGTTGACTCCGGCACCGTTAACGTTCTATTCAATGCAAGACGTTAAAACGAGTAAAAGTCCAAACAATGCCTGTTCTAAATATAGAAATAATATTTACTGGGGAAAACCCCAAAAGTCATGAAAATATGAATTATATTTTGCTTTATTGATATTAAACCAGCTGTAGAACGTCAAAGAGTAAGCAGTCCTCAAAACATCAACTAAGGTCATCAAATTGCGTTCAATACTCTGAGCTGTAATCTAGCCTGGTGGCGAGGCTACCCGAGATGCGTCATCTCAGAGAACCAAACCAGGGATACTGAAGAGATATTGGAAGCAACGCATCAGTTTCTATCAGGTCAGTGCATTTAATCTTATATAGTATTTGCTGTTTATATCATAATATTTACGTGCGTGTATTCAACTTGCATGTTTACACGGTTGCTAGAAAAAAATCGTTATACCGCGTATATTGTCGCAAATTAAATCAGATCTTTTAGACCCTGTTTATGCAATAAATCCACTTTCTGTTAATTTTATCTAAACGAATGAAAATTGAGAAGACATGTATTTACATATTGGACTACTTTGAACAACGCCTATTCTAATATGCCTACGGTATATTTCTATAGTCAATTCGAGTGCATTAATATGATTAAAGCACTCGGAAAAATAGGCGGAGTTTCGGACATGGAAGTAGCTCCTTCCGACTTTTCTAATTTACTCCCGCGCAAAAATAAAATATAGAAATGGAAATAATATCAGTATACATACATCAGTCGCATGAAAAAGATTTGTTTAAGAACCTAAATATTATTTTTGATTGCGTCAAGTAAGGCTTAGAATACCCTCACCTTGTTTTCCTTAAAAAAGGCCAAGAAATTCAGGATTAACAGTCATACCATGTTTTGATTCCGGAAGACAAAACTATGAATGAAAACGTTTACGTCATCAAACTGACGTCATTACTCCACGTTAAAACGTTGTACAGTTCAAATTAACGGTACGCATTTAAATCGATTGGCTGCTTTGTTAGGTTCTGAATCTGACGTCTTCTGCATAATGTCACTCAGGTATTTCTTTTTTTATATTTTATGTATTAGATGATTTAACTAAAAGAAGTTTGTATAATATAGTTATGTTTGGTATCTTGAATGGTTGCCCGAATAGGGGAGTGAATTCCAACAGCTACTATTTATGCTGTTTTTCACATTACCGCCGAACTGAAAAAAGGTCCGTAGTAGTTACGATAGTTTTCAAAAAATCGGCTTCTAAGAATCGAAATAATCTATGTCTTGGAGTGCTTTATCGAAATTGAAGCATTTCCCGTCGGTAATGTGCCTGCGTAATAATTCACTCGGGCTTCGCCCTCGTGAATTATTCCGCCAGGCACATCACCTCCGGGGAATGCTTCAATTTCGATAAAGCACTCCAAGCCATAGATTATTTCTTAATTAAATAACGCATTTTGATGTCTTATCAATGACTGATAATTCTTTACTTGCAGAAAATGTATCATTGACCTTTGAAGTATACAATGTATACAAAATTACACTAAAGTGAAATAAATATCCTGTAACGTACCTGACTTGATACTTAACAGATAGGTAACACAACCTTGACGATAGCACGTAACCTGTCCAGTTATTTGTCAAAGACTTTTTAATGTGTCATTTCGAGATATGAGAACTGAACAGAACAGGGCGATGTTTAACAAGTTAAACATTTGATCATTAATTTACAGGAGATCAAAGTCAACAGAAATCCGAGATAAATCCACTTGATAGAAAATTGTTTAGTGATTTTTGAATGAAAAAGATCGCTACCTTTAAATAATTAGGGCAAAGGTATAACAGGTAATTTCTTGTGGTGAAATATATCATTATTAAACTGTACACAGTATACACACGCAATAAATAAACTATGCGAAGTGAATACAATATCATAGAGATTGAATCACTATTTTTCCTTTGATTTTTTATAGTTCCGGCCGACCCTGGGATATCTTGGTGAAATTGCCAAGACTCAAGACAGGCACAGGTTGAAGAGAGACAGATGCATGTACATGTATCATACCCTAACTTATTTACAAATAGACCCCATGGTTCTTTTACATGCCCGGTGTACACGTGAGACTACCTCTAGGTTTCTAACCAGTTCATCTTCTGTAATTCGAACCGGGGACCTCCGGATTGGTAGTCAGCGTTAACCAACTCGATCACCGCGCCACCCTAAAATTGAATCACCTTTTACTTTTGAGCAAAAAACGCGAGTTACCTTAAATATTGACATCAAGTAACCAGCAATAGTTGACTTCAATACAACATGAATTTGATTACAAACGTTAATCGCTTCCTGTCTTCAAGGTAAATATTTAAGTTATTTACAATGTACTTATGTCCTTGACCAAAGACAGTACCTTTAAAAAACTTTCTAGCAAGTTGTCTTATTTGTTGTTAGTGCAGATCAGAGACTCTGTTTAGCCCGTTTATAGTCCTGACCGACCCATGGACCACGGAGTCCGAATGTAAAAACTCCACCGTTTATAGTCCTGACCGACCCATGGACCACGGAGTCCGAATATAAAAACTCCACCGTTTACAGTCCTGACCGACCCATGGACCACGGAGTCCGAATGTAAAGACTCCACCGTTTATAGTCCTGACCGACCCATGGGCCACGGAGTCCGAATGTAAAGACTCCACCGTTTATAGTCCTGACCGACCCATGGACCACGGAGTCCGAATGTAAAGACTCCACCGTTTATAGTCCTGACCGACCCATGGACCACGGAGTCCGAAAGTAAAGACTCCACCGTTTATAGTCCTGACCGACCCATGGACCACGGAGTCCGAATGTAAAGACTCCACCGTTTATAGTCCTGACCGACCCATGGGCAACGGAGTCCGAATGTAAAGACTCAACCGTTTATAGTCCTGACCGACCAATGGACCACGGAGTCCGAATGTAAAGACTCAACCGTTTATAGTCCTGACCGACCCATGGGCCACGGAGTCCGAATGTAAAGACTCAACCGTTTATTATCCTGACCGACCCATGGGCCACGGAGTCCGAATGTAAAGACTCCACTCATTAGTATTCCATGAATCGATTAAACAGTTAACATGACGTGTATCTTGGACAGCTGGATATACTAGTACACGACACAGTCAGTGAACACTTTACCATTATAGTCTGAATTTGTCCCTTGAGCTACGACCTTTACGTTTTCCTCGGTTTTTACCGTTGTTTTATAACAAGCTAATAGTAACATGGCTCAGTGCTCGAAATCGGACTACAGTACATAACTGTAAGTTTTACGATATACTTTATTTCTCATTCATGAGAGACAATTATGTTCCAGTAGTCATCACTTTGCTATTTTCAGTTCCAAACTTTAATTTCAGGATAGTATTGTTCCTTGCCATTGAGGACGGTAAATTTAACGGCGCTTTTTCGAACTTAATTATCTTTTCTATTTTGGAAGATTATGGTGTCCCGTTATGGTAGTCGCCACAATAACTCGAGACACAACGAAAGCACGACAGTGTTACGTTCAAAAGTCGAAACAAGGAAACCAAGATATTGAAACGTGGGAATGGCGTTGGTGGAAACTCGGAACACTGTGTTGAAAAATTCGAAACAATGGAATCATCTATCTGTATCATGGTTCCGTTGTGAAGACATTTCACCATCAATATTGTTTCATATTAGCATCATCGTCGTTTCGACTTTTCATTGATAATCGAGGTTTCGTTGTTTTGCCTTCTCGGCTTTTCAAGATCATGGTTTCGAATTTTTAACATCGTGTTTTCGACTGTTTTACAATGTAGTTCCGCCTTTACAACATCATGCATTCGTCTTATCAACATCGTACTTTCGACTTATTGTTTTTTCGAATTTCGTTGTCGAAGTTCCGCCTTTTCAACATATATTCGTCTTATCAACATCGTACTTTCGGCTTTTCAGTATCGTGTTTCTGACTTTCGTTGTCGAAGTTTCGACTTTTCATCATTCTAGTTTTGAAGTTTCAACATCGTAATATCGCCTTCGTGTTCCTCGTGCATAAGTAAATCGTTTTACTCTTGGGAAAAATAGGTCAATTATTAAGACGTATAAAAGTAACAACTGTTGCGCAAGCCAAAGACTCTGTGGTATGGTGAAATAGTAGGAAGTTCATACAGATAATCTATCGCACAGATTTAAAACAATTATGTACAAAACACAGGTTGGAAACAAGGAAACAGTTTTTTGGGGAGTAAAAATTTAGCTTCAGCTGCCTCTATCTATAATGTTTGGGTTGATCCATGGTGGCGTCAGGTACATCGCGGGGAAAATTATGAATTTAGGATTTTTGACCAAGGCATGTGTTTATAAAATAAAATGAATGAAAATTGGCTGGGGAGAATCATGTCCCGATAGTATAAATGTATTTTAAATAAGTTTCTATTGATATAAAACAATCAGTTGTTTTAAAGACATGTTGTTGTTGTTGTTGTTGTTGTTGTTGTTGTTGAAATTTACCATTTTTAAAAGGTTATCGTTATGGTCTTATGCGAGTAATTAATTTTTTAATGTAGATGTATAATTTTAATTTTCGTGCGTCCTTTTCCCAACTGGGCGGTTTTTATGGTTTTAATACTATTTTGGTATATTACGATCGTTGTATAACTGTTTCAATTTCAAATTTCAAAATAGCATACAAACGCTTGTCAATGATACGAAGATAAAAATGAATATTTCAGTGTTTAACCTCTGGTCGTCTGCAAACGGTAAAGATATCGGATCATAATCTAAAACTTCTCCAGATGTCTCACTTAAATCAGTTCTTCCCAATTGAATAATTTGTAAAGGTACAAAACGACCAGCAAGTAAGGTTAAACAGTTTATTGGCTTCTTTATTATCAATAAGTGGTACTATAGTCAAATTTGAAGTACCATTTCATACCATTAAAATTTTATTTGAATTCGGAAAAAAACAAATTTCGAGTTCTCAAATCAATATCATTCAAAAATTTTGGAGGTCTTAACAGTTTGCCTAAAATTTATTATCTTGTATCCCAGTGACACTGTGCTGATACTCGGTATATAAATAATCCAGCAGTATCAGGGGGTTACATGCATATTTATGGATTTATGGGCTTAATAAGAGGTTAAATGTGTGTCGGGGTTTTCTAGTTGTTTGATATCTGGATATTTGAAATAACTGGACGTGATTTGGGAAGTTAGGAACAAGATAATGTGAGTAAATTCATATGATTTTATAATTATCTGTTTTCTTTAAATATTTCTTGATGTTTGGTCATTATGTGCGAGAATAAACGTTTTCTCCTTTAATGCCTATATATGGTAATGCATTACGATGCGTTAACATCCAATTAAAAATTACCGCTTTTTGTAATTAGTTGCACACGTTAAAGCGTGTTTTTGCCCCCGCTTTGATTGTCTATAGCATTAAAATTAAGTACATTTGTACTCTGGGAAATTCAGGAATGAAAGGAGTGTTAAGTAAAATGAAACAGTCGTAAGACATCATATTTTCTCGTTACCTGGTCAACCCTATATTCATATTAACTTGGCCTAGAAGGCTAGCACAAACACTTCATTTATAATTATATAATAAGATATTTCTTCTGTGGATGGCCCTGTGTTATTTTGGCGGTAAATTTGGAAAGTTTTGTTTTTCTGCAGTACAGTGTGAAACATGTTCGTTTACCTTAAATGTCCTTTTCAACTTTGTGGTGCACACACATGTATATGTTTAACATAAGTAACACTACATCCAGATAAGTTCACCTCGGTACCGCTTAACGGACTGCAACCAAATTTGGTATATAGCTTCCTTACATAGCCGTTTATATATAAAGGTTTTTTTTTCAAAAGAGTATGTTTCTACTAAGAAGTACGGGGCTCAAAACCTTAAACTGGCGATAATTAGACAGTCTAGGCGTTCCATAGTACTTCACGCTGTTTAAATGTTTAACATTTCTTCATTATGACATGATTATGTAAAGTAAAATTTCATAACGCCGAATCCTTCTAAAGGTGAAGATGCATATCAATTCACACAGCGTCTTTAATCCAACCTTCTCTTACTTAGTTTTGTTTTGTATAGCAAGTTATGATTGTTTGAATCCAGTAAATACAATAAACCTAGAGGAACATAAATATTTTTCTTTGGCACGCCTTACTTGCTTTAATAATTGGATTTGACGGTTTTTAAATTTCCTAACAATACATTTTCACAAGCTGTTGGCTGGATATTATTATAAAGGAATTAACGCCTTAATAATATAATCTTATAACACTTTGATTCACGTCGGTCACGTGTGTAGGTAAATGTACATATTGTAGTTTCAATCACGCATAGTTTAATGTTCTTCTATAATGATGCGCATGTATTCATGAGTATACTTGCAAATGATATTACAGATGTCATTTTAAGTGGTGGAAGCTAAGTTCAGTTAAAATTAACGGTTGGAGCCCGTTGTAGTTTCTGTCGGTTATGAACGATTGTAATTCGGTAGATAAAGGACATTTTGTAAAACTGACATTTTTAAAGTCCCTCTAAACACTAACCATATCATCGTTGAGCGCAGATTTTTGCCTTACATGTAATTACAAAATAACACAAAGTATCACATTTAACTAATTGGCTATTGTCATTTTTATTTTAGTTAACATGTACACTTTCGGTACAAAAGAACTTATTATAAATAATTCTCGATGATTACAGAAAAGTCGTCGACAGGATCCCAAGATGTGAAAATGGCCACATATATATGGAATACTTCTATCCCATATGGTAAAACTTTCGAAAAATGTGAAAAACAGCTGTAAAGTTTTTATTTATAGGGTAAAATTATTTCACATTTGAGTTAGAGCTATGTGATCATTTTCACCTTTGAACGTTCTACAGTCCTCTGTAGGCATCTAAATTTACTGATAGACCTTTTTTAAAACTGATTAAGCATTTTCCGTTAACCAAACGTTTAACAGTTCAGATGAATGCTCAAGATCTATAAAATCTCATTGCGAACAATTAATTACTTAATTCCTATGTGGCAATTACGCTCGAAATTAATTGATCGAAACAGCTCCAACTAATGCTGGTACAACAAAACGCGTCATTAAGACATAAAGACATGGTATAACACAGCCACTGCAATACGACACCTATGCAAGGTTTGGCGCTGATTTCTGTTGCCGTAATGAGCAGGAAATATAAACGCATGTCTGCTGAATAGAGTGCAAGCTTGATCGTTTGTCATTGTCTGAACCAACATTGTCCCTCTCTCTCAATTAGATTTGCTATACTTGGTCAATAATTGCAGCTTTCTGTGAGTTTATTGTGTCGAGTAGAGTACTTAGGTGTCACATATGATCAGGAAAAAACATAGTTTTTGTAGCCTCCTACAAACTTGTACTTATTAGCCCGGTCTGAAGACTTTTTATTGTTGTTAAAAGCTGCACTAGCATGTGAAACAGAGAATTATTCTTGAAAAAATATAGGAAAGTTTCGCGAAAAAAAATATACAGTTCTTGGGACAGTAAACCCTATTGTCCCGAGGTATCAGAGTCAGCTTTTGAACTGTTGTCCCGGGACCGAAAGGCCCATGTCACAGTTTCAAATGTCTTCCCTGATAACGAGGGTCAATATTTTCTAATATCGTATGCCTATCATAAAAACTTAATCCTGATTGGCCGATAGTGATCACGTGCCGGGTCTGCAATAGTATGTGTATACCTGGAAATGATGTGTAGACCTGCGCTGATTTCAAGACGTCATTTCTGTTATATTTTCACATATTTTTACTACGTTTTATGAGGTTTACGATACAAGGATTTTAGACTAATGGTTCGGTGAATATACAGTTTTGCATACCTGTAAAAAAGTTATATTGACCGAGGACTTCGTCGCAAAACTATATATTGACCTCAACATAAGTCTATAATTGTATACTGTTCCCAAATACATATGATATAACTGTTTCATTACCTAATTCCTGACTTAAATGATAAAATATGAGGAAGAAACCAACCTTAGAATATCTTTTGATGTCATTCATTAGAGGTAACTTGTTTTCAATTATAATCGGGGTCTCAGTAAACTTAAGTTAATATTCATTTTTGATTTTCTGCGCATCTTACTGCACATGAAACAGTTCGTATCTTGGATGAAACAGTCAGGCGTACAGAGTATTATGTAATAATTGAAATTATTCAAGTTAAAATTCTAACGTATATAATAGACTTGGTTATGTAATTTTAAATCTCAGTTGTATATATATGATACTCGTATCATATAGTCACTAAACTGTTTTTCATTTTATCTGTACCACTATATTTTGTTCATTGTTATAGGCTATAAGCATTGTACTATGCTTTTTGCTGAATTAACTATTGAATTGAATTGAATTGAATTGAATTGAATTGAATTGAATATAGTCACTTGTACTTCTGTATAAAATGGTCATATACTGTTTCTATAATTATTTGATATATTTTTTCTGTATTTGTATTATATTTTGTATGTTTCGTGGATGCGAACTATAAAACCAAGTCAGTTAATCTTCATTCGCTTTATAGTAATGCTTCTCAGTTCACACATCCGTTAGTTCATAGTTCATACATATACTTGACACTTCACACTTTATTGTTCACAGTTAACACTGTATAGTTCAAACTTGTGATAAGTTGTGACGTAATACGAGGAAACATTAAACTTGAACTGTGCAGTATGAATTCTGAAGTGTGACGCGTGAAGCGCGAAGTGCAAACTGTGAACTTTGAAGTTACATGAGTTCGTGTACCGGATCCCGGGAATAGCACAGTGGTTTGCTGGATACCACTGTTCGTTAAAAAGAACTGGGTATCGCATCGGTCAGTTTCTCTCAGGTGAAAATTAGCGTAAGGAGAATAAATGTCCAGGTCAAGTACAAATATAGATTGTACGTTACTTGTCATGTTGTAAAAATTATGTAAATGTACATGTATATATAATTGCTGATGCAAAGTGATCGGGTTATCGATTATGCATCAGCTGACATCAGTTTTGTTTCACACTATCTGAACCAACTGTAGCTAAGTCATTTACTATTCTCTTCAATATACTATTATATCATATCTACTGCTTAGCGGAAATGCTTATATAATGTTTCCAGTCTGCTAATACAGTAGTTTTTTGTAATGTCATATAATCACTTTTGAGAGTTCGTGGCAGTTTTAAGCAATATTTCTAGTACTGATAGGACATAATTGCGGTAGGCATAAGCATGTAGTCCTTGTTTTTACATTGTTAGTAGTCATTTGTTAACAGTGATAACTTTCTTAAAACAAAATATATTGCAACAAATTTTATACCATTGGAAAGCTATTAAAACGCACAATTTATTCAGTATTTTCAATTTTTGTTACAACTCAATATGAAAAAAAAACAGCAGACGTGTAACATACGCTATTTTCATACATGGTTGTAGCGGCAACATGACATTATGAACACTTAAGTGTCATTAAAAAAGGTGCATCATTTTAAAAATAAATTAAAATATATTTTAATGTAAAAATAGAGTATCAAGAGCATTGAAAAAAAAAATTTGAAAATCTTTCAGGTACAGGAAAAGTTACAAAAATTCAAATATTTCTTTCCAATACATTAACATTATAAACACAACTGTTAAGTCGAGTGACGTCACGACGATCTCGTAGTACTTAGACTGTCACGATTCACGAATAATTTACATGTATTCTAGCGACTGTTTGTAGACTTATACAAGAGGTACACAGAGCCCCAGTGCTTGCAGTTGACTTAATGTCATATTTTGTATAATCTTAATACATGTACAAGGCGGGAGAAAACTTGTTGCAGACGACTGCTATCCGTTTATGCTTGTAGGACCCGCAAATGTGTAAATGACCTCAAAAAGTGAACTAATTTCACGCTGAAAGATAAAATAAGATAAGAACCTAGTGTATTTCAGTGACTTGTGCATTTATATAGAACAATGATATGTTGACATTAGCAACTGGCCCAGTGGGCTTAAACGTCACCTTAACATATAATCATATTAAAGTGTATAAGTGCTTGCTATAGTAAGAATTAACGCAGAAATAACGGAAGAATATGTATGGATTTTATCATATAACAAAGAAATTACGTCTTATTAACGTCCGTTACATAATCAAAACTAATATACTAAAATAAAACGCCTGTTTGCAAATAACAGTGTATAATCACAAAGATTTATGAGTAGATCAATATATTTCTCCGGTACAGAAATGCATTGACAATATTTGGAACATTTTCTTGTATACTCATTCAATAAATGTAATATCTTATTCTCCTGTGACATCCGAGAATAAAAATCAACACGTATTATCATGAACGTCTCTCTGAATGTATCTAAATGCATTGCTTTCCAAAATTCATAGTTAAGGAGAAAATGTATCTCGTCTTCCATTGAGTTCGATGTACAAAATGTGCAAAAAAAGTTTTTTTTTAAGCTGACCAACCGATATATCTTTCAGTCTCCACTCGGAATGGTAAAAGCAACTCTTAACTGGCACAACAATGAACGTTCATACTTCTTCAGATTCGGGTTAAGTTATTTTCACTAGCATTGGTTTGACGGAACCGCACCATGTAAAACACGACAGGTTTAACACAAACGTATGGAATACAATAGCAGAAAACAGAATACACGTTTGTCCTCTCCCCTAATGGCCATACCAAAAACTTTGCCCTAAATCTTTTTTGGGCTTTAACAAGAATTTACGTGAAAATCGGCATTTAACTGTCCAAATTGACAACATAAGGGCGTCGCGATCAGATAGTCTCAATGCACCATATTGAGATTGGAGATAAATATGTCAAAATCTTTACAGATTAGAAGTCCGCCCTTAATAAATGTGGACTACACACGCTTTGGTATTCTCAACTGATAGTGTATTTTTTCTTCCTAACCAGACGGTGTCTCCAAAACGAGGCAATAAAAACATGTTAAGTGGGAAACAAGACAGCAAAACAGTTCTTACATTTGTATATAGCTATGGCGTGGTGTTAGCTAAGCAACGCCGATCATGCATGGTCAGCCATTATTTTTGTTCTATTTTCCTTTCCTTATAACCTGATATGGAAGGTGGATTAGCTTGCTTTAAATGTTTTGGAAACATGTACAGAGAATGAAAGCCAAACCGTCTCCGTAAATTCTGATGTAATACGAGCGTCTGCCTACGCCACAGCAGCGGAAACACTGGACCGGTGCTTGTTAGTTTTCAAATTTCATAAAAAGTGCATTACATTTCCGGCTTTGTAGTTGGATTTAGGCGTCAAGAACCTATATACGTTGGTGGATATATTATATGGCACTGGATTATTCTGATTTCATTAATTTCAATTTGACATTAAGACATTTGACTATTTATTCCCTGTTTTATAGGCAGTCTGATTCATATGTAATTATCATCCAATTTCATAAATGAACTTACAAAAACTATTGTCGTCACGGAAGCAATTTTTCCAGTCCTGGCAAATGAGCTGTTAATAAGGCGTAAACAATAATTGATTTATACGAACTACTTTACGATGGCCCGTCGCCACTTCGTACTACAAAACGCAAGAAAAGCTCCATAAATTAATCCTAACGACTGTGGTATAAAGGGAGACAGAACAGAAATATTAGTTATGTCTCGGTAGCATGTTAACTTCTTTAAAAATAATTATGAGATTGTGTTCTGTTTTTATAATATTGTGAATTATTAATTACATTTTAAAATGAATTACTGTTCACCACCAGCACGGTATTGCTCTAATTGGTAGATTTCGCTGCTTGAAAAGGTGTTTAAATCACCTCGTCTCCACGTAGGACTTACTGACATGATTGTCACAGAAAACTCCAGTCAGAATTATTTAGCGGAATGTTAAGGTAAGGTGTATACTTTCTGTACCTATGAAACTTGGTGTATTCTATACTCAATGATTTACTTGATGTGTTATTACGTATTTATATAAGGTCATGTTAATCGCAAAGACCGCGTGAACTACTTTTGGTAAGCGTTTAACGTATTCTTCTGATAAGTTCGGTAAGTAAACATGACATTGCTTATACTTGAGATGTGGGCTTATTTAATGTGAAAAGTACCTTTTGGCGAATTACAGGATAAAGATGATTTTTACAAATAAGGATGATCGCGAAACTCTAGCACGAGTTGATTCATCCGAGTCTTGTACAGATATTTTTAAAACTCAATATCAATTTTAATATAAAATGATAATAATGCTGATGATAAAAGTAATGCTGATGATAATAGTAATGCTGATAATATTAATTATTATGATAATAAAAATGCCTATAATGATAGTAATGCTGATAATAACAGTAATTATGATAATAATTTTAATGATGATAATAATAGTTATTATGATAATAATTACAATGCTGATACTAAAAGTAATGCTGACGATCATAGTTATGCTGATAATAATTATAATGATGATAATAAGTAATAATAATAATCATAATAATTGTTATATCAGAGACGATATTATTTCAGATTTGTTTCTTTCGTTTTCATTTTCAGTTATACAGTTACCTATTTAGATTTAAACAGTTTATATTTAGCAAATTTTCAGTGGATTTCTGTTTATTATTGCCATAATAGACCACTGTGAGCTGCATATTGTATTTGAATTGCATTGACGCTCATATTTTCTTTCTACTTATTTTACATATATAATTGCCTCTAATACAGAAAGGAATTTTAGACGAAGGTCCATTAAGTACATTATATTAAGATCGCACAGCTGTTATGTCAACACATTCATGTATAGCAAAAAAGATAAATAGTGTATTTGAACTCATTGTGGTTTGAAACATTCGTAGATTTTATAATGAACATTTGTTTCGCAAAGTTGCTTCTGAACAGCAGTAAATTATGTTTGTACATGTAGTAACTTTGGAGTTTTTTAAAGATTTCATTTGTCATGATTTCATTGATACTTTTTTTAACAAACACAAATATAAATGGGAAGTTAAAAACATGTGACAAAACATATTTTTTTTATAAGTACAGTTATTGTGTATCAAATGTAGTCTGTGCTTCCATAAAGTAGCATTTTCTTTGAATTCAATTGCTACTTATTTCAGATATAATTGCCTCTACAACAGAAATGAATTCTATACGTATGTAAACCGTGTGATCTGACATTTGGAGCTGGACATAAAGTAAATGTCTACTGTATTACATAAAGGAATTCTAGACTAATGATTGCCAAAATTGTACACTTAACGCCATTGCGGTCGTCTGCTACAATTTCCTACATGTGCATGTATATAGGTCAGCATATTTTCCCTTTCATAGAATTTCTTCAACCTTGGCATTTTGACTGAGAATTCAAGTTTAAAACAGAAATCTGAAAGAAAAATCATATGTCTGCTTTTTTCATACTTTGTGTTAGCGCTACCTGTTTCATATCATGTGCGCAATTGATCTAATACAGTGAGTAATATTGTAAAGTTGAATAATAATTAGTCATCTTAGCCCATTATCCTCTATATGTGTACATTTAAGATAACAAGTTCATGAAAGCAATATTAAAATTTAACAAATTACAAATTCAATTATAGTTTTCACGAAACATTTCGGCTAAGTAATCTGAACTGTGATCGTTACCGCCTTATGCGCTAATGATATTTACATCTACTGCGCATTTTGACACAAGGTAGCATCTCGCGATTTTAACGCCACTTATTTGGAGTTGAACTTTGAGTCAATACGATATTATGATACTTTCTAAAGTATCTCTTGAAAATTCGAAGGATGTACAGCACTTTGTTACAGAAAATGGCAAAAATTGTAGGACAGTTTAATTTATGCTACAAATGAAGTGTTCGCACAGATGAACAGACAGTAAGTCAAAACTAAACTTGATTTGTAAATTCTTTTGTAAACATTACAATATGCACAAACCATTGTTTAATTTTTAGGGAAGACTTCTTTCGATAATAACGATTTTAACTTGCAAAAGTTGTCTCCCTTGGACATAACTGGATATCATAAGTATATGTATACATACATCACAAAGCGACGATATCGTACGATATCGATACGATCTATATTCTATTCTTTTCTCTCCCAACAAATGCGTTGATTTTTATGTGACAGTCAGTAGCATCTGATGTGAACCTGTATTCACACGTTCACGTATTTAAACTGTTGTTCTTCGCAAACTGTTTTTCATTTTATCTGTACCACAATATTGTGTTCAATTGTTATAGGCTATAAGCGTTGTATTATGCTGTATGCTAAATAAACTATTGAATTGAATTGAATTGAAATTCATGTCAAACATTAAAAATATGAAATAGAGACTAACCACCTATGGTAGTAAATTGAAATAATCCGCTTGGGAAAATGAAAATTATAAAAAGTTTGTTTTCTATTAGCGCGAACAAGCGGATAGTAAACATTAGTGACTTCTTGTTCGCGCTGCATTGCTTTCTAAAATACATATTATCGACCTCGCAGTATCTTGATTTGACATTCGGGCCATTTTATGTCTTTCAATTAAAGATATCGACTGGTCGTCTAATTACGAACACTTAGTAGTGTCATTTTGAGTTGAACACGTGCAGCACGTGCAACTTAAGACATATTGTTCGCCCACCCGGAAAGTCGGTCAACAGGAGTAAAAATGGATGAAATTATTACATAACATTATTGGTCTTTATTTCAAAAGCATCTGTAGACATTTTTGTTGCTATACAGTGTATAAAATAAAAAATATTTAATATTAAACAAGGGGGCGTTAGAAGTTTCGTTAAGTGTATAAAGTGCAATTATCAGCAGGCATCTAATCATATTCTCTTGATTTTTCATTCAAGAAAAATTGATGGTGTTAAAGTTATTATACTTCTAATGAAGGCGACGAGGTAAAATTAATATCACATGAGCTCATGCGATTTTTCGAAATGACAGCAGCCGAAATCTCGCACACTAAGAGATTTTAAATTGAACATGGATTCCATTCGTTTAGTTTGGAGCAATTGCGTATTATAGACACAGTATCATCCGGACAGCAACAGGTTTTAAAGAAATTAGAAAGCAAAAACACATGTGAATAAAACCAAGACATGTCAGTTCTCTGGTAAAAGACAGAGGAATCTTTTTTTTAGCCGGTATCATTTTTCTAAAGAAATTAGCACATTGTTGGTGCACATCTCCGTGTTTCGTTGTATCGTTCTGTTAACATTGTCTTCCTTTAAAATGTGTGAGATCTGGTTTCTATTAGTGACGCTGGAGACATTTTTTTTCCGAAGGAAAGGGGCATACATTCCATGTAAGCGCGGGATAATGTTATCACACCTTATTTGATCAAGCGTTGCAGCGAATTGTTATTTAATTTTTGCTGCTTTAGGAAATGAATTTTCCTGTGTGTTTTCATTCATGCTAAATAAAGAATGCATAAGTAACAGTAATGTCTTTTTAATTGAATGAAGATTATTTCTGCCACGTCTTGTTCTTTCTTTGGAAACAAAGTGCTTAAATTTGTGCTTTATTCCTGTGGTTGAGGGTCAGTGTGTAGGTGCCAGGAACCAGAAATGTTAAAGCCCGTGTAACTGACTTCTTAAACCACTAAGCATGTAGCCGCACATCAGTGCGATAAACAAAGTTTTAACAGTTAACGACCTTCAAACCTAATTTTGATACAAAAATTTTAACGCACGCGATATGGCATTGGAACTCGATGGCTCATAAAACACCATGTTTGGGTTTTTAAGTGCAAACAGTACTAGAGCAGACGTAAGACAAAATCATAACAGGCCAGGTTGTCTGATAAAAAAGTTAGATTATAGAAAAAATGAAAACAATCAATGTTTTGAGTACTGATAATTCACACTCTACTTTACCCTCAAGTGCCAGCCGGTACAAAGGCTATCGCTGTAGGAGACCGGCACTGAATTCCCTATCGCAGTTTGTTCAATACACCAGCCTTCTTGTGACGCATCACTATTTAGCTGTAACGTGGAAAAAGAGTGGTACAAGATATTTTCAAAAAGCCGGATTTGATTATGAATTTATCGACAGTTTGGCTTCAAAAATGTTTATTTCCCCCCCTTTCAATATGGAAATTGACAAATATGTTCTCAATTTTCAATTTTTAATTGAATTGTTTCGGAAAGCATGACTTTAATTACTAATTAGAACGGTCATGTTTTTATTGTCAAGCTAGCGAGCTCACCGGTGTTCCCATCCTTGAGTAAACCAACCTTTCAATGAGGAAATGTCGCTCCCATTTGTCACGGATAAACCGAAATATCTATCAGAATGTAATTTCTGCATCGATCTGAAATATTATCTCTCAATAAATAGAAAGTTAAGGTCGTGTAGGATTACAGTTCAATAGTTGTGTTTGATTAAGAGTGGACACAATTCATGATACAAAGTGATAACCTTATTCATGACCCCAATCACGGCCGCTGTTTAATGTGAACGATATGTACTGTGTGGCAGTGCGATCACGTGACCTATCGCTATTGGTGCAGTGCTGTCACGTGACCTTTCGCTTTTTTGTGACAGTAATCTCACGACGCACCCCTTATTATCTCCACCAAAACATTAACTGTCATATTATAATTATGTATAACCTTGCATATTTAAAATTCCTTGATCATTCTGTTTCACTTTTCTGTGTTTGTGTTGAAGATAATTTCAAAGTGTTTTTAAACTTTGTTGTATTTTGTTTTTGCAGCGGTGTGTGAAGACGTCATTTTGAACCTTTCCCAGTGATTGTGACAGCCGAAGTATGACGTGTAAACAGATTAACGGTAGGCTTTCTTAGAAATACTGAGTACATCTTCTGCTCAATTGTTTGACCTTGACTTTTTGGTTTGCTCTATCAACGATATGATAACATTGTATTTCATGTTTGATGTACTAGTTTGCTCTATATCCTTTAGAGAACTTGCTGGGGCTATGACGTGTTTTACTCTCTTTCTTTACCAATACGTTATCGTTTCCTGGTCGTTGTCTAAGGGAGATAATCCAATCAAACTTGGATCGTACACAATGTGTAATCAAGGGAGATAATCTTACCAGATCTTCTGAAAAAGCTGGATATGACTATTTTTAGAAAGAACGAGTTTTGCACAAATCTGCTGCAAACAAAGTCGTTGGTGCGAATGATGTCAAATGAGAAACGATTTACACGATCAAGTAGACATCCCGCATCAAATTACTCGTGCGCCGGCGCTGTGTCAGTTGACCTCACTGAACGTATTTCGATATTTGCTTTAAGGTGTAAATGGCAGGGAGTCAAAGTAATTGTTAATATCGCCTTTCTTATTGCATAAATCTTCGTTAGATGATATAACAATATCTTTGTCTGGGGAACATAGATTGTGTCTATACTCTGTTGTTACATCAATGGAGACTATACCAGTACGCCAAGTAGTTTTAAGGACAAAATATTGATAATGTTGTCAGAAAACAAAATATGAAAATGTCTGTCTTGCATCTTTGTATATATACATTGTAAGTCAAATTTTCACCGAATACATTACCAATCTGAAATGATTCTCAAAAAGTCTGAAAGATAATAAAATTTAATGGTCACAGCAGATACGTCTACAGTAAACTCCGTATATAACGACTCCGGATATAACGAAAAACCGGATATAAGGAACATATTTTATTTTCACGATTTATTTTCTTTCTTTAATCTTTATGAAAATGTTATATGGATATAACGAACTCCGGATATACGGGACACATTTAAATGGTCCAAAGGAGTTCGTTATAAGCGGAGTTTACTGTATCCTTTTTTTAAACGGAACATTTTTCAGTCAGTGAGCGCGAAACAATTTATTTATGATCGCTTTATTACTTGATAGAAATTTTCTAATCTTCTACAGTGACAGCCAGAATTTACCCGTGCTAGACTATATCATCCGTTCATAGGCATGTTTTAATGTACATTAAGATCAATCTTAGTATTTCTATCATTTGTAGTTTTCATTTTTATAACAGTTTGCTTAATTTAATCGTTATTTGCTGAAAGATAATGTTGAATCCGCGAGTATATAATTCTTTATCTAGCGTAAACCAGTCGTCTGTCCCCCATTAAACATATGTTTTATCTTAAAATGTCATTGCGCCATGGTTGTCCGGCGTTCCAATATCTCACCAGATTTGAGGTGGACGTAGGCGTTTTTTTTTATCATTCTACATGTTTCAGCAAATACTTTTTGAACTTCACAATAAAATGTCTGTTCGAGAAGTTTCGCGATAATGCAGAAAGTAAGCATTACAATAAACTCTGTATATAACGAAAATCCGGATATAAGAAACACATTTTCTCTGTCCGATTTTTTTCTTTCTTTTTTCTTTTTGATATAACGAACTCCGGGAAAGATTAAAATGGTCCCAAGAAGTTCGTTATAAGCGGAGTTTACTGTACTTGATCGTGATACATGTGACCGGTTAGAAAAGCTAAAAAAGGTAATGCGATTAAAGAAAGTACCGTAATTGTGACGGTAACGGCTACTCATATGTTGAGCACAATTGTTACAGTTTCCACTTAACGAACCGGAGATTCCGATGTCAAATCTTGCTCGAGCCGAAAGATTTTTTACGTTCTCTGCAATTTAATGGTTCATTTTTAACGAGCTCAGCTCTATACTCTAGCACGATCACAACTTCAATTTTTGACTAAACAACTTGTTTGTATTTATCTAATATATAAAAAACATTTCCTGTTCTCAAGTGTCGTGGTTATAATCCCGTATCCGTCCCTCCAGTTAGTTTCCAAAAAGTAAATTAACTCAATAATGACTGCCATATTACCATTGATTTGAAGGCAATTAAATTATTCAAAGATTCCATTGCTTTACAATTTGCAGTGAAGGAAATTGTACTTTACGCGTTCTTTTTATGCACAGTGAAGTAAAAAAACAGCCACGTGCTAAAAAATATCATTTAAAATAAATATTGATGCGTTAATTGGTCATGTTGCATGCCCATATTAATAGAAATAAATAATGTTTTCTAAAAGCTTGCTTAATGGAATGCAGTCAGTGAGACAGTGAAACGCAATCAGTGAGACAGTAAAAATCAGTCATTGAGGCCGTCAAAAGTAGCCAGGGCGACAGTCAAAAGCAGTCATTGAGGCAGTCAAAGTAGCCAGGGCGACAGTCAAAAGCAGTCAGGGAGACAGGCAAAAGCAGTCAGTGAGATAGTCATCGTAATAACAAAAATAGAGCATCAAGTAGAACAGTGTAACTTTGTTGATAAAAAAGAGCTGAAGTCATTTTATTGAGACTTATATAAATACTTACAAATGTATATACATTACGCCGTGAGTTAAACAGCCAGCTGTCGTATACGCGTAATCAAATGTGGCTACTTTATGTTGTTGGTTTATTAATATGGGATATACAGTCTATCTGTCCGTCCGTCCCCCCCCCCTCTCTCTCTCTCTCTCTCTCTCTCTCTCTCTCTCTCTCTCTCTCTCTTGACTACTCCGTCACCCTGGCCACAGCAAATGAAACAATTGTCTTTTTAGCCCCTTCAAGTCCGACAACTTCTATTCCATGGTGATATAGGCTGGCCACATACGTGTTCTTGACTGATCATACAGGAGATATTACTGAAGTAAATGTTCTGCTATTTGGTCTGAGGGACCACACGAGTATTTCGATGATGAGAACAGCTTCAATTATTTCATATCTATGACATTCAGCTTGTTGTGTCCTTGCAAAATCTGAATAGAGTGACTTGTGTCCATCTGTCTACTAGATCTTTCTACGTTACCGCTCTTGAAATAGTCTTAATTACCGTGAGCTTTTCTTCATAAGTGACGCGATTGAGTTGCTGGTTGCCCCCTTGCTCATTGTTTGACCATTGGTCCGTCATCCCATTGACATGGACACCGCAGTATGTGGGCATCCACTGTAGGGACACCTTGTTTCTCACAGAGCCTGTTATACAAATTTTAAATAGTGTTTAAGTATGTATTGTCTTTTGCAAAGCAAATATTTCCCTAATCAATTTGAACGCAATACAAATATATTTTCAACAATGCTCAAGTTAGGCAATTCATAAAGAGTACAGTTACTCGCTCGGAAGCATTAAATCTAAATATTGAACGGAGTTAAACAGCCTAAAACGTATTCAATTACCTGAGAAAAAACGTCTTTATTTACGTCAGTTACCATATGTCACACATACGTCCAATAATCTTATATAAAAAGACATTTTCTGCTATTTTCTTATATTCTAAAACGGACCATGTTCCGAAATATTTTTTGTTGAAACAAATAATGAAAATTGAATCGCTCATTGCGAAACTCGCTAAAAACTGAAGTTAAATTTTGGTTAGAGCGAATCACAATTCTTTTGTTTCACAGAAATCTTTGAATCAGTTGATTGAAAAGGCAATTTGAAAAAAAGGTTTTAAATAAAAGATATTAGTACATGTATTCCTTACACATGTATGTCTATTTATAGCATGCTTTAGTCCGCCAAGCAGTGAAATAGACATTTGCCGGTTCATCTCGGGTACATTATTTCTTCAATTCAATTATTTTATTACATTCATTTCATCAAAGTACATGACATAAACTCGGAGGTGTACATTAAAAGATATTAAATGCTTCTATTAGGCTAAGAACACGTATAGTCAATATACACCATTAAACAGACTGTCCCAATATACATGTACATGTTTTAATATTAATTCTAACACTGCGGGGGAGTAACAATATAATCTACCCGAGAAGGCTTTGTTGACCTTAAATCGCTCACCTATGCTGGTGATACATCTACAAAACTGCAAACATAGATCAGAATGATTCATAAATGTCGGGTACAACTTGCTTCGCGATTGAGCCCGTACATGACTATGCCTAAACGGATTATAATTTTCAACTGAAGTCGCAAATAAAACCACCTACAATAAGTCTCTAATATGACATTAACATTAAATAACAAATGTTTATCTTTCTCAAAATTGCTACTTTCTTTATCGTTTATTCAGATATAGCTTGCACTGAAATACCACTTGGGCATTTGTTCAAATCTATGTAAATAAAATTCTGTTCTGTTCTGTTCTAGTATTTAGGTGCCACCCACCGTTAACAAAATCACTAACATTTTCATAACAGTATTGTAAATATTTATTATTCAAAATTTATTGTAAATTGTTTGGTTATAACCGACTTTTCAGTACAAATATTTGCTTATGGATATGTGCTAAATTTTAAAATATTTGTATAACTTGTTCATATCTATTTATTAAATTGTAAACTGAAGTGGCAAATAAATTTTTGGAAGAATGCTAAGGATGTAAATTTGATTTTTAAGTTTATATTTAGATATAGTACTTTAATAAATTGGACTTGACCCCGTAAATGATATTTTACTATTTTATTGCCATTACAGTGAAAATTTATAAACCATGTCTTCCTTCTGAAATGGTGAAAACTAGACACTTTAAAAGCATATTTATGACCTATTAATTTTACACTAAGCATCACATGCCTTACGACTAGCGAACTGAAAATAGTTTTGAAAGCATGTAGCCGACAAACCCGACTTAAAGTAGGAATCTTATGAAATATTTTGAGAAACCGGGTATAAAAAGATGTTATAAACTTTTTAGAAATATTTCAAGAGATTTTTAGCCACGGAGTCCAGGCAGAATACAAAGTTCTAGCTTAGTACACCGCACTGACAGAAGTAAAAGTGAAATACATGTAGTTTCTAAATGGCAAAACCACTCTATGTGATTCATTTTAAGGCAAAACCTATTTGGATATGTTCTTACTGGAAAAACCCATTGATATTTATAGAGCCCAAGGTTTTAGAATAAATAGTAAAGTTTCTCTTGTAGAGCCTCTCATTGGTGTCAAGTGTGTAGATCTGTCTAAAGATAGTCTGTAACGGACACAGAGAGCTTATGTGATAAAATAGAGTAATGACGATACATTGACGGACAGACAGATAGACAGACAGAGATATTTATCATTTATTCTCATTTACCTATTCTGAATAGCACCACTCCCTATAGAATCAATTCCGACGAGAGAGAAACGGATGGAAAGGAATTAAGTTCTTGGACATTGACACCATGGTACTGGTTTAGATCGAAACCCTTGATCCTCCAATGCTGAGGTTGCGCTATGGTGACTAAACAAATTTCTATCAGTCATTGAGGCTCATAAATGATAATAATATTGAGATTATTGACTAAACTTGACTCTGAAACACAAAAACTAAGAAGCATACAGAATGACAGAATATGATTTTTTTTTATAACGGCAATTAAAATTTCCACAATGTTGGATATATATTTCAAAATCTGTACAAATTATTTACTTCTGACATACTAGCAATGTGTAAAGCATTAAATGTTTTTCACTTTTCAAAGTTTGCATATTTTCATGTCGTCAAAATCATGAATTACCGTCTGGAGTATTAATATGTATTACTTAATTGTACATATTTCAAGCTGTCTTTTGTTTCAAATTCGTGTTTATGTACATTATATTATGGTAGTCTGCATGAGTTAAAACAAAATGCTCGTGAAGTCAAAGCTGACATTCACGGAAACCTCATATCATTAAAGATTTCACTTAATGCAGATTAACTGCACTGTTTTTGTTGACAAATGCCTGCCTCAAATTAAATTGCCCTTGTATATAACTCTTTTGTTATTCGTCTAGCGTTATCTTTTGAAATAAAGCACAAGGTATAAAATTTACTGAAATTTCTTAAATGAATATAGGGCGTCTGACGAATTCATTTAAAATGCAAAACATTTCTGAGAAAAGTGTAATAATTAAATCGAATTTTATCCGAAAACTCGTTGATTGAATCTTTAATGAACTCTGTGGTATAAAAGTTGTTATGAGGGAAAGGATCCTGTGTAAATCAAGTCGGTGTGCAAATATTTGCAATTAATTAGGAGCAGGCTATTGTTTATTCGATCTCTGATAAAGGAGCTAATTAAACGCGCAAGAATATTAACAAGTAGTTCATTTGATGGTATTAAGTTTGTTAGAATTCATTTGTCTTGTTAAGGTCACGTGCGGATTAGTCTGTTAGTTTTTCACTGCAGGGATTGAAGCACACACGATGTTCAATACTTTTTTCAAATAAGTGATCATATAGAAATATGACAAGGTCTGTTTTTGAAAGCCTTGATTCTACATGGCATTTGTAAACTGGGTTGATGAAACAAAAATTGTAGCTAAAGTAGAAAAAATCATTGAAGAGGTGGGTGTATTATGCTTGGTAAATACATAAAAAATATTGTAAATTATGTAATAAAGTAGTAATTTACTTTATGTCCAGTTCACAGTATAGCGTCTGCCTTTTAATGTTATTATGTGAAAAGTAGCGAATTCTGAAACACAAGAATGTTATATTTAACAATTATGTGTTTCAAAGTGCCCTTATCAAAATTATTAAATTTGTCATTAAAGTCTGAGACATAGATTCAAAAATGGATGCAAGTGTATGATAAAACATAAACTTGACAAATATATGAGGACACCCTGCTTGCTTTTTGTCATGTTTCTGTAGCTGATGCTGGATATACGTGGAAATAATAAATTATTCATATCTTTCCACTCGGCTTTCAAGGTACAGTGTCAATCGGAACATCACTCGGCCTTTTCCGTAGAAATAACGTTATTTCTACGGAAAAGGCCGAACGATGTTCCGATTGGGTACAGTGTATGGCATATAAAGGTTGTTATTTTTCTCTCTGAAGTGTAATGGTTAGCAGTTAAAAGGTGTGTGTGCGTCTTTTTTGTTTGTTGTGTTTTTTAAGGGGACGGGGCAGGGGGAGATAAAATGGGGCTTCAAAAATAAGTACTGTATGACTTCAATTTTTCTGTATAATTAGGCATGTTACTGCAAGCCGCTTGCTGGAATTTTGTCTTGCCAGATCTTATACTGAGATTTGTTTTTGATTCATTCATTTATTAAATGATTATCCAGGTTAGAAGACAAATAAACCTATCAAATATTCGACAGACCCTCTTAATTCATATGTAATGCGGTTCGCGAAAAAGAGATACCCCAGTGTACACTTTTATTGCACTACTTTGACTTACACTAGGTTTTCATTTCTTTCAAACGTAACGTAACGTCGCTTCTAACGTCATATCTAAAATAATGTGATTGAAATTATTGGTTTTGTTTAATAAACGTGACACGTTTACAACCGGTGGATGTGTCACAATTCTATCCAAAACTTGTCTAAGACAAATTATATACTTGGAGTTGCAACACCTAACAACCGAGGATAGCACGTTTTTTGGTCATTCAGCTTTTTAAATTGTAGGCCTTTAGCATATTTTGTTAAAGGTATTAATGCCCAAATTACATACAGCGGTTTTCGTCTTTTTCATTTGCGGTCCCAATTGTGAGTACATCATAAACACCCATCTTCTATGTGCTGGGAGGGAAAAACTTAACGTATGCGTACATGTATAAACTAACAGCAGGTCCCTTATCCTATTTTGTCCGCCCATCCTTTTTCATTTATTGTCACAATATTCGGCTTTGTAAATGAGCAACAGAATCCCAAAGTATTGCGTGTTCAAATAGATAATAGTTTTGACTTCTAAGTTAGATTTGGGGTCAATCATGAACCCGAAACGTTTTATAATTCTTCCAGCAGCCCCTCCTTCCCCGTTGATTGTGATGTTTTGGTTGAAATTAAAACTGGAGTGTTCCAGCTCAGGCAAGGAAATAATATTAATATTCTTCTAGTTAGCAAATTCGTTTGACGTCACATGTAGGTTTTTTCGAAGTTAATTCGCTGCTCATAAGTTCATATATATCTGCAAAAGTAAATAGGTTTTTTTTTATAACCAACATTGTACGTTTAGTATGCTAGTAATTTCATATCTCATATGCTCTAATCCTTACTTA
Organism: Saxidomus purpurata; assembly: GCA_022818135.1. NCBI lineage: Eukaryota > Metazoa > Mollusca > Bivalvia > Venerida > Veneridae > Saxidomus > Saxidomus purpurata. The sequence continues at coordinate 53,550,949 of JAFMSR010000007.1, read as the reverse complement.
ATACCAAATTTTTTGTTTGCCTATTTTCTATTTCTCTACATGTGGATTTTTCATTAACACGTGCACGTATATTTCTATCGAGCGTATAATAGCTTGTTATATCTGCTTTTAATCTGTCCAGAGCATCCCTTTCCCTGAAGAATCACGCAGAAGTAATTTTAGATTCTTTTCCAAACCTTTGATATTCATCTACGAGCGTTTGACATTTTGGAATATTCAATAGTCTAATCAAACACTGTAATAATTATCATTGAGCACATGCTTCAAAACTTTTCAGCCAATTAAATTTAGTCAATATTATTTAATAGACTGAAATTTCTACACACCTGGGCTTCTTTTGGTATGAGTTGTATATGATTTAGTGTAATATCACATTATATTTGAAGAGTCTCTGAAATATTGCAAGGATTTACTATGAAGGGTCCCAGTGAAGGATTCAAATTCCAACAAGGTATTTATTTCCAGACTATATTTGACACTGCTCTTATTATTATTTGGACGTCGGAGCATCTATTTCAACATTATATTTGGAAATGTCATGACCCTTTTTGCCGTTCCAGTATAACATTCTAGCAGCAAATTGATTCTGCACTATATTCTACATAAACCTGCTGTTTTGCCTTTACAGAAGAATATTCTAGCAGGACATCGATTTCCTCACCATATGTTTGGTCCCTCAGTTTTGTCCTAGCAACATGTAGCATTCCTGTAGGGCATTTATTTCACATTTAAAATGAACGTCCACTGTTTAACTGAGCTGCCCATTCACCGTAGGGGGGGAGGGGGGATGCTTCCCCGCTGCATCCTAAAATTAATATGATTATAAAATTCACGAAAAGAAAGTGCAGATTCCTAATTAAACAACTTTTGAATTGGGCTAAATTCAAAAGCGGTGCCAACGTTTTATGTCATGTTCATGAAACAGTTATATTTCTGTACCGTTATCGATTGCCAGTTTTTAAAGGTGTCTCCTTATTCATTGACATTAAAGACGTTTCTAAAGAACGGCAAGATCTTTGGGCCAGCCGCTTTAATCCTCAGTTCAGTAACAAATAACTTCTAAATGTTTCTATAATATTTATTTCTTATATGATTTCACTGAATCGTTTTGGTTATCCAAGTTTTAATTAAACTTGAAAGGACTTCTCCGTGTATGACCTCCACCCAGTTAAATGCAAAACAGTTGCATAAGCAAAACTAGAAATATTTTAAATGCCTTCTAAAACATTTAACGAAATACTTACTTTTGTTTGAACACGATCTACTTTACCATTGCGAAATATAACAGGATGTTTGCGCACGTTGCGTTGGCGACTATGAGTACCGATAAATAATTGATTAATATGGCAAATCACAATAAAGAAAACTTGACCATTTCCCTAATTATATATTTCTATTTATAAGTGACATTATGCAAATGCCGAAGGAATTATATTAAACCAGAGGTTTTCATTTAAGTGTCTGGACATGATTAGTACCAGGAAGTTGAGGATTTTGATCAGATGGTCCACTATACGAATTTGGGTTAACGAATACCATATACATTACTAAGTTGTATATCTAAGAACAAGAGGTTATTTATTAGCACATTTCCTATGTAAGCACAAGTTGCCAAAATTTAGGTAACTGACTGCGTCAACGTGGATAACCAGATTTCAACTGAAACTCGATTTTTCCTCGTATTACCGCTGTACTTGGTGATGTGTGATTGCTTATGGGGGCTGTACTTGTTGATTTGTGGTAGCTTATTTCTGCTGTAGTTAGTGGTGGGCGCTGTGCATGATGATGCATGATTGCTTTTGGGCACTGTGTTCGGGTTGCGCAGTACTTGGTGATGTCTGATTGTGGGTGATGTCTCGGTGCTTGTGGGTGCTGTACTAAGTGATGTCTAAATACTAATGAGTGGTGTGCTTTTTTGTATCTCAGTGCTTTGTTGATGTCTAGTAGCTAAAGGGGGCTCTATTTTGTGATGTCTCGGTGCTTGTGGGCGATGTGCTCGCCCGTGCATGCTGTAGCAGATGATCCCAGGTTGCTTGTGGATTTTGCTTTGCCTGGAGAGTGACTATATATACCTCTCCTCTTTTCCTTGAACTTTATTACAGTCATCGAAACTGAAAGACGTACATGAGATTCGTCAGTTGTGCGGGCAAATGAAATGAAAATGAACGACATAATTTCATATATTACTGTTGGTTTTCAAGTAGTTGGTACATAACGGTTTGGATTCTATCAATATTTATTAAGCTGAACCAGATGGTATTATTTGTATCAACCCTTTCCTTTATTTATACAGAGAAAACAAATTACATGCCAATGGTAATATTATGGTTATAACTTTTACACGCGGAAGTTCTATAATCAGCGTCGTTTATTGTACAATATACCACTGAATAATGGTGTTTCAACAATAGAAGAACTTGTTTCCCTGGTCAAAATGATCCGTCTTTAAGATGTTTCAAAGACAGTGTCCTCTAAGATACGTATATACAATGCTGTTACAGTACATCGTGCGTCGTGTCCTTTTTCATTTCAAATATCACATTGCCAAGTAAACTATTAAAATGCGGTACATTTCAATATGATTATTGGACAGTTACCATACACTAATGTTATTATTTCGCAGCCATATTAACATTGATTCTCATACTGTTTTTACAATCTGACTAAAGAACATCTTCTCAATATATACGCTACGCTATCTTTTCAGAAGATTTTTTTACTGACAGCATTCTGGCCCTCCAAACAAGCGATATCGGGGCAGAAATTCACTAGATTGCAACTTAGTGCTTTACATGGGACTTGAATTTACCTTGAATTATTAAACTGTTTTTTAGTAAAATGTCGTTGTGATGAATTACTAGTAACTGAATTTATACTTGTTTACCTGACCTAGTGTTTATAAAACGTTTTCATGCATACCTCAGTTTGAACACGAATATTCAAGTTTCACTTGAAGTTTTTGTATACATGTACGGATATGGTTAACTAAAGTGAAGTAATTTTGAACGTCAATGAAACTTCTTATCCGGAAAGCATATCAAACATATTTGGATAAGAGCCCATTTAACTGTTATAATAAATCAACCAAAAGTTTGATCATGAAAATGAATCGAGCATTTAATGAGTATCATCATGTGATCTTTTAAGCGAGCATGATTTTAATTGTCGCAGTTGATGCGAATGAAATGCAACGTCAATTTGATACCCGCTGATTTGAACCCGCCTAAGAAAGGTGTTTCATTAGAAGCAAAATCATGTAACTTTACTGCCGTATGTGTTAATTGCTTCAAGTATTTGTTAAGATAATGAAAATTATAATTTCATGGAATATCCAAAAGAACAAAGCTGAAACAAAACTTTTGTCTTTTAAAATTTTAAACTTAAACCCTATTTGCCATTTAAACTACAGATAAAGCTGTCGACAGTTCTGCGCATGCACAGCAAGCTGCAGTCACGCCACCCATGTTCAAAACTTAAAATAGGAGTTCACAGAATGACTGACAGTGGTCTCACAAAATCCATTATGTACATCAAACTGAAGCCCCACCCCCATTGTGCACAGCACTCTGCAGCCAAACCCTGCACTGCAAGCTGCAGCCCCTACCCCATTTTACACGACAAGCTGCAGCCCCATCCCCATTGGGCACAACAAACCGCAATCCCACTCCCATTGTGCACATCAAACTGCAGCCCCACTCCCATTATGCACATCAAACTACAACCCCACTTCCATTCTGCATAGCAAACTACAGCCCCACTCCCATTCTACACAACAGACTGCAGCCCCATCCCCATTCTACACGATAAACTGCAGCCCCACTCCCATTCTGGATAGCAAACTACAGCCCCACTCCCATTATGCACAACAAGCTGCAGTCCCACTCCCATTCGTCATAGCAAACTACAGCCCCATCCCCATTCTGCACAGCAAACAACAGCCCCACTCCCATTCTGCATAGCAAACTACAGCCCTATCTCCATTTTGCACAGGAAACTACAGCCCCAACCCAATTATGCACAGCAAGCTGTAGCCCAATCTCCATTCTGCACAGCAAACCAAAACCCACTCCCATTATGCATAGCAAACTGCAGCCCCATCCCAATTCTGCACTACAAACTACAGCCCCATCTCCATTCTGCACAACAAACTACAGCCCCAACCCCATTATGCACAGCAAGCTGTAGCCCATCTCCAATTATGCACAGCAGACTGCAGCCCCGCCCCGCCCCATTCTACACGACAAGCTGCAGCCCCACTCCCATTCTGCACAGGAAACTGCAGTCCCAACCCATTCTACATAGCAAACTACAGCCCCATCCCAATTCTGCACAGTAAACTACAGCCCCATCCCCATTTTGCACAGCAAGCTGCAGTCCCGCCCTGATTCATCATAGCAAGATGCAGTCCCATCCCTACTCTTCATGACAATCTGGATCCCAACCCCCATTCTGCATATATATATAGAAAACTGCAGTCCCATCCCCATTCTGCACACCAAGCTGCAGCCCCATTTCCATTCTACACAGCAAACTGCGCCCCCCCCCAAGTTAAAGCTTAAAATAGAAGTTAAAATAATGACTAACAGTTGTTTCACAAAATGTGTGACTCAAAGAACTTGTCTTAAGTTTACAATGGCGAATCTTAATCCAATTTAATGGAAATAACTCCTTTGCTAGTGTTCTAGGCGCGTATATAACTCAATTTCTTATGACTCTTTTCTCCTCTAGCCGAAACCATTACACCTTATTAAAAGGAACTTAATCTTCAATTAGCAGGATTTGTTCCGCGCTGTCGATATTTTTGATCAGGGTTAGTGACATTTTAGGGCGTATAAAGAAACACAATTTCAAAGTGAAATTGTACCATTATTCATCCTGCATTGTTGAGCCTCCTTAAAACTTTCAATCAAGAACAAGTTAACTTACGCCGACGAATTGGAAGAAAGCATAATTTTCATCTTATATTGGAATTAACGTTGGCTTAACGTCAAAAGTTATATCATATCCCCTTATTTATACTTGGAAAGTATACATTGTGAGTGCGTTATACGAATAGGAATGTCTCGTTTGTATTTCTACAGTTTTCAATAATTTTCGCGCGTACTTGACTTGTTTCCTGTGGACGGTAGATCAGCGTCATTAACGCAGTTTACAGCTATTTGCATTATTTTATCTGGTTTCCGCAGACGAATTATTTGTCGTTTGATTTTCTAGTCCGTCATATCTCATATCTAAAAGCATGAAACAATAGCGCGTGACAGTAAAAAAATAAATCATACTGTTAAAATGAACTTACTTGGTATAAATATGTAAAATTTTAAGTCTAAAATAGCACCTAGTTTGCTGTAAATTGTGCGTACAACTATGTTAAACTGCGGAGAATAAGTAAAAACAGTTTCTCTCCTTATGGTCTTAATGAAACTCTCTGCCCCTCATGATTGTACTCTTCAGATTTGCCTATTTATTATTCTCGAGTAAACCCACTAGTTAACGACAAGTGCTCTACGTGGAAATTAATCTCTATTGCCGTAGACCTTTGTTTCCAAGGACCGCCATATGCCTATAATTGTAAAACTAATTGATCTAATATATCAAACACCGCCTAGAAATAGCCACCGCTAAAGCTGAATGAAATATATGTCGCAGAATCACTAAATTAGACATAGTATACGGCAGAAGATATTTCTGCGGATTATATCATTTTTTTGGGACGGATCAGTGTTGAAAAATTGCACGGAATTTATTTTGTGGCTGAAATCAGTTATTTCTTTATTTTGGGCTAAAAATGCAATATCTTCGAATATGCGTTCTTATTCGCTAGTTTCGTTGTTCATATGATTGATCCCGCAAGTGGATTTATAGCTAGATTGGTTATTTGAATTGAAAATTTTGAAACAGATAAAAGGTATACTTTATGTTAGCGGCAAAACTGAAGAAAATACCACTGCATCGCATATCTCTATCGCTATATCTAATTGGGGATGATAACAAACAGGTGACTTCACGCGCTTGCAAGTTGTAAGTATTTCATTTAAGCAGGTTTCAATCTTTCTTTTTTTTTTTTGTCTACAAAATAATTGATACTGTCATTCTAGATTGTTGTTTTAAAAATGTTAAGTTTTATATTAAGTATAGCAATATGGCAATTTATTCCAAATTTACAGCAAACCAGTAGTCGTAATTTTAAACTTTATGTGCAGCCGTGTATTGAAATGTTTCGCGCAGTGCTCTCTATATAAAAACACATCTCCTTAAATGTATATGTCATTACATTGAACAGCCACAGCATGTTTTGAATATTTGTCGAGTGTTTACTAATAACTAGTGCAGACTAACGTTATGTAAGTGATGGATCTAATGTTTATAGTTCTGCGGTAAGTAGTCAGGCATAGTGTTTTCATATTTCACATTTCATTATTTAATTTTGCAGTTCGTACTTTTTTTTCACCAAAAAAAAATACCATAGTAGATCTAATGTTTATAGATTTTAGAAAAGTAAATCTACAGTAGTATGTTGAGGACAAATGTCTGTTATACGTGGATCTGGAATATATCTCAACTCAAAATGATACAATTTTAAAATGTTCACGAGCGCGCTGAATTGAGATATAATTCCATATTCACCCAAAGACAAAAAAGTCTCTTTTTTATGCTGACTATTCAACATACTTCTTTAAGCTACGTAATGTACATGTATCACTGAAAAAAGGAGTTCCGGCATAAAAAAAAAATCGGAGTGATTTGAGATCTATATCATCACAATATGAAAATAGTTCATTTATTATTAATTAGCATAAAATAAAACTTTATACATCAACTAACCTAACTCAATAACTTCACGATATTGTAAACCATTATTTTTAATATTAGCACAAGCAAGATGAAAAGAAATTTTTTTCGAAGACATTGTGACACCTGTTTATGTTTTATGTATATCTGTTTCCCCTAGAACCGTGGCAGAAATCCCAAATGCGGAAAATGTCTTAAATGTGAAAGATTTTACCGCATATTTAAAACTTTCCACAAAAAATTACCCGAGATGGCCGTCTTTCGAACTGGATATCTTTTGCGGGTTACGGTAACGGCCCTTACGAATTTCATTTTTGCCACAGGTCTGTTTATTGGTTTTACCTGGTGTCATCAGCCATGAGGTCCACGGAGCACTGTTTATCGCCGGATATACATGTAGCTCCCGGGGCACGAGTTCGATTCAAGCTCGTACACGGAGCTACTTGAAAGCGGAGCTACAAACGGACTATGTGTATCCAAATAAAGCTATCAACTACTTTGTACAAAACAGACAACAGAGTAACTAACTGGTCAAATTGCTTCAGACTGAGCAAAACAGATCATTTTTCTAAATTTTATGCTCCAACCAATTTTTTAGTGGGAATTGTGGCTCGGGGAGGGTCTCTGGGTAAATATTAACGTTTTGAAACCTTACAGAAACGCTAGTCAACATGTTAGGTCGACAACCTGATTTTACAGCAGGTAAAGCAGAGTTGTGGCCATTGGCTAGCAAAAAATATAGGCATTGTCTGCTTATATCGTGTATAGTGCACGCAAACACTCAATGTACCGGTAGATTTAGTACCCACTAGGTGATACCGGATGCAGGCAAAAAGCCATGCTGCTTCCACGGGGTTTCATATAAATGTACATTGTAAATAATATGGCTAAATTACATTTAAAAACTCTTAAAATAACTATTATGGTATCTCAATTCACAGCCAGACTGACACTCCTCTGTAGCCGAGCATGCCGGCGGCGTCGGTGGCGGCAGCTGAAGTATTCCATATAAGAGGCCATTAAATTCATTTCATCGATCTTACTGCTCAGCTTATTTAAACACGGCATTCATGTTTGAAAAGCTCATATTGGCCGTTTAATTAATATTGTTATTAAATTGACATGATATGATTGAAACATAGTCAATGCGAAGCAATGCTAGATTTTAGTATTTAATTTTGTGTGGGCCGCAAGATCAGACTGCACATGGTTGAAGTATGTGCCAGGCCCATGACACAAACTGACGCTGGATATCTTTAACTGATTTTGATCAGATCAGTTTTGCATGAATATTTTATTTTATATAATTGTGAAATAAGTGCATGAACCTATTTCAAACTGAATGTTTATGTGGGCTATTATCAAATAGTATCTATATCTACCATATAAGTTAATGTTGCGTACACTTTTAGCTAGGCTCGCTATCAGATACGCGCATCTTACCGTGATGAGTGCATCCCTAAAGTTTGAAACATACATGAGTATTCCTAGGAATACGTGCATTAAGTTTATGAGACCTTCAACAAAATACAACATATTAAAATTAAGTATTACAGGAAAAGTACTAGGAAACACCCAAATCGAATGTTAAAATCTAAAATGGCCTATGTGAAGTATCAATCATTCATTTTACCTACATGACTTATAGAGAAAATAAACAGTAACAGAAGGGGTATAACTCTATTATTAGTGTTAGCAGAGTTGTGTTACTTTTCACCAATATGTAAAGTTTCAGCAAAAAAGCAAGATCGAAAAAAGTACATTACTGAAAGGAGCGCCGAATAAATAACAGAAAAAAACGGACAATTGTAAAAAACAATTCCAAGAAATTTGGCGTTGATGGATGGATTTACTGTATATTGTCACGTGTTTCTTCAACATTAAGGAAAGCTCTTTCCCCGTTTTCCACCATTGCGTTACCACGTGTTCCTTCAACATTTTCATAGTCACGGTGGGAAATCACATGATCAAAATAATCTCTAAACAAAAGTAAATATATGAAAAATGTTATAAAATAATGAAAGCTGTTCAGCTGTGATTATAAAAAGTAGCCTATCTTATGACAACATTAACGTATTCTAGAACTACTCGGGTCTCAATAACAAATATCTTCTGATTGTGCTGAACACTTCAAAAATAAATTAGTTCAGTGTACTGAAGTGTTTATTACAATCGGAAGGATACTATGTTTGAGACCTATGTAGTTTTAGAATACATTAATGTCGCCATAAGATAGGCTACATTTCATATTTAAAGCTAAACAACTTTCATTATTTTTTAACATTTTCATAGATTTACTTTTGTTTAGAGATTATTTTGATCAAGTGATTCCCCACCGTGATAGTTCTTTCCCACTTTTCCAACATTACGTTGCCGTGCTCTTTCAGCATCCCCGTTTTCCAACATTGCGTACGCATATATTTGATGTAGAATGAACAGAGATTTAAAACCAATCAGAGGGGAGAGAACTGTGGGTTGGTTCTAGTTTGTAACTGTCCAGGTTGTCTCGCTTTGTTGCATTTTTAATACATGTAGTTGTAATCAGTTTAAATAGTTTGATTAACCATTTTGCCATTGATAATTTTGCAACTTACTCTCCTTCTGGGGCAGCTGAACGACATTTAAGGATCAAATTTGCGTTCGTCTATCTGTCCGTCACACGTCTGTCAAGTAACGGTTACATGTTAAGGTCAAACAGGCAGTGTTTGGGTCAAACAGGCTGTGCTAGGGTCTAACAGGCAGTACTAGGGTCAAACATGCAGCGTTAATGTCAAACTACCGGTACATCGATTCAAACTTTGATAGATGACATCAGGAGATGAGCAGAAGATAAGGAAAAAATCTTTTTCTGCAACACCTAGAAACTAAAACGATGTTGAGCCTATTCAAATTATGTGCAATCAAATGCAACGTAATTAATGTCAAAAAAATAAGTTGTGAAAATATGTTTTATTGCTACTTTATAAAAACATATCAGATTGCATTTTCCTATAATCACTATCTGTCCCATTCGGTTGAATTTTAAATATACGATTTCGACGTGAATACAGTCAAAAACGGATTTATCGGGAAAATCTGTGGTACGAATTTGAGTATGAAGTTGTTAAAATTCAAAATTGTAATGCTTTTATAAATATTTCATTATTATACAATAAATTTTAAAAGGTAGTGTCATCCATTTCGTCACAAGATACACAAAAAGAGCATGTCATTTCAGAGTGTCACATTTTATAGTTCTTTATGGGAGGGCAGACACATAAATTCACAGTGACATTTTCATCCGCTAAAGTACTGCAACTTTGTGAAATACAGACGGGAGGGCAGACAAATAAATTCACAATGACATTTTCATCCACTAAAGTACTGCAACTTTGTGAAATACAGACGTGTTTTTCTTTGGTTATCAAATTTATGCTTATTCTCTCTTTTGTGTGTTTTTTTCCTTCTAGAATTTGAATTTAACCACGAAAAATTCGTGATAGTCATGCAACTTCCGGTGCCCATTTATTACGCATCAAGGCGGAGACAGTTTACGAACAGCACAGACTTCACTTTGGAGTCTGTAGGCTTAAGCTTGCGTGGACATTTGACCGATTGTGCCATTGTTTTATTATGAAATTGTTCTTGTATTTTGACGATTTAGAGCATCTGTAACAACCCTTTCTTATCTCTACCATTCGACGATAGAAACACTGCCAGAAATTCAACACGTAAATATTGTTTATGAGCAAAGTTTAGGACGGATCATATCCAAATGAGAATTAGAGAAAAGATTATTATATGTTTTTCTCATTGCTGTTTCATTTCAGTGTAAATCACGTCAATGGGTTTACAATATCAAACCTCAGTTCGAAACGATGATATATGTGTCATAACTCGTTGCCCGTCGCAGTCTTTGCCACTACATGTATAAAGTTTTATGTTTGCCGCTCCCATTTAGACACGGCAAATTTCCAGGGGTTTTTTTTTTTAGAAACAAGACAAGCTACACATTTGATTTGGCGAAAATCCTTATTTAAGAATTTAAGAACCAGTTGCATTCGAAAAGAGTATTTGTCTGGAATCTGTATGGCATGGTTTCATGTACTTTTCGATATTTGCATATACATGCTTACACAATATAGACAATACTATGAAAACATATTCCGTTCACAACTGCTGCTTGTCTAAACCAAGAGTAATAAAAAAACCCCATTTAAAACCAATTAAAAAAAAGTTCTTCTCGGTGTAGTACAAGCAATCTACTGCTTTGTCAGTGTACACATGTCTATTGTATCCCCGGTGATTATTAATTTTAACGCAAAATTAATTAAAATGCTACAAACAGACGTATGCAAGTGTCGCAAAATCATTAATACATATGCCTATGACTATTACTTAGCCATTGGTTTTATTCAACAATATTCAGTTACAAGCTTTTCTTGTCATGTCATCGCTCAGTAGATGATTCGCACTCTCAGTTTGCCATGTTGGAACCTTCGGGACACTGGTGCAAAAGAACTGGTTTGTACCTACTATCAGGGCCTTATCATGGAGAGATCAATTTGCACAAGAGATTTATGATGCAGACGATTCCCCTTTTAAATTAAATCGCAAACGTCATCCTCGCCCTAAAGGACAAGTTTATCATTCATTATCATATTGGGTTGTTACCCAAAATAAACAATCAAGTCCGCACCTACTATTGCCTGTATTGTCCGCGTAAAGAGAATCTAATCTCGCGTTCTTATGTCCAATTTTTAAGTGTAGTGGTTAAAGTTATAATTATTTACGTAGCCCGACTCATTAATATTAATATAGTTAGTAATGTGAATTTGAGTTTAAAAAAATGAAACCTGCTGTGAAGACATATTTTATTGCAAATCTTCAGAGTTTTTTTTTTTAATGCATCTAATGTAAATATACGATGGTTCGAATAGACTGTTTATAATAAGTAGACATATGCGGGCAGAATTGGTAATGACAACTTTAAATTATGATTTAATGGATTGTTTATTTAGATGATAATGAAAATATTCTAGATGATAATAATGATATATTATCATAAAAAATCAAGACTAGATTACAGGAAATGGAGTGAATCTTGTGATAGATAAGTCAGCATATTTGATAAAGTTATAAAGTAATATAAATGTCAGGACTGAAAGTCTAATTCCTAAAACATAAATTTGAAGGACATATTTGAGAATAGCTTATTTGTTTTGGTTCAGTCGCGATTCCTTTTTTACATCCCTGCTCAGACAAACCGCATCTAGCAGCTTTTCATTCCTGGTCATCGCCCAGACCTGGCTTAACTGTGGTGCAATTGTGTCTTGCATGCAAAAGGACGCACCTCATGACCGGGAGTCGAACTCAGCGTCTGATTGATTTTGTTCAGCGGACGCTGTAATCGTTTGACCACTGACAATCAATTTCTAACATGACTATAATAATGGCAAAGTTTATTGCCTTTATGCGGTTATATTTTAAGTTATTTCGCTTTGCCATGAGTAAGACACAAAAGTACAAAGGAGCAGGCGCTATAAAAGTTCATTAAATCTTTCACCTAACTTAATTTATAAATTTATCACGACTGCATACCATTCTTTATTCGAAAATATCCCCCCAAAAATGCTATTAAAATTTTAAAAGTTGTTAATCACACAATAATAATTATTAATGTTTATATATTATGTTTTGGTTAAGTTCTAAGACATTCTCAGCTACCATTAACACTAGTTCTATCAGTAAGTTGCTTTAATTAACATTAAAATTACATTATTTATTAGTCTTTTTGTGATAGATCTATCAGCAGGGCACTTAAAATTTAATTCAAAATTCAGCAAAAAATTATTTGATATCGATTTTATCTTCCGTAAAGGGGTCGCACGGGGAGTAAAATTGGCGTTTCATGTTCAATGTTTAAAGCTTAATTCGTTGGCTCTTAAGAAGTTGACAACCTATTAACCTGTCAAATATAAGTATTAATGGAATCGTCATTTGTAGCATAGTGGCGTGGACTCTGTAGATCTTAAACTATAAGGCGCCTTGACACAATATTAACGTTGTTTGCTTTTTGTAGTAAACGCTTGCTACAGTTTAATTCTTAAAAACAGAAAATAATTTATTACGAAAATGGATACGGTATCTGAGTCGGAGTCTCGTGTTTGAAGGACGTAAGTGGATCATTTTTGCGTAATTTTCGCTTATTTCATGGCAATAAAGTACGTAATATTGTGATATATTACTTTATTATATTTTAACAATACAGGAAGATTTATTCGTTCTTAAGAATGAGCCTTATATCTGTCTCTGAAACATTTCTAAAGATCAAGAAAAAAAAATTAATCGTCTGGGGTGTGAACATTGTTTCTTTATACAGCTGTATACATATAATATTCTTTTCTAAATATTTATATTTTTTTCTTTTACTTTTTATTTCTTTAACGGATATACATTTATAAAGAGAGATACTTACAAAAACCGTACATTATGTTTATTTTTAACGATAGTGCCTGAACTTTGCTGAAATTTTATTTACACAAATCTTCAAAGGTTAATATTTTCGTATCATATACTACACGAAACTTCTAACGCACCACCTGCCTATTTTCCTTCTCCATTTGATATCAACCTTCCAATATCTGCAAGCTGAATTTTAGCCATCAGTGCACGACAGCTTTCAAGTCTTTCATTTATAAAAGTTACATTCCGTTACATGAATTTCAAAATGATCGAGTGATTCAAATTATATGGCAGATAATTTTAATTTAACGTTTAGACCTCCGTAGCCTTAACATGTGTTAATGCCTTGATGCTTTCCGTCAGGAGACCCACTCTTAAAATTCTCTTCCGTATGAAATTTGTATGACTCGATCGTTTTGAAATTCATGTAACGGAAGTATCTTACCCAGTCTGTTCATAAGTGCAAGACTTGATAGCTGCTAAAAAATAAGCTGGCAGATATTTGAAGGGTTGGTAATTAAATAAAGAAGGAAAACAGTTTCGTTTAGTATAGTTATAAAGTATGTAAACCAATACATTTTAGGAAAGTTCTTTTCGATCTGTAAACAAATAAACAAAACAACTATTGATATCTATAAAAAGAGATGCCACGAAATGTAATAAAATTTCTAACGCGTCTTCAATATTTTGAATGTGGTTTGTGGCAGCCAGGGGTACCACTTAAACCAAAACGTCGTTTAAATACATTGAGCTTCCCAAGAGAAAGATGTCACGTATTTTTGAAAACTGTTTGTTTCAACTTTATGACAATGTCACAGCAAATATGAAAACATAAAATCAAATGGAAAAAAAATATGAAAAAATCTGTGATATGGTTCCAGCAAGCAGGAAATAATGTAAAAATAAAAGCAACAAACGTTCACAGTATTAATGGTAACTCCTAACTGAAAGCCTTGTTCAAAATTTGTTGATGTCTAAGAGATATGTAATTACACTCTTAACGTTATTTCTTTTCTTCATAATCATTAGCCATACCTTTTGTTTTCTTTTATCTGTTTAAAGATTAAATAAGATCCTTTCAGGGGTGTAAAGGTTAATTGTTTTCTAAAACAAAAACGTCTGAAGATCATGGTGGCTAAACATAGGAGCTAGAGAATATACATGTACATATGTAGTGTTATATATTAGATACCACAATTTTGGGTTTAAGTGGACAGCGGATAAAAGTAAATAGTGTCAAAGGAACTAAAGTAAATTGAATAAAATTAATGTGTCTATGATTGTCATAAATTGTCATCTGCTCGGCGGATGAGGTTATCAAGTGTACGTATAATTGTATAAGTATCTTCAATCGGATGGTAAAAAAAAGACAGTGGCGTAAATAGTTGACATGAAAGCGTGCCAGATCATTTCAAGTTTAACAAATAAGGTGACTATCGGATTTCAGCACATCAGATAGGGATATTCATTCTCTATGACAGGTTACTTTATGAACATACCACACCCGACAGTTGGGCTTTAAACTATATATTTATGTTCGACCTTCTGTCAACACCCCACCCACATTAACAACTCATTTATAATACGAGAGCGATTAATCTAAGTTGTAAGAACTTATTTCGCAATCGAGAATAAATAAATTAATATATATATATACAATTTCATAACGAAAATATGCTATGAAAATGTGACAAGGGCATTGTTGTTTAGATCTCGCTTTCTAAATGTGTACTAGACAAAAATTGAACTGAAGGAACTAGGATGACGAGCATATATAGCTGTTCGTAGAGGCTATTTTGAGACAAAAGAAATTTCACTGCCACGGAAAATCGAAAAAAACATCAAGCACTATTGCTAAATATTTCCCACCGCTCACTATTTGTTGTCCGTCCATGGTCCACAAAAAAGGAGAATCCTGTATGTCATGAAAATCTTCTTAAAATATGCAAATCTTTAATTGCCATGTCACCCGAAAACGAAGCTTTCTTTATTTTGTCAGGAGTTAAACGAAGCATAGAAAGAATTTATATAACTGGAAAGATAGTCCTATTTTTAAGATAATTTTAATGTCGTTTTGGTTACTGAATAATCATTTATACAGTGTATTTAAAAAAAGATCGGCACGTTCAGATGTTAAGTCACGCACGTTTGCTCCTTTTTACTCGGAGATTGGTACTAGTTCACCATTTAAAAATATATATATATCACAAAGATTGATCTCAAATATGTGTGATTAAACAGACCCGTAAATATCGGTTTCACACCTCTTCTAAAGGCTATACTAATTTCTCTATTTTGTTATTTTCTATATTTCAGATGCAGGACATTAAAATGACTGGAAAAGATGCAAATTTCTCTATTTTGTTATTTTCTGTATTTCAGATGCATGACATTAAAATGACTGGAAAAGATGCAAATTTCTCTATTTTGTTATTTTCTATATTTTAGATGCATCACATTAAACTGACTGGAAGAGAAGCAGTCTATGCACCTTGAAAGAAACACATCTATAGAGCAGTTCTTAAAGATCGTTGAATCGCGCCAAAATTCAGACTTCCGGGATGGAATCTGCAGGCGATAAAGCACTAAGTTCAAACATTATCAGAGTGAAATTGTTAAAACAAAAGAAGTATGGTCTCGGCTTCTTGGTCCGCAAAAGATCAAAGACCCCGCATGTTGTGGTGTCTGATCTCGTTTCTAATGGCACGGCTGCTGAAAGCGGTCTTGTCCAAGTCGGCGACGTAATACTGAAAGTAAATGACGTCAATTTTGAAAATCTTTGTTATGAAAAATCAGTGGAGGCTTTGAAAGCACTTCCCGTAGGGGTGGCGGTAGTTTTAATACTGAAAGGACCAGAAGGGTACAGTTCACACCTTGAAACACGCTTCAACCAAGACGGTACACCAAAAACAATACGGATTACAAAGCCCGTTTTGCAGTCGGAAGGTTTTATTGGCCGGATAAGAAAAACTTTCTCAGCAAGCGCAACTGGGCGCTCTTGCAGAACGAAACAGACGCAGGCAAACTGTGAGTGCCAAAAGTCAGTCACGTGGCACGGAGACAATACAAAATCACCCCTGCTTAATGGAGACTTGCAAAATGAAAACCAGTCTACAGAAAAATCTAATTTGCCTCATGGCTTAAATGAACATACAGAAACTCTTTCTTCAACTAATGAACCGAACAATTTAAAACCAACCTTAATTCATTCAACAAAATGTTCAGCATCTAACAAGGATGCTAATAGCAAAGATACGCCCTCGCATACCAACGAGAGCGTAACAAATAATAACTCGTCTAAAATATTATCGACAGCTTTAGGAAGGGAAAATATACAACGGGATCATATTATAGGTAAAGCGACTTCAATGAACGTTTCAGCTTGCGCGGTAAATTCGATGGATATTTTGAATAAAAAACAAAATGCGAGATGCAATGAAAATAAAGGAAATCTACTCCCAGCAGAAACGCCATGTGACAAAAAGACACTCGATTCCGGATTCAATGATGAGGAACCTCATAAAAACAGCGGTAAGATAAGACAAAACGGTGTGACAAATATTAATAATCGGGACACAGCAAAATCATCGCCGGTTAGCGGATCTGCTAAACTCGAAACAATGGTTAAGAAACAGAATTTGGATAATGGCCACATCAATGGTTCCCTTAATGGACAAAATGTTCCCTTTTCTGAGGCTAATGGGACGTCAGGTCATGGCAACAATGAAGGGGTCAACACAAAGAAGGCGTTTGACATGGACGGGAAAAATGAAAGATTAGTCACTCCTGCGAAGCACTCTCCGGCAAATAAATTCGTGAAACTGCGCCATGTAGGAGAGGAGCGCCCTGTGTGCTCAGACACATTACACCAAAAAGCAATAGAGGTAACAAATAATTTCATTCATGTTATGTTTTCTAAAAACTGTATAGAACAACGTTCGTGCACTCAAAAGTTTTTCTAAGGTATTTTGTTATTGAATGTTCAGTACGTTGTTTTTTTATAAATACATCTGACACTTTCAGACGTGCGCCCAGAGATTTGGTCTTAAGCAATAATATCACATAGATATTAAATAGTATATGCTCGTTCCAGATTTAATAAACCGTTTGATTAGAGCTATTGTTATAAGAAAAGTATGTATTTTATGCTATATACGTTAAGGCCCTTGTAAATAAATAACATAACTGTACCTTAAACTTTAATTTGGCATGAAATTGTTACCGCACGTTACGTACAAGTCATGTGAAAAGAGTGGTAAGCATAAAAACAACAATTCAAATGCTAAAGTATTTAATAAATGCGTACAGTTTACCCATTGCGATACCCATTTAAATGAAGATTTACAAATACATTTGTATCTTCTTTTTTTTTATATATATATATATATATATATATATATATTTATATATATATATATATATATATATACGGTTTAGGCTGACAGGGTTTCTCTTTGATTTCAGGCTCTAAACTTGAAAGCGCAGTTTAGATAGTTTTATGAATTAATGAGGATTAGGATTTAAAAGATTTTTGCTTTTCAAACTCTCCCGTAACTTTCTAACCGGTTACCAATTCGTCCAGTAAATTTCAATTATTAGTTGTCAGACGAAGTTCCATACGACATTAAATGAAAATTGTTTGTATTACATTTAAATTGACTGTTTCATCGAAAAATTGTCGTCCCAATGTAGCGAGTATGAATAGGCCTCGGAGGAGCAAGGACAGAAGTCGAAGCTGCGTGGGTGCCAGAGCTGAGAGTGCGGTGTGTGTTTGGGTAAAATGTATAACAATACCATGACTGAGAGTATGAAAGTGTTATGGCTTACGACATGTTCGTACAATAGTTGGGAGTATGTGGTTGCAATTGCTACGTTATGGGGCACATGAACCGCGGATATGCATGTACCAGGGTTTTGGCGTGTTTAAAGGTGTATGGACGCATTATAGGAGGGTACGTTGGTTTCATGCTGAGACATTGTGGGTGTAATAGGTAATGACATTTAAGAACAATGTCGGAGAATATACCGGTTTATGTGGGCTGCATGCAGTGACTGAGGTATGCTGGTCAACGTACCTAGGACAGACAAAAGACACTGTCATTTTCAGTCAGATTCTGCAATAGCAATACATGAGAACAACTTATTTTACTAAATACATTATAATTACGGTTGTTAATGATCAAATATCAAAAATTCATTAGCTGGCTTTGACATCCCGCAATACATCCCCAGGGGAGCGGAAGTAATGAACACCAGCGCTTAACGTATGACATTGCAGTGGTTACGGTATGTGATTGCAAGAGAGTTCTGCAAATTGGATAATTTTCGCGTGATGAAAATTTTGCGATTTGACAGTTGACATACTTTTCCGCAAGATGAAAATTCAAAGAAGAATTATCTAAGTATAAAATCTATACGCTGAAGTGAATCTTTTCGCGAAAGGTTTTGATACGCGATTTTACAGCAGGCATACTTATTCGCGGGATTAAAATTCAAAGGAGAAATCTCTTATTATAAATGTATACGAAATGGATTCGTGAATGTTTTAATGGTGAAGTGCCGACTTACAAAACTCATATATATATATCATCGCGAAAATCACCCAATTTGCAGTTACTGCAGTTATATACAGTCCCGGGTGTTTATTATGCTGGGTTTTTTAAGTCACTTGATGTAATTAGTTCCACAACATTAATAAGTAATAAAATATAATATGATGCCATTATGAAGTGTAAAATAACATTGTATTGTAAAATTTATGAAAATAGCGTCTACTACTCGAGCGTTTTTATGAAAGATAAATGCCCCAATGAACAGAATTCAAAATTAGAAAATCGATATTATCTTAAATAACTTTTTTTTAATTGAAGTATGCCCAAAGAGAACTGTGCGCGTGACTTCTTCGATCGTCTCGGGGCGAATATACCACTGTGTCAAAGGTAAGGATCACAGTGGCCAATATTTAGGTGTCCACCTCCGTAGTCGAGTGGTTAGAATCAATGTAACGTCTCATAGATTGAAGGTCATGGATTCGAGCCCTGCCACCGACCATGTCTCTTTATATGAGAAAATTGGCAGTTTCTTACAAAGAATAGGAATCTAGTACTGGTTCTTCCCAGGAACGATGGTTAAGTATACTTCCCGCCTGTTAAAATGACCAAAATATGTTGGAACGGCAAAGCAAATATTTCTGTCCGATACTTAAAGTATTCTAACTGTATTACATACAATGTCTTTTCGGGAACGTCTGCTTGTTATCTATAGGTCTCCAGCCATTTTCATTATTTCAGATTTATTTTTTATAACAGCAGTCAATGTAATATCCCAATATGCATAGCTGTTAGATGTAATTAATTTACAATTGTTTGAAAAAAAATGGATGAAATATTTTCATTTCTGAAAGAAAAATTCTTAGGCTTAGACTGGATTTATTGATTATGAAATGTTGGCTGTTTTTCGTGTGGATGAATTCACGTGCTGTGCGGGCTATTTCACGTGTGCGGGCTATTCCACGTGGTTCTTATCATATATATTTCCTCTCTACACGTAAGATTAAAGTTTCCATATACTATTACATGAAACTATACAGATTATGTGAGCTGGGTTCTCAGTTTGATTTTAAAATTTGATGTATATTGTTCCGTTCAGGTTTCAAATATTGGTATGTTAACTGTGCGACATAACGATTTATTTTTTCATAATTATGCAATCTGCAAAGATTTTGAATTTAATAGGCTTTTTTTCATAGGAGCACCTGTGGTAGATAAATATCACAAAGCGAGGGTACAGTAGTGTTTTAGCCCTTAGACACTTAGCAAAAGTAGGTTTGCAAGTACTGTATAATACATGCATTAAATAACAGAAACATTTAGATATAATGACTTAACATACTCTAAATGCATAGAAACAAAAGCTGTCCGTTATGATTTTATAGTTCACGTAATTCGCAAATATCAAACTTTGGTTTTAAAAGCCACTGAAGTGTCGAAATAATATCTTGTGGTTATTAATGTATTTTTCGTTTGAAGTAGTCAATTTGTAATGAAAATAGAGTGATTAGTGTAGTTAACCGTTTAATAACGCGACACTGGCCAATCTTATGTGCGAAAACTGAACATCTGTAATAAAGGGAAGTTGTCAATAATAAATTATTTATATTTGATATATTTATGGTATTGTGTATAGTTTTGTTTTACATTTTACAGAACGCCTATATATGTTACGATGTTTATTAGAATTCTAGGTAATTTACGTATAACTTAGGTTTGAATTTGTATGTACGAGAGACTAAGTATCTTTATTCCTCCAAACTGGGTGGGGAGGGAGAAAGTTACCCCGCCCCCCCCCCCACACACACACACCAACACACAAACTTTGCAGGTACAAGGTTGACGGATGTTGCTTTTCCAGGCCGAGTGCCTTCTGCATGATATATAACACATATGTTCTGTCTGCACCGCAACCGAAGTAACCAGTGCTTCCGTCTGTAAAAATCGCTTTAAAGCACCCAGTACAAACGGTACATTTCATTTATTCCTGTCACGTAGCTTAGCTTATTACGCTGAGACAAAAAAGCTCTTAAACATTGGCTTTACCTAAACTAATAAGCTAATTAGAACTAAGAATAAAACACAAAACTTTAACACTTTCTTCATCATTCCGTTGGAGGGCCTTGTTAACAAACACTACATTTGGTTAATTCAATTTTTCGTCTACAAAGATAATAACATTTTCCCTGAATGTTGCTCCATATACAACAAAACAAAAATTAGCTGCTCTAAAAATAACGAATTAGTTGCCAAGGTTTTTTTCTGTTGTTAAATTTCTAAATGATAACGCTACCCTTTTAGATATCATCTGTTTAACAGAAGTTAAAAGTATATACTGTAGTGTTATTAGCCCTTTACCCTGATTGTTTTAACTGTTAATTTTGAATTGTAAACGCAATGTTTATAGGAAAGCCTCGTGATAGATAAATCCTCGAACTTATTGAGTTACCTTCTTTAAATAAATTATTATTATTATCATTATTATTATTATTATTATTAGTGTGGCAAATTATTCTATCTTTGTAGCCTGTACAGGCATGCAGTCTGATCATGATCTGCACTGTTTGACATTCGGTGTAGAAAGCTCAATTATAGCTCGGGTTAAGTGCTTATGAACAACACGGTATCAGGCTCGGCATGAGATCGTGCGCAAGGCTTTTTCATCAAGCGATTATAATTACTATTATACTTAATTGTCACCCATTTGAAAAAATATTTTATTTTTCAGCCGATGCCATGCAATGCCAATTACTGTTTGGGTTCAGTGATGGATGTTGGCCTGGTTGGTAGTGAGCCCCGCCCCAGACAGGAGGTGCTTGTTCAAGCAAAGGACTTCATTAATCAATATTATCAGTCCATAAAAAGGTAATCTAAATGCATTTATAGGATGTGAAAAACACCGCCGAGTGTTAACCCAAATCAACCGCTCTATGATAACGATGTTTCATTAATTCTGACACAAGATTTACGTATAGAATACGCACGAAATGATGTATATGAACGGGCAGTATTGTTAGTAAATCCGAAACAAAGAACGTGTAATGTAGCGTTTGATAGTTTGAATTAATTGGAATTTTTAGACTTCGTGGGTGGATAAAATATTTGTGTTGTTAATTCGCGGATTAACTGGATTATCCAAGAGCTCATCCTGCCAGAGATTCATACACAGTTGTACATACCTTGGGAATTCCAAGGCAAACATTAACCAGTTAAGATAATACCAAAGAAATTTCTGCACGGGATTTACGTCATTTCTCTAGTAATTCAATCCTGCAAAATTCAGAAGCTAAACGGTTGAGTTCCATGATTGTTTTGTCTTCACATCTTCACGTCCCTATTTGAAAAAAAAACTAGCTTGGAGGGTGGTAAATAAGATATGATTGACTCATGCCTAGAAGTAAGAGTACGTAAATGTTTCACGATGTGATGAAGTTTGACCGCTATTGTCGTCATGGAGACCGGAACTAGTCTAGAACCAGCCATTTCTTAGCATAACATAGATTTAACTTCATTCAGAATAACAAAAATTGTAATAAAATAGCTATGTTACCGAATTATATAATATGTTAATTATTTTATTATATTTAATTAATAATTAGTAATAATCAGTAAAAATCAGTAAGAGTATAGTTTATCAATATGATACAATTTATCATCAATTGACTGGAATACCATGTTCACAAAGTGTTCAAAGTTTCATCAAAGTAAACACGTGTCAACAAAGGACAATCTCTGACGGGTACTCATATTTCCAGTTTTCAGTTTGACATTTAAAATGTGTAACTTCTTTCTTAATACAAATGTTACAGTTACCTTGCTAGTAGTATTATTGCAATACGGTGTTTAGCTCACGTTAAATCTCTAGCCCTACAGCATATCGTTTTTCGTACTTCTTAAACCTAGTTTTGATGCAAAATGAGTATCTGATATGATAAATGTATGAAATTTAAACTCTTCGGTGCAGATGATAGTTATAAAGTTTAAAGAGGCAGATAATCTTTTAAGATTAAACTTTGTAAAGAAGATGAGCTTGATCATTTGTAATGCTTTGCAAATGAATTAAAAATGCGCAAATGATATGTTGAACTTGATCGTACACACTTTCCGCAGTAGGATACAATTTTAATAGACCAGAATCGCGATGACTGTGGGTGGGGTACACTTTTGTCATCCCTCAGATAAACGTTATCAACTTGAAAGCTGCAAGATTTGAAAAAAAAAGATTGTACTTGGACATGTTTTAGGGGTTCAAAGTTCCAGAGGACATGTTATATAGCAACTATAACATTTGTAAAATGTATTAGAAAATGATGTGGATTAGCTGCCAGTTGCCAGTTGCCAATTCAATGCCAATTCAATTGGCACTGGCACTGGCGCCCTTCACACTCTTGTTGCCAATTAGTCTAACTTGCAAATATTAACTAAAAACAAAATGTTAAACCACGCGAATTGGCAACTGGCAACTGGCACCCAGATGCCAATTCGATTTTTGTAAAAATCTTAATAAAAAATGAATTGGCAACTGGCAACTGGCAACCGACTTCATATTCCAGATGCCAATTCAACTTTCACTTGCAAAAGCCAATTCGTTCAACCTCACTTATTGGCAACGGCACTGGCAGCCAGATGCCAATTCGACTTCTATCAGTAATTGTGAATAAAAAGCGAATTGGCAACTGGCAGCCAGAGCCAATTCCATTTTTATGTAAAAATCTTAATAAAAGTTGAATTGGCAACTGGCAACCAACTTCATATTCCAGATGCCAATTCAACTTTCACTTGCAAATAGCCAATTCGTTCAACCTAACGAATTGGCAACTGGCAAATGGCGCCAGGCCAATTCGATTTTTGAAAAATCTTAATAAAAGATGAATTGGCAACTGGCAACTGGCAACCAGATGCCAATTCGTTCAACATCGCGAATTGGCAACTGGCAACTGGCACCCAGATGCCAATTCGATTTTGATGTAAGAATCTTAATAAAAAATGAACTGGCAACTGGCAACCAACTCATATTCAGAGCCAATTCAACTTTCACTTGCCAATAACAAATTCGTTCAAACTCACGAATTGGCAACTGGCAACTGGCAGCCGATGCCAATTCGACTTCTGTCAGTAATGTGAATAAAAAGCGAATTGGCAACTGGCAATTGGCAGCCAGATGCCAATTCGTTCAACCTCGCGAATTGGCAACTGGCAACTGGCACCCAGAGCCAATTCGATTTTTATGTAAAAATCTTAATAAAAAATAATTGGCAACTGGCAACTGGCAACCAACTTCATATTACAGATGCCAATTCAACTTTCACTTGCAAATAGCCAATTCGTTCAACCTAACGAATTGGCCACTGGCATTGGCAGCCAGATGCCAATTCGATTTTTATGTAAAAATCTTAATAAAAGATAAATTGGCAACTGGCAACTGGCAACCAGATGCCATTCGTTCAACATCGCGAATTGGCAACTGGCGCCAGATGCCAATTCGATTTTGATGTAAAAATCTTAATAAAAAATGAATTGGCAACTGGCAATCAACTTCTGTTCCAGATGCCAATTCAACTTTCACTTGCCAATAACAAATTCGTTCAAACTCACGAATTGGCAACTGGCAACTGGCAGTCAGAGCCAATTCGATTTAGATGTAAAAATCTTAATAAAAGTTGGATTGGCAACTGGCAACGGCAACTGGCAACCAGATGCCAATTCGATTTTTTGTAAAAATCTTAATAAAATTTGAATTGGCACTGGCAACTGGCAACCAACTTCATATTCCAGATGCCAATTCAACTTTCACTTGCAAATAGCCAATTCGTTCAACCTCACGAATTGGCAACTGGCAACTGGCAGCCAGATGCCAATTCGACTTCGTCAGTAATTGTGAAGAAAAAGCGGTTGGCAACTGGCAATTAGCAGCCAGATGCCAATTCGTTCAACCTCGCGAATTGGCAGCTGGCAACTGGCAGGCCCAGATGCCAGTTCGATTTTGTAAAAATAAAATCTTAATAAAAAATGAATTGACTTCTGTCAGTAATTGGGAATGAAAAAAAGCGGATTGGCACTGGCAACTGGCAACTGGCAGCCAGATGCCAATTCGATTTTTATGTAGAAATCTTAATAAAAGTTGAATTGGCAACTGGCAACCAACTTCATTTCCAGATGCCAATTCAACTTTCACTTGCAAATAGCCAATTCGTTCAACCTCACGAATTGGCAACTGGCGGCAGGCGGCGCAGTGCCAATTCGACTTCGTCAGTAATTGTGAATAAAAAGCGAATTGGCAACTGGCAATTAGCAGCCAGATGCCAATTCGTTCAACCTCGCGAATTGGCAACTGGCAACTGGCACCCAGAGCCAGTTCGATTTTTATGTAAAAATAAAATCTTAATAAAAAAGAAGAATTGACTTCTGTCAGTAATTGTGAATAAAAAGTTGGGCGGGGGTGGGAAGGCTGGGAACTGGCGGCCAGATGCCAATCAGTTTTATGTAGAAATCTTAATAAAAGTTGAATTGGCAACGGCAACCCACTTCATATTCCAGAGCCAATTCAACTTTCACTTGCAAATAGCCAATTCGTTCAACCTAACGAATTGGCAACTGCAACTGAACCAGAGCCAATTCGATTTTATTAAGATTTTTACCTATAAAATCGAATTGGCATCTGGTTGCCAGTTGCCAGTGTTGCCAATCCAACTTTTATTAAGATTTTACATCTAAATCGAATTGGCATCTGACTGCCAGTGGCCCGTTGCCGATTCGTGAGTTTGAAAATTGGCTATTTGCAAGTGAACGTTGAATTGGCATCTGGAAATATGAAGTTGGTTGCCAGTTTCAACTTTTATTAAGATTTTTACATCAAAACGAATTGGCATCTGGCTTGCCAGTTGCCATTAATTCGCGAGGTTAAACGAATTGGCATCTGGTTGCCAGTTGCCAGTTGCCAATTCAACTTTTATTAAGATTTTTACATATAAATCGAATTGGCATCTGGCTGCCAATTGCCAGTTGCCAATTCGTTAGGTTGAACGGATTGTCTATTTTGCAAGTGAAAGTTGAATTGGCATCTGGAATATGAAGGTGGTGGCCGGTTGCCAGTTGCCAATTCAACTTTATTAAGTTTTTACATAAAAATGGAATTGGCATCTGGCTGCCAGTTGCCAGTTGCCAATTCGCTTTTATTCACAATTACGACAGAAGTCGAATTGGCATCTGGCTGCCGTTGCCATTTGCCAATTCGTGAGGTTGAACGAATTGGCTATTTACAAGTGAAAGTTGAATTGGCATCGGAATATGAAGTGGTGCCAGTTGGCCAGTTGCCAATTCAACTTTTATTAAGATGTTTACATAAAAATGGAATTGGCATCTGGCTGCCAGTTTCCAGTTGCCAATTCGCGAGGTTGAACGAATTGGCAACTGGCTGCCATTGCCAGGGTTGCCTTTCTTTTTATTTTTCACAATTACTAACAGAAGTCGAATTGGCATCTGACTGCCGGTTGCCGTTGCCAATTCGCGATGTGAACGAATTGGCATTGGTTGCCAGTTGCCAATTCAACTTTTATTAAGATTTTTACATAAAAATCGAATTGGCATCGGCTGCCATTGCCAGTTGCCAATTCGTTAGGTGAACGAATTGGCTATTTGCAAGGAAAGTTGAATTGGCATCTGGAATATGAAGTTGGGGTTTTGCGCAGTTGGTTTTCAACTTTTATTAAGATTTTTACATAAAAATGGAATTGGCTCTGGCTGCCAGTTGCCAGTTGCCCCTTTTTTCACAATTACTGACAGAAGTCGATTGGCATCTGGCGCCAGTTGCCAATAAGTGAGGTTGAACGAATTGGCTTTTGCAGAGTGGAGGTTGAATTGGCATCTGGAATATGAAGTCGGTTGCCAGTTGCCAATTCATTTTTATTAAGATTTTTACAAAAAAATAATTGGCATCTGGGTGCGGGTTGCCAGTTGCCAATTCGCGTGGTTTAACAATTTTGTTTTTAGTTAATATTTGCAAGTTAAGACGAATTGGCAACAAGAGTGTGGAGGGGGGGGTTGGGTGCAGTTGCCAATTGAATTGGCATTGAATTGGCAACCGGCAACTGGCAACTGGCAGCTAACTTCACGCACATTAGAAAATGATGTATACCAATCTGACTAAAGTGCACGATCTTCCTAAGTAAGACTCAAGTGCACGATCTTCCTATATAAGACTCAAGTGCACGATCTTCCTAAGTAAAACTCAAGTGCACGATCTTCCTAAGTAAGACTCAAGTGCACGATCTTCCTATATAAGACACAAGGGCACGATCTTCCTATATAAGACTCAAGTGCACGATCTTCCTATATAAGACTCAAGTGCACGATCTTCCTATAGTAAGACTCAAGTGCACGATCTTCCTAAACCAGGTCACGAGGGCCGTCTTCCTAAGTAAGACTAAAGTGCACGATCTTCCTATATAAGTAAGACTAAAGTGCGATTTTTTTATATAACTTTAGACTAAAGTGCAGGCGATCTTCCTATATGAGATAAGACTAAAGTGCACGATCTTCCTATATAAGTAAGACTAAAGTGCACGATCTTCCTAAGTAAGACTCAAGTGCAAGATCTTCCAAAGTAAGACTCAAGTGCACGGTCTTCCTATATAAGTAAGACTAAAGTGCCAATCTTCCTAAGTAAGACTCAAGTACACGATCTTCCTAAGTAAGACTCAAGTACACGATCTTCCTATATAAGTAAGACTAAAGTGCACGATCTTCCTAAGTAAGACTCAAGTGCACGATCTTCCTAAGTAAGACTCAAGTGCACGATCTTCCTAAGTAAGACTCAAGTGCACGATCTTCCTAAGTAAGACTCAAGTGCACGATCTTTCTAAGTAAGACTAAAGTGCACGATCTTTCTAAGTAAGACTCAAGTGCACGATATTTCTAAGTAAGACTAAAGTGCACGATCTTTCTAAGTGAGACTCAAGTGCACGATCTTTCTAAGTTAGACTCAAGTGCACGATCTTTCTAAGTAAGACTGAAGTGCACGATCTTCCTAAGTAAGACTCAAGTGCACGATCTTTCTAGGTATAGCGTAGTGTTTTTGATGAGATGATTTTAATCAGATTGTGATGTAGTTTCCCAAATTACTGCAAAATGTTGATTTGTCGCTAGTTTTTTTCCCGAGTGCCCGTTTTTGTCTTGACCCTTGTGTCTGTATAAACATGTCATTGCTTACCGCTGTTGTTAG
This sequence comes from Saxidomus purpurata, assembly GCA_022818135.1. Classification (NCBI taxonomy): domain Eukaryota; kingdom Metazoa; phylum Mollusca; class Bivalvia; order Venerida; family Veneridae; genus Saxidomus; species Saxidomus purpurata. Next base: position 53,522,947 of record JAFMSR010000007.1, on the reverse strand, counting down.
GGTGTGTGCTGTTTGATTTAATAATTTCGTTTTAAAGTATTCCACATTTCAAAATTTTATTATCTTGTCACACGAGCAAATAAATAGGACAATGGAACTCTCCAGCTAGGAGTTCACGTGTGTATGTGTCAAAGTAAATAAACTTATTCTGTCACTGTAATAGAAAACAAAAGTGCCATACCTGTAACTGGATGAATGTGCAGTATTTACGGCTATTTTTGCACCTACGTATTCTTTATTACACAGATATATTGCACCTGAAATATATCCAGTCCAATTAATTTTCGAAAGCGCCAATTAATTTTATAACTTGACGCTTCTAAATGACTTCAGTCGTTAAAATTCAATTTCTGTACTTTATTCGAATGCCATCGATTTGAGAAATGGACTGTTAAACGGAAACTTGATATATTGTAAAGCTATACGATAGATCTTACATTTTTCAATATAACGTATGGTTGCCATATTACATAAGAGTGTTAGCAGGTACACAAAATATTGCAAAAAATAGAACATATTTCAAAGCACCTACGGACTTGTTTACTTGTTTGATTTTATTTGTGCCCGTGTTCTCATTTCTGGTATACGCTGCTTCCATGCCAACAACCTTTTAGGCATCTGTTTGACTTCCCGGCATATGCCGGCGTGCACCGAGGTACGCATATCCGACAATATATATGGCATTAGGCACATGGCGCAGTCCTGAAAAGTCAAAGGAATGCGCTGCCGTTTGCCCGCGCCGAGAAACAGTGTCACTGAAAAAAAATGAAACGAATTGACCCAAGCTAAACGTACAGCCTTTAATTAAACAAGATTATTGTGGGTAAACATATCTTGATATTGTATACTGGTATTTTCAAAGTTTGTATATTTTTGGGGGGAAATGCTTTGTTGCAATAGTTTTGGCGATGTTTTTTTTTTCAGAATTTACCGGCAACATTTAAATCTCTTCTTATTCAAACAGCCAATTAACTTCTACCTGTTCTTAAAATACTAAGCTATAAATATGATATAATAAACATGTAACTGAATACCATAGGCACAACTCACCAGCACACTTAAACCGATGGGCGGAAGTGGAAAAATCCATCTTAGAGAAAGGTACATACGAACTGACTACACCGGAACTGACGTATGGCGCCAAAACGGCATGGCGAAACGCCGCGAGGTGCATCGGCCGAATTCAATGGTCGAAATTACAGGTAATCTATGTTAGACTTTCCATGTAAAATGACAAAACTTAAATGAAAATCATATGATTCAAGGACTATTGAAGAAAATTGCAAAACCAGGAGTTTTTTCAAAAATAAAAACCTTGTCCTTCTGTCGCACGTAGTATTTTTATGGTTCCGTCTTGGTTACAAGTATATATTTCATAAATGTTGATTCCGTAATGGGGCAAATAATTATTTATGCTCAGGTTGTTTTAAAATGAAATGAGAATATCAGGTTCCATGATCTTTGCCAATGGTAACATATTTTCTACGCTTTTTTGTTTGGTTTAGTTCTTCGGACAGAGGTATAATTTACCTAATTAAATAATTCATCTGCAGGTGTTCGACGCCAGACATATCACCACTGCCAGAGGAATGTTTGAAGCCATATGCAACCATATCAAATATGGAACAAATAAAGGCAATATTAGGTTTGTATTTATCATAATTGTTGGCACGCAAAACGATTGTGTTGTCGGGCATTTGAGAAAAACGATAATAACAACGACAATCCGAATAAAGCTTTGTTGAATTTTACAAAAGCAAACGTCGTTAGTAATATCGCTAATTATGTCAAAGTTCAAATTTAGGTTAACGCATTTTAGAGTACATATCAAGAATTAGAGTACAAAACGATAGCTTTAATACATAACATCTACAAAAGTACATAACGAACATAAGAAATCACCAAATGCTACAGATATACATGCAGTAAATAACGAAATAAGATCACATATCGAGTACTGGAGTACGCCAAATTTACTATTGAATATAAAAGTACAAGAGTACATAATATGTTTAAGAGTTTAAAGCGATTTTTAGTGCAAAATATGTTGGCTGATTTCTGCCATGTCGTGTTTTCGAGGCGAAAAGGTCGAAAACACGATAGTTTAAAGGCAAAATTAGCCACAACAGCAAAAGGAGTACAAGATACTACAGTCGACGAATTTTCAATTCCAGGTCAGCCATCACAGTGTTTCCAGCACGTACAGATGGTAAACATGACTTTCGGGTCTGGAACCAGCAGTTTATCAGGTATGCCGGGTACAAGCAAGAGGACGGTTCCATCGTAGGTGACCCTTCAAATGTAGAACTTACAGAGGTAACATTGCCTTATACTCGAACTTTTACAAACTTGGGAATCTGCTACGTTTACAAACTTAGATTACACATAATGCATAAAATACATAAATATGAACTAATATTCTGCAGTATTTGACGTGAAATAAGGGCGTCACGTGACCTATTGTAAGTTAGAACACAATGTAGGGGGGGGGGGGGGGGGGGGGGGGGGGGGGGGGGGGGCCCCCCGCGGGGGGGGGGGGGGGGGCCCCCCCTTCCCTTCCTTTTTTTTTTTGTTTTTTTTTTGTCGACACAATTATTTTTTTTTTTTTTTTTTTTTTTTTGTTTTTTTTTTTTTTTTGTGGTTTTTTTGGGGGGTTTTTTTTTTTTTTTTAATTTTTTTTTCAATCGAGAATAAATAAGTTTTTTTTTTAGTGTGGTTTTTGCCACTGTGTCAATGAAAATTGACAAGTGCCCCTGAAGAATCTTGTTTGTGCTGAAAAGAATAGCTGAAATGAACTTAAATTTCTGAAAGTATCTTTTTAAACAATATACACGGACGACGTTTAAACAATGAACACGGACGACGGTTGAACAATGTACACGAACGATGGTTAAAAACAATGTACACGAACGACGGTTAACAGAGTACATGGACATCGGTTAAACGATGTATACGGACGACGGTTAATCAGCTGTATAAAATTACTGATTTATTCAAAGGTTTGTAAGAAACTGGGATGGAAGGGTAAAGGGACCAGGTTTGACGTATTACCTTTGATACTCCAAGCAAACGGTCATGACCCGGAAATGTTTGAAGTACCGGCAGATTTAATCTTAGAAGTGAACATAAAACACCCAAAGTAAGTAGCAATCTAGTTGTTATTTCCGTTAAACTAAACTCTTTGGGCTAAAAATCCAAGATCAATTCTTTGTCTTTTTTCGGTGTAAAGTAAGTACATGCTTGTAAAACTCTTAGAACACTTCTATTGTGACGAAACGTATTCGCTGGAATACAGTCAAGTACATTCAAAGCACCACTGTATATATTTTCAAAAGTTGCCGTGTAGGAAATTTTGGCCGTCAACATTTAAATATATATACACGTTTATCTCCCCTGATAAATGATGAAAATATCTCGACATGTGCGGCATTTTCTGGCACAGATGGAACAGACCGGAAGTAGAATTTATGACTCCTGGATTAACAGACAAGCATGCTGGACACACAAAAACACGAAGCGAATTGTAATCATAAATGTAATAAAACAGACATGCTAAGAATGATATCCTTCAAACCAACGTATTTGAACAATCTGAGAAATAGGTAAAAAAGTGACTACTGGTTTGTTTTTGATTGATTGATTAGTTTATCGATCGATTGAATTGTTGATTGATCGATTCTTAGGTTTCCGTGGTTTGCTGAGATGGGTTTGAAATGGTACGCCCTACCGGCTGTTTCAAACATGGTGTTCGACTGTGGTGGGTTGATCTTCAGTGCTGCCCCTTTCAACGGATGGTTCATGGGTACAGAGATAGGGGCTAGAGACCTTTGTGACCCCTTTAGGTACAACCTGCTAGAGGTACGTAGCAATTGCTGCTTTTTATCGCCTTAGTTAAAACAAACATACCGTACTATAGCATACTTGTGTACTCGTTCATAATGGTAAAGATAAGCCACCGATCAGCTTGAAAATGCTTTGAACGCTAAAGAAGTCCGCATTTCTGTCTGATCAGCTACGTGCAGCTATATAGAAGGATGTTTTACCTTAAAACTGGTGCGAAATTAGTTCTAATGAATAAGGAACATATTCGCTAACAATTCACTTCATATTGCATGCAGCAAAGTGCCAATGACGAACCAAATGAAAAGTTTCAGATTCAGCTTATGTAAATGTACTATCTCATATAAGCATCTCATTCCTAAAAAAAAACGAGAAAAAAACAAACAACATATACTGCAATATTTCCTTTCCGGTAAGGCCAAAAACGATATGTGTTGTGCTGCTGGTCTCTCGATCGACTTGGATTTTTGCTGCCGGCCTCAAACTTGTGGGGAAGACTTAGCAACAAAGGAGTTAGAATGTATTAATATTAATTTCAGTGCATTTAAAGGTCTGGGTAATGACGTCTTGGTCAACATTTGTGACGTTGATCGTATTTTGTTCTCGTGTTATCAGTTAGGTGTTTCAACATGTTCTCTGTCGGCTGCTATTTTTATGCGAGATATTAATATTAATCTCATTGACCTTTTACTTGTAAGAATACCTTTATTTAACTTGAAATCTATTGTGAACATATGTTTTACCTATCAAGCCACTAATTACAGAAGATTAGTTAAGAATTCTTAACTTTCATATTTTCTCTCAAATGGCGTTCACGGGGGAATTAGTACGGTTATTAATAAAGTTCAACAAAAGATGTAATTTCTGCAGGGTTTTATCTGGTTAATGATTCACCCTGTGTACAGATAAAACTCGTGATGAAAGTTCAGAGAAAAATGTTACTCATTCAATGTTTTCCTTAAAAATTGCCATATCGAATTATGGGGTCAAGAGTTCGACCACCCGATATTAAGACCGCCCCCGGTATTAAGACCAAATATTTCGGAACCAAATGGTGCATTTTATAGGTCTCGATAAAAATACAAGCCTAAATAAAAATACACCTGTACCCAACAAAGAATGTGGGTTTTCAATTTTTGTCTGGGATAGTCAAAATGGCTTTTAAAAATTGCCTCTATATTTAGTTTGGGTGAAACAGTTTTACACTGAGATTCGTGTTTTTGTTGTTGTTGTACCGATGGCAATGTTCCTTATTCTAGGAGTATAAATCATTGATTTATAATAAATTGTCTTTCTTAAAATCAGCATAGTCACTTTGAAGACAGACCCTAATATTTACTGCAAGACTGGCCCAATTGGCATTACATCGATAATTATGTCTGCGAATGGCGATCATCGTATATAGAAAAAAACCCTTGCGCACAATTCGTGGGGCTATTCGAACAGTAACATTGCTTTAAAGGATTTCTGCTGAAAGAAAAAATATATATATCAAATTTGCCAGATTGCTGTTGGTATTAAGGAAAAATACGTAACAGACTGCAGAAATGTAAAATTCACTCATGATCACTGTTACAGGATCGGTATAGACTGCAGAAATGTAAAATTCACTCATGATCACTGTTACAGGATCGGTATAGACTGCAGAAATGTAAAATTCACTCATGATCACTGTTACAGGATCGGTATAGACTGCAGAAATGTAAAATTCACTCATGATCACTGTTACAGGATCGGTATAGACTGCAGAAATGTAAAATTCACTCATGATCACTGTTACAGGATATTGCAAAGCGGATGGGTTTTCAGGACTAGACGCAAAAGTAAAATTCCTCATAATCTGGTAAGGATCGGTATACACTGCGAATGTAAAATTCAATCGTGATCACTGTTACAGGTCGTATAGACGCAGAAATGGAAAATTCTGTCATGATCACTTTTACCGGATATTGTCAAACGGATGGGTTTTGACAGAAAAGAGGTTCTCCCTCTGGAGGTAAACCTTGTTGAGATCAACGTAGCCGTGCTGTACAGCTATCAGGTAGGGTTTGTCAGTTTTAAGAAGAATACCTTGTTGAACACACGCACGCACCACGCACTCACGCACATGTAGCAGTCTACTAAAATGATGTGAACTATTCAACTCATCTCTACATTGCCATGCAAATGAATATTGATAAAGTTACCTTAAATAGTAAATACATGAACCGGAAACCTCTCAGTAGGTCATGAGTTGTGGTGTCTAGGTTAGTTTTAAATTAATACAACCTGGCAAGCACTTTCAAAATCCAATAAAACGTCACTATCGCATGTCGCATGTCATAACTCTATCTGACATGTTTTATGCATAAATTTACATAGGTTTTTGATGCAGTTCGTCAGAATTTAGAAATTGCATGGCATATGGTAAATTTCCGGTTGTATGTAATCCATACACGTGTGAGCATATTTAATAATTTTGAGGTTGGTCAACATTTCATTATATTTAAAGTTGAGAGTACCGAGTCCATCATAACCGCTTGAGACAGTGCATAAGATTGTTTTCCTTCACAATATTTGATATTTGTCCCCCAAAATTGTGGTTATGGGTTCGAGTCTTGAACTTAACCTGGTCCTGAATATGTTTTTTGCACACTATTATTTATTTTAAATCTTATATTACACGTGCACAATGTGCATAATTATATAATCTAATATATATTGTGGTCAATATAAAAGTTAAAAAATTAATTTCGGATAGCTGTTCTTCTCGGTTTGAGTATAGTAACAATAATGACAGGAGGATTGTTGTGTATACTAAGAACTCCGTTTATTACGAACTCCTTAGCCCCAATCTAATGTGTTCCTTTTATACGGAGTACGTTATAACCAATACAACATTTTAATAATAAACAAAGCAGGAAAAAATCGGGCCATAAAAATATTTTCTTTATATCAGAATTTGCTATATTCGGATTCGTTATATCCGGAGTTTACTGTATATGTTTTCCATATAGTCCCAAGGAGTCACAATTACGGACCACCACGCTGCGTCAGAATCCTTTATGAAACATCTAGATAACGAGCAGAAGTTGAGAGGAGGTTGCCCCGCTGACTGGGTGTGGGTCGTGCCGCCTATGAGTGGCAGTATACTGCCTGTATTTCATCAAGAAATGCTGTGTTACAAACTGAAGCCGTCTCTGGAATATCAGGTACGTAGCTATAGCGGTAAAGTCACGTGTCATAACATCACTCCAAAGCTTGCGCGCGCAATTTTAATTTCCATATTTTAGTAATTGTCATATGGCGTTGAAACAATACGATTTACTTAAATTTGCTTAATTAGAAAGTAAACACGACTGGAACGTCCCGCTTTATCACAAAAACTTAGAAACAGCAAGAAATTAAAAATATTAGGTTATTTCTGTAACATAATGATAAAGTAATTTGACATTTGTCTAGGTGTCATATTTCATCATGTATTTTATAATAACAAATAACGAGGGAACAGTCAGACGTAGGAGACTAATTAGTGTCCTTAAATTTCCCACCGAAATTACTGCTCTTATTTTTTTAAATGTTCACTAAGATTTATTGTTTCTAAAAGGTGTAAATTTGATTATTTTCTGAACACAGACAGATGCCTGGAAGACTCATGTCTGGAAGAAAGACCGTGAAAGGACCAGATCAACGTCCGATAGACCTAGGCGTAAAATAGGCTTTAGAGAACTTGCAAGGTATGATACAGTCAATTTTAAGAGAAGCTGCAAGGTATGGTAGAAGCAGTAAGTTTTAAAGAACTTGCCACGTGTGAAACATTAATGTTTTAAAGAACTTGTAAGATATGGTACAGTCAGGTTTTAGAGAACTTGCAAGTTATGGTAAAATATGTTTTAAGAGAACTTGTCATGCAATGCGATGCAACTTACGTTGCTTTCAGAAAGCAGACTATTAAAGTATTTAAAAACAGAGTAACTTTATTTGACTTGTCCAAGTCTTTTATTTCCCAACGTAACTGCGATGGAAAATGAAAATATATCACAATACTAATAGCTGTTGTTATATAATGTATTTCCTCTTGGCAAACGGAAACAAATGCGAGCAATGTAAGTTAACATTTGTCACCGTTTCTAGCAGCTTCTTTTAATTCAGGGCCGTCAAATTTTCTGCCAAGTTAATGGGTAAAGCCCTGGCAAGGAGAGTGAAATGTGTGATCCTCTACGCCACGGAGACAGGAAAATCCGAAGGCTTTGCTAAAATAGTGTGTCAGCTTTTCAGGCACGCCTTTGATGCGAAGGTGAGAAATATAATGCAGTATGAATCCGTGAGGGTTATTTCGTGGCTGGGTGGCGGATAAACTGTTCTTGTACTTTCTTTCTTTTCCAAGTACATGTAATTGCTTTATTTCGTGTGTTTTTCACAGATTAAATACTTACATTTCTCTTTATAACGCATGTATATGTGTGTTTGAATATTTGAAACAATAAATTTGAGCTACAATTCTTTTCTGACTGAACAATTATTACATTTACAAAATGACGAGGTATAAAGAGATTTTCGTGAGATCACTGTCTTTCCGCTTTTAGGTTATGTGCATGGATGAATATGACGTCAGTGAATTAGAACACGAAACGCTTGTTCTCATAGTAACCAGTACATTTGGTAATGGCGACCCGCCGGAAAATGGTGAGGTGAGTAATGTAAAGGATAATCACCATGGCAACTCCTGACATATGCAGCTCTGTATCTAAGGTTCACTTTGCCAAAGCAATATCTTTACCTTTCCTTGCAAGTGCGGATCGAGACTTGGAACATCTTTCAAGAATGTAATACATGAATTAGCATCAACTACAATTTGGTGCATGTGCAAAAATGATAAATTATATTTTCTAATAACACTAGACATCATTACATGTATATTATCACCGTAATTTACAATCTCTGATAGAGTAACTTGTCCATTTGTGTACCTGCATGGTCTCACTGGCCCTCGATAAAACTTTTGATGTCCCTTGTATAATGCACGTTATAATCGGTAACCCACGCTTTTTACGCATATTCCGGAGGTAGCGGGTTCGAGCTTCAAATGACACCAGTACTGGGTTTTCCAGGAAGTGGACTCGAGAGTGAATTGATAAACTTAAAGCTTTCTTCATAATCGAGCTAAAATAAATTAGTTTAAACTAACGACTGGAGAAAATATGAATAAATTAACCGTGGGTTCCGACGATGAATGCATGTTAATTATGTGTAACGTTGGCGTTTTCTCCATTTTGCAGGGCTTTGCCAAATATCTCTTTGAAGCGAAGCACCCAGACAACAAAGAAAAGTAAGTAATCATCGTAAACATGAAGAAATGCTGATATTAATTTTACTTTTCAAAGCCCAAAATTCCAAAATAGTTCAGAAGTTCATAAACTTTGACGAGCACCGAGAACCTCCAATTAAGACAATAAAGGATTAAGAATGGCTAATCTGTAACAAGAACAAAAAACTCTTAAGTCAATTATATACTAATTGTTTACTATAACTAGTTTTTTACTACCTATACGTCTGCTTCTTTGAAATTAAATTAAGTCGTATAAATTTCTAAGGTATATGATGCAACTATGTTTAATAATTACTTCCAATGGTTAGCTCAAAAGTTAATGTCTGCCCATCATATTTGTGGCAAGTTTGTTTTTTTTACGTAAAATTGACGTACCTCGTATTTTACTATATATATAATACATGTAGTCTTAAAACGGTCAATTGCACCCCAACTATTTTAACCATCGTGTATTGGAAAACCGACATGCGTTTTTACAAAAGAGTAAAAGAAAGGATATTATTAAATAACTCGTCATAACTTTCTTTCTGTTTAACATAAAAAATTTGTCATTATCACAAATGTTAGTTTAATTTGTCTGCCATTTCATGAATATTTTTTTGTCAATCTAAAGTATTAAATCAATGGCCTTTTACGTTTAAAAACCATTACCGACCGTTTTTACGGGCATTGAATTATAGTGGAAACGCGAAACAATGCCAGTTTAGGTTCAAATATTGAACTTTAATTCAAATTTCACCTTTTTGCTAAAATAACAGAACAAAGTCACTATTACGATGTCTCGATATTTCATTTTACTTTTAGATATATAAAAAAATTATGTTTAATGGATATATTTGCAGTCCTTTTAAGTTTAACTCAACAACCGTTATGTTTAAATAAGAATTTACCGCTTCGGCAGTACTCGGCATTTTTCGTAAGGCACATTCTTTTAACGCCGATACTAATAGTTTGTCACTTAGTATGTTTTAAAGTTAATTCGCCTGATCAACGTTAATAACTATTTTTCACGAATATTACCAAGGGCATGTTTATAAAACTAATTAACGGATTCGTATCCCAAATACAACTTCATAAAACATATGAATAAAAAAATTAAGTACATTGTCGTTGAAAGCATAATTATTGAACTTATACAAGTGTTATAATAGTTATGAATTCAAACAAAACCTTGTGACCGGATCGCACCTTGGGTAAGAGGGGTAGGGGTAGTGTCATCAGGGCACAGGTGATATTACTTGTTCAATGTATATTGTCAATTTTCATTAATAATGTCTGCCCATCATATTTGTGGCAAGTTTGTTTTTTTTACGTAAAATTGACGTACCTCGTATTTTACTATATATATAATACATGTAGTCTTAAAACGGTCAATTGAAGTTTGAGAATATTTTGCTCAAGGTTGTATTTTACTATATTATCATGATACGATCAATAGTTTGAGAATATTATCCTCAGGGTCGTATTTTTCTATGTGATGAAACGGTCAATAGTTTGAGAATATTATCCTCAGGGTCGTATTTTACTATGTGATGAAACGGTCAATAGTTTGAGAATATTACCCTCAGGGTCGTATTTTACTATATTGTGTTACGGTGAATAGTTTGAGAATATTATGCTCAAGGTCGTATTTTACTATGTTATGTAGCAGTCAATAGTTTGGGAATATTATCATCAGGGTCGTATTTTACTATGTAATGAAACAGTCAATAGTTTGAGAATATTGTCCTCCAGGTTGAACAGGCAGACGTCGTATTTACGTATGAGCGGAACATCAATGGATAGGGAAGATGACGTCATATTTGAAGATAGAGTCAGCCAAGTTTCTGACACAGCATCATCAGTAGATGATAATTTATCCATGGCAACTGGACCATTAGCTAATGTCAGGTAGGAAATATATAAGCTGACAGTTAAATATTTATTTTGTTATCGCCACTGTCATGCTACAAAAATGTACTTTTGAAATTCCCAGTCATTGCACATTGCGCAAAAAATTATGCAATGATTGACCAAAAGCTTTCAAAGTTAAGTTAGATTTGACGACGGTCGTCATTTCAAGCTACCAAATCGATCTTTTTTATAAAGTTAACAAAACGTTATTTTACTGTTCCTAGTGTAATACAATGTAATCGCGGAACTTCTAAGGCATTATAGTTGTATACCATTGCATAGGCCTATATAAGTGATTTTCTTACATTAGATACTCTGTGTTTGGCCTGGGTTCCAGCGCTTATCCGAACTTCTGCGCCTATGCACATTATGTGGATAACATATTCAACGATCTTGGAGCAGAAAGGATATACAAAACAATGGAAGGGGATGAACTGTGCGGACAGGAAGAATCCTTCAAAAATTGGGCAAAAGATGTATTCAAGGTATATATCATCAAAACCATGTTAAAGATAAGTCGAACTTGCCCATGTACGTGACCACATGTAATAAGCGACCTTTGTCTTAAGCGACTGCTTTTGAATCCCCCCACCTTCCGATCGTTTTTACACTGTTTTACATGTATGTCACTTTAATGTAAAGTAGTTGCAGTAGTTATATTCATGCAACAAGTGAGGTTTACGTACGCTAAAATTAAATTCTGTCATTTTAGTCAGGAAAAGGTTGCCCAAAAGATACAATTTGTGGACGAATACAAAATTGAGGATCCTTTGCTGAGCTTGCTAAAAATTTGAATTTTCATTTATCATCCGTAAGATATAATGTACTTGTAAAACCATATCACTACTTTCATGACAATATTAAAGCAATGCACCGAATCACCACCTTACTAAATATGTTCTTCTATCTTTGCCAGGCTGCGTGTGAGACATTCTGTACCGGTGATGAGAAAGCCATGCAAGATGCTGCGGGTTCCCTGTCTGCTACAGACCATTCCTGGACACCAGACACATTCCGTGTCACCCCGGCAGCCGGAGAAAAGAAATTAGACATCATTTCCGGTAGTTTATATCAGTCAACATATCATATCCCCTTTGTCAAATTGATTGTATATCATCTAAATCAGAATTATTATTTTTTGTCACAAATAGACTAACATTACTGATAAATAGCGCATTTTCATATTTTCTTCGGTATTAGAAACTGGGTGCTAAGTAGGTCTTATTCTATGGTTTATGTCTTCGGCAGCCTAGCCTTCACTGATTCAATAGTTCCATAAATGCATACGGCTAGCATAATACTTGGACTGTTGATGTGCAATGTATACTGCCAATTCGGCCCTTAATCCAATTAACTTGGGTAGCATTCGACGTTGGACAGGAAACTGTGAAGTTCTATCTCAAAATATGGAAAAATGTTAACACTTATCTTGTTTGTCTCACACAGCTTTGTCATCCATACATAACAAAAGTGTCATCCCATGCCGGTTTATAGATAGAACACAGCTCCAGTCGGCGGAATCCGAGTAAGTCCGAATAAACTATTCTTACACATTGCAATTTTCTTTCCGTTGGTATGATAAAATTAAAATGTACAACAACTTATGTCAGCTTAAACACACATAATGCTTACTATTGTTTAAAGTTTTTTGTACGACACTTTTCAGTTGTCATTTTCGAAGACTGTCATGATTTTACGCCTGGACTCAATGTTGTTGTTTTTCGTGGAAACTGGCAAAGTCATATTTCATCAGGAAAAAAGTGCAATCTAAATTTTCCAACGTAATTAATTTTTATTTTGCAGTCGACAAACGATGCTGATAAAAATCGACACGACGATAGGTTCATCTGAGATGCTGTATGAACCTGGCGACCATGTGGCTATTTTCCCAGAAAACTCCCCCCAGCTGGTAGATGCCATATTAATACGTCTGCATAATGCCCCACCACCAGATCAGCTCATTAAAATTGAACTTCTCAATGAAAGATCCACTCCACTTGGTGCGTAAAAATGTTTGTAATGTGTTCATTGAAATACTGTTAATTGGGTGATTTTTGCGTGACTAAAATTTCGCGAATTTTTTATTCGCGAAGGAAAATATTACTCTAATAGTAATCTAAAGTGAAACGAATCTTTCGCGAGATTTTTAAATAAGCGAAGTGGGAAATTTCGCGAAAATTAAAACGTCGCGAAAATTCCTAATTTATATTAGAAAATATAATCATGTTATACATGTAGTCAATCTTTAAAAGCAAGTGTTTTCGCTATGTGTTCTTATAAAGATAAATTTTGTATCCTGTAATTGATAATAATATCGCTTTTTGGCTGCATTGTCGTTGTCAATGTTTTTCATTGCTGATTTAAAAAGACAACATAATCAAAATAATGTAAATGAAAAGAATGTACAGGACCTTAACAGTGTTCTTCATACTATATCATATATTTATTTGTATTTTATGAATTTTGATTTGATTTGATTTGAAGCAAATTTTATAAATTTTAAGTATGATTGTAATTGACCTAGTTTGTATTTTATGAATATTCATGTGATGTGTTATATATCTTCCAGGCAATATTAAATCCTGGGACCCGTACACAAAGGTGCCTGCATGTACATTGAGGACGGCATTCTTGCGGTTCCTTGACATCACGACACCTCCTAGTCAAACATTGTTGAAGATATTTGCCGCACAGGCCAGCAAGGATTGCGATAAAGAAAGCCTAGAGAACCTGGCAAATGTAAGATTACAGACATTTGATAAATTGATTACTAGTTTAACACACTGTCATTACATGCTTTACGAATCAAACTGTCTTAATTCTTGCAACCATCTAAAATAGTGTTCTTAAATAAACCTGCAACAAATTTGTTAAGATATAAAATGCTCTGGCGAAGACCGAGTGTAAATTGTGTATGCCCATGGTATAGCGCTAGTCGTCTGTCCGTCCTGTAACTATTTACCTTTAAATCTTGTAAGCCGCATTACTCATGGTCAGGAAATATGTGGTCAGTAAGGTGAAGATTTCATAGTCGGAGACATTCGATTGAGAACGCTTTCCCTCTCATTTACGAGCGAACGCTTTGGCCTTTGAACTTCAAACTTGGCAGTCATATTACTTACGGTAACTTGATCACCTATATCAATTGATTTATTATGTATTGGTGCTAGTCATTCGTGTGTCTGTCCCACCGTTAGCAGATAGGTTTCCGATCAATAACTCCTGAACGGATTATCTTAGAGTCCTTAAACGTTTTAGTCATATTGCTTATGGTCAGTAGATGACCCCTAGTGATTGTGTTCCTTGAAGTACATTGGAATCGCGTTATCTCGAAGTCTGCATATATTTATAGTCGAATTTCTGTTGATTCCGAAGTCCTTGTCCGGTCGTGCAAGCTTATTTTCAACATAAGTTTAGACAATATAATTCGAAATATTTTTAATTTGTGTGTTTTTGTAAAGGTCCATGGATTATAAGTTAACGAGAGGTAACTGTAGGTCTAATTGCTTTCAACAGATCATTTAAAAGTAGAACTATATTTTTTCTACTAACAGCTGTCTTGTAATATTTCATCCATTTTAGAGCTTCTTAAGACACAGCTTTTAATCTGTGATTTTCAGGATTCACACCTGTATGAAGAATGGAAGTACCAATCTTACCCTAATATAGTACAAGTATTGGACGAGTTCCCGTCACTGCGCATTCCGCCGTCACTGCTTATGACGCAACTTCCGTTATTGACGGCTAGATTCTACAGTATCAGTTCTTCTTTACAACATTATCCTGGAGAGATACATGCTACAGTGGCAGTTGTCAAATATAGGACACAAGGTAGAGTCTTCATTGTTGTGACGTTTTCTTTTGTTTCCGTGATCAAAACGTCATAAGTTGCTTGCTACACAGAGACATGTATATACTAGTATTCTGTTAAAAAAACTGCATTCATAACTATAAACATACATTGCGTTAAAATGTTTAAAGATTGTATGAAAATTTCTTTATTACAACATTAAAATATAATGCAACTTTTTTTTCGAATATGAAACGAAATTTCAGCCGTTTAAACAAGCAGACGTTAAAATCCAATATTTGCTATCAACAAGATATGTTGAATTTATTTTACATGATATATGTGGCATTCATGTAAGATTGAACTGAAGGGGTTATTTAAGGGATGCAGAGGAAAATTGAATTTGTTTGTTACCGCCTCAGAAACGACTCAGAAATTACCTGAATTGATTGTTCGTTCGGCGAACAATTTAAAACTGTCTTTTCATGTATCTGTAGGCAACAACGGACCTTTACACGAGGGTGTGTGCTCTAACTGGCTAAACAGGTTGGAAGTCGGTGACACTATACCATGCACAGTCCGACAGTAAGTTAGCCCGCACACAATATTATATTTAAAAAAAGAACTTATCAATTCAGAGCTTGTTCTAGTACAGTATCCAATAAGTTCTTCATATCTTTACTCTCGTCTGCGTTTTTAACTTCCTTTACACATTTGCTATTGAATGAACGATTGATGCTCATCCAACTGTTCTGATACAATTTTACTAAAAAAATGAATACATAGTTACTACAATGTTAACAATAAAAACTTCTATTATACTGCTTGGCGTTTGACCGCGAACACAACAATCCCTTCTGTCGGCGCGGATGCCGATCAGAACACTAAGAATAGCCAAGAACTTGTTCTTTACAATCGATGTAGAAAAGAAATTAGTATAAAATAAACTTCTTGTAATGTTTCAGTGCTCCAGCATTCCACATGCCCGAGGACCCGACTCTCCCCATCATCCTGGTAGGCCCCGGAACAGGGATCGCACCATTCAGGAGTTTCTGGCAACAGAGGAAAATTGACATGGAGATGCTCCCGGAGCCACAACGTAAACTAACATTATATTCTTTACCAGTAACCTGATAATTCTATAAAAATAGAAATAGTCAATCCGTTTATTCGTATGTATACAGATAGTGAAGTTAAAGATTTTAAGCAATGAATCGAAATCATTGATTCAGAGTAAGATAGCGTTCTTTAAGATGAAAACAAACCATAATGTGAATGTAATTTTACTTGTAACCTACGATGGAGATATTCGTTAACTATTCAAAAATTCACCCACGTGTGCATTTGAGTTTTGACATGCAAATATATTAGTAAATTCCAATTAAAGATCCAGTCCAATTGCATTTTCTTTCCTGTTTATTCTCTAAATTTGTCTAGTTGAATGACAAATTTTAACATTTAAAATAATAATTGCTTCCTTTCAAAGGTGGTACAAGGAAGACCTGGGGTAACATCTACCAGTACTTCGGCTGCCGAAATTCAACAATGGATGACATTTACAAAAATGAGCTGAAACAGATGAAAAACGAAGGTGTTTTAAAACAAGTACACACGGCACTGTCAAGAGAACCGGACACGCCTAAGGTACGAACAAGACCGGATATAAGTCTTTACTTGAAAATTAAAAACAAAACAAAAATACTTCTAGCCAGATTTCGATTGGTGGATTTTGAAACTTGGTGCGTTCTTCACCAGTTCACCAAGATGAGTTAGTAGTAGCTAGCCAATTACATGCATTTAGCCCGAGACACGGAAGTCAGCAGATATTTACAACTATTGATACAAGTATATCTAAGATAAAAGTCAGTCAGAAATAATGTCAACGCTTATGCAATGTTAGAGAAAATCGCCTTACACATGTATGCTAGACCCATATTCTTAATTAAAGTACGGACAACCTCGTACTAAGCACATGATACTAAAATTAACCTTCAATTGTATATAATTTGCTTGATTAGTAAATCATCTCTCAATCAGTTCGCGCTCGACAAATTCATGTGTATGACCTTAGTGTGCACCGATACTAGATCTAAATCTAATAGATGTATAACAAACATCGACAGGAGCGAAAGCAACAGGGCACTTACTAGTGATTTGTAAAACAGTAGCGGAAGAATATTTGAATATGCCATACATTTTTTGTCGTTCCATACTTCATTGTGTCTGTATTTATTTCAGACATATGTGCAAACGATTCTCAAACAAAATTCGGTCGAAGTCTTTAACTGCATAGTGAGAGAAGGTGGTCATTTTTACGTATGTGGTGACGTCAAAATGGCGTCTGACGTCACAGCAACACTAGAAAAGATACTTGCTGCAGTGGGTGACATGACACTGCAAGATGCGAAGAACTTTATCATGAAGCTGAGGGTATGTAAATTATGTTATTTAAAACATGCGAATGCAATAATATATATGCATTAATTTTTGTTCACACGGACAGTGCTCTAATTGAAATAAAACTGCAATTACGCCAGTAATTTAAGCAAGATCTCATAATACAAAAAGGAATGGATCTAATTATATCTTAATGGCTGATAGCGTTTTTGATCACTGCATTAGAAATTAAAGAATTTGGTGTCATGCATGCACTGACCTTTCAACACCTTCATGCGTTTACAAACGTCAAGGGCAAAAGTGCAAATTAATTCATATGAGGATGTGACGTATGAAAATGAATGCAGTCAGTAAATCACCATGCGATTAGAATTGTCTCCAAGTAACATTAGTGCAGTAGCTTTAAGAAATGTTCAAATTGCCAATTAATCACGTGTGGTGCAAGTATCATTAGTGCAGTATGTTGAGAAATGTTCAAATTGCAAATTAATCACGTGTGGTGCAAGTATCATTAGTGCAGTATGTTGAGAAATGTTCAAATTGCCAATTAATCACGTTTGGTGCAAGTATCATTAGTGCAGTATGTTGAGAAATGTTCAAATTGCCAATTAATCACGTGTGGTGTTAGTGCAGTTTGTTGAGAAATGTTCAGATTGCCAATTATCAGTGTGGATATCGCTTGTTGACGGTCATACATGCATCGACAAGAACAACAAGCACATACATATTGTTTGTCGAACAAAATGCCTAAACTACTATCTAATACATGAAAGGTTTATTTTTACTAGAAATATTAAATTTGTTCGATTCCCTTTATTTGCTTACACAGGATAGTAACCGTTTCCATGAGGACATCTTCGGTGTGACGCTACGTAGCTCTGAGGTGACGGATAGAGCACGTGACCAGGCAAAGAAGGCATGGAACTACATTAATTCAGCAAGCAAAAGTAGACCCGGCTCTGGCAAAGAAACCGTGGCACCCATTCCATCAGGTGTAAGTCATTTTGGTATTTATATGTAGTCAAATACTAGTGTGTGGAAACGCAGTTTGTTCTAATAGTGTTCATTTTGGTGAGTCCGTTATAATACATGTGATTACAAAGGAATAGATTTGACAAAAAATAACCAATTATTGTTTCTCTGTTTTTATTTTTTATTTTTGTAAATAAAATCTGATCATTGCAGTTTTTTACTTTACAGGAAACCAAGGCACCAAAAGGAAAACCAAAGGCTCCAAGAAAACCTTTGTACAGCCCAGACACCACGGCCTAAACTGCTACTTGTGTGAACTCGTGTCAGTGCTAGATTTGATCTTTAATCATTTTAAATACATAGATGTTAATCAGAATTTTATTTTTAAAGTACAATCAAAATGGATAGAGTGTCAGAGCAATTCGAATTGTAAAATTTGGATTTGTTCATTTCGACAGAAGAGACAGGAAACCTCAATCAAGTTAATTCATTATGTCTTAGCTTTCGCTTAACTCACAGTATTTGAGCTTAGAAATTCCATTTGTCTCTTTAAAACATGTTGTTTTTTTTAGATTATTTTAATTAATGGAAAAATTGCTTGAACCCGTATGAAATGTGTATCAGTAGCCTAAAGTCGAATTGCATTTATCCTGATTGAAGCGAATTTGTTTTTATGTCGACAATGCTTTTAAAACATTGTTTTAATTACTGGAAAAATTGCTTGCTTGAAGTCTTAAGAAAGGTGTATCAGTAGCCCAAAGTCCAATTGCATTTATACTGATTGAAGCGAAGATGATTTTATGTCGACAATGCACCAAAGGGGCGAAGTAGATACTAACACTAATTTTACGTAAATACGAAAAATGTATATCCAGGGTCCCCAGTCGAAGTTTATAACAACACAATATACATGTCATTTCAATAACGATTCACGGCATTTATAAATGTATAAAACATTCAAGCTATACTGACTTAGGCTCAACACAAACAACAGTATATTTCATAAAACCGGTATGTTAAATTTATCTGGATACTAGTAGCTTTATATATTTAAATTTGATAGCTTTAGATAATTGACAACCATCTTCGTGAAACAGCATTTTTAAAAGCAATATCGATACATCTATCATATGTAAACGTATATGTATATTTTTGCATACAATATGCCTTTTATTACTTTGCAAAATTCATGTTGCGACATATTATCTTTCTTACCAGTGTTCGTACTGTGTGTTCGTGTGGAGATATTTTGTAATAATCTGCCTGTAGGCTTTGCTTTGGTGAGCATAAGCAAAAGATGCACGTGTATGTTCCAGTCTTTGAACAAAAGACAGGAAATTTAAGTGTTGTGTTTGCATATGTGTAAATCGAACACGTGTTCTTGCATTCTACATTTCTCACATTTTGTCAGTGTACTGAAATGAGTGTCTGTATTCGCAATAGCCATTAAGTTTTTTCTTATAAAAACTGATTATTCACACAGGAAACTAGGACATTCGAGGGGTAAAACACGACCTTTAAAATGACATTGAAAGATATTTGAACGTTTAATAGTCAAAGGTAATGAAGATGAAACTATGAAAAGTCAAAACCTGTTTTAATTAAGTGTTACCCCTTTGTACAACAAAAGGCATGACTATTTTTGTGAAATCGTATCCTACTTTACTTCTTATTTGCATAGTATTACGTTATAATTGTGTATCACTTTCTCATATATTAAATTACTGCAAAAAGTTTCTGTTACCACGGACCTATATACTGTAACCTTGTGCAAATTTTAAATATGTAAATGCTTATGAATATAATTTTTCTTTTTACAGTTCTTTATGGTGTATGCGACGTTTTGTCTTGCAATTGATATCCTTTCCTTTTAAAGCCCCATGATCACATTTACAAGTAGCTCTCATTTGATCAAGAAAGATGTCTTACTGACATAAATGACCATTATTTGTACCAAAAACATTCCCGTCACTTTGCTGTTTAAATCGATAGGAACATAGTAAAAACATAGCGCAGTATTTTTTCAATGATATTGCAAAAAATAAGAAAGGCTTTCTGACAACTCTTTTACTTGAAGAAATGGCTTGAATACGAAAGAAAGGCATATGTCAACATTGTTTTAGAATGAATAGAACATGGTTTAACAGTTTACAATCAATAACTTTATTTTTCTATATAAGCAAATTCAAAGTGAGCCTAGGACTTTAAACTAATAGAGGAAAGTAATGTATATATTGTTCTTTTATATACTGGCATACGTATATGCAGTTATGAAATCTATTAAAGATTTCTAGATATGATCATGCAACCCACATAACAGGCATAAATGTATCACATAAATCGATCAAATATTAAATCATGTATCAAACTTACCAAGTTACCATGACTACTTCAAATATATATCATTCTTCAAATAACGAAAGTATTCAAATAAATAATATGGTATAATCTCATATCCATTTCTTGATAGACGAACTGGTTAGAAACGGCCAAAGGCAGTCTCGCGTGTATCTATATGCTAGACACCGGGCATGTAAAAGAACCAAGGGGTCTATTCGTAAATTCTCTTGTAGCTGCATCTGTCTTAAGGACCACAAATGAAGTAAAAGCTTGCTCTTTATTGTGTTATCCTTGGTAATTGTACTGAAATAATAATAAAAAACATCATCAAATGAAAACAATAATGATAATTGAGGGAAAATGGCAAAAATAACATAAAGACAAACGAAACTGAAAGGCTATACCTTTGTGGTTGTGTCGTGAGATCGGGTAAAACTACATACATACATGTGACCGTTTAGAAAAAAAAACAGCCAACAGTGACAATTATTACAAGAAAGAACAAATAAAAGGCCTCAAATAAACAAGTTTCAATATAGCCAATGAAATTCAGAAGACAAACTTTGCAACCAATCAAATTCGAAGTTACAATTAAAAATAAACTTTTTCAAAGAAAATATATGAGAGTGTGCGATAGGAGTAGTCGTGTTGTGTTCTTGTACGCAATGTATTGTCCCGGCTCCTGCTGTACATTTTAAGGTTAACAACAAAAGGATAGAAAGTTTTGTTCCACGTGTTAGCCATTGCATCTCTAGGTTTACATTCATACACTTCGTTTATTGTGTTTCATTTGACACTTTCTGACTACTACATCTTTCATTGTCTATATGCAGATGGTTTCCTTTAACTTTACGGATATGAATTCTAGCCGTGGTCGTCAGTTTTTTCCGAAAAGATGTAACCGATCTGTGAAAATGCAATACATCGCCGTTAATCATATTTAACGAATGTTCCAAAAAAATCATCATTGAAATTCTCCCGTTGTATGGTTAACGGTTTCTCCTGTTTGTTACTTCTTGTGCAAGTTATTTTTTATTCGTTTTAACGATGTAAGTGTGTGCGCTTCAGCCTGGTATATATTATGCTAAAAAGCCTATGTAACAAAAAAATCTATAAACTTGCTTTTTAACTTGTTCGTTTGATAGTTAATGAGCCTGAAAGATGTATATTGACAAGTTAAGATTTTATTTTACTCGTATAGAAAAATATCACGCCAGGTACTGTTGATAAGATGGTATCTTGGGCTTACAAAAATACAAAGAGACACGGCAATCAGGCCAAAATATGAACTTACTGGAAGAAATGTCCTTTTCTGTGTTTTATATTGATATGTTTATGTAATCCATAAGTGAGACGAAGTACAGAATAAATTTTTTTGGAGTGATTGTATGTCAACGTGAACCGTGTATCCGCTTAATGTCTACGGTAAATCTAGTTGTAGTAAATGAATGCTTCAACAATTCAGAATGACTTTTTCATATTAACGAATTTTATCATTCCTAATAAACAGAGATAAATTTACAATTATATAATACATATCTACATAATCTAATTTGACTACCGATGTTATTGTTAAATGTGTCATATTTGCTCCAAATCACCCGGATATAACAGTCAGCTTCAATCGTATCATATAGCTAGTCTACACTGCCTTGTGTTGAATATTTGTTTGTTATGTTTTGTTTTGTAATTTTGAAGTTTATTGCACAGCTGTTACAAATTTTTCTTCTATTTTGTCTTTTTATTGGATGTATACATCAGCAATAAATCTGAAGCTTTGGTCACGTGTTTGTTTTTGTCAATTTGTTCTATGATCCCCGTTGTGCAAGAGCTTATACATTGTAAAACAAGAGTGTCATAAGGCCTTTATCGGGGAGCGGTGGTGTAGAAAGGGGAGTGGTGGTGTAGAAAGGGGAGCGGTGGTGTAGAGGTTTAGGTGTCTGCCGCTCATCCCGGAGGTTGCGGGTTCGAGCCCCACCAAGGTCACGACCTTACCTCCTCATATGACACCAGTACTGGTTTTTCCAGGAAGCGGACTCGAGAGTGACTCGATAAGCTACAAGCTTTCTTCACAATCGAGCTAAAATAAATTAGTATAAACTAAGGCCTCGCACCTTGGTAACATTTATCATTATACCAGGTCAACAACAGGGTCGCAGTAATGAAGTAAAAGAGCAATACTTGAAAAACAACAATATAGGTCAACAGTGTCATGCCCAAGTTTTATCCTGTGAAAAAAATACACAAGAGACTAGGAAAAAGGGGCCGTTTGACCCATGGGCATAACAGAACAGTCGTTGGAGAGGACTACTAGACACTGCTACCAAATACCAAAGCTCTGTGCCCCATGAACATGAATTTTAAAGTATTTCTTTATATAATTCTATATAAAACAAGTGACCACTATTTTGGGGCCAATTTAACCAAAGTCCCTGGTAGAGAACCAATAGGTGATGCTACATACCAAATATCTAAGCTCCAGGCTTTATGGTATTAAACAAGACGATTTCCTTAAACAAGTCTATATAAGACCAGTGACCCATGGGGTATGTCAAATTATGTCACCATGAGCATGCTTTGAACAAACTGGATGGAGGTTCGCTGCACAGCGCTACTCACCAACTATCTAAGGTCTATGCCTTGCGATTTCCGGCAAGAAGTTTTACTACATACTTCTATGTAAGACATATGATCCACCGGGTGGGGCAAATGTTGACCCGAGTGCCATGATTTGAACAAACTTTCCGACAAGTAATTTATTTCTAGTTTTACTATAATACATTATATCTCCATGTAAGACATAATATCGAGTGTGGTCAGTTTTGACCCAAGGGACATGATTTGAACAATATTGCTATACACGAAATATCTAAGGTTTTACTGAAGAGTTCCAAATATTTTTCTACTTTTAGCTCTGTTGGCTAAGTTTTTATGACAACCGGAACCATTTGAACAAATTTAAGAAAACGAAATGCATGGATGCCTTTTGGCCAAGTTTGAAGATATTAAATGAAAGTTTATTAGAAGAAGTCACTTGAAGCTATTTGTAGACGACCAGTGCCAGGTGAGCAAATAAATGAAAAGAACCTTGTATGTGTAGAATGGGGTATATGGTAAGGGGCCAAGTCACATGGCCTGAAAGTCACATGGCCTGAAATGTGAAAAGAATCTTGCCCGCCCTTCATTTCTAAAATGCATTTTTGGATTTTCATCAAACTTGTAGGGAAGCACCAGATTAACGTTCATATAGTCAAATGTAACGGGCACTTTTGAAAAACTGGAGTATTCTACGGTACTGCACGTTGGCAACCTATTAAGTTGTACATTATGTAATTTGGGGTCATACAGTTCAAGGTCAATGTCACAAAGTGCCTGAAATATGACAAATATTGTCCGCTTTTCAATTCTTAAACCCCTTGTTGGATTGTCTTCAAACATGGTCTGAAGCATCAGTAGGAAGTGCAGTTTTAGGGCTCTCTTTGCGGTTTCTTATCCCAGCGAGTTGAATTTTAGTAGGGGTGGTCCTATACCTGCGATTTTTTCTTTATGGAGGGATGGGGGCAAGAAAAACTTTAAACTAGATCTATACAAAAAAATATATCCTCATAATGTTGGGTCATATGGAATAGTAAATTTATTTTTTGGTAAAATCAATATATATCAATTTGTCAGCATCAAGATTATTTTCTTTGTGTAAGAGTAAAAATAAAAGGTAGAAAAACATATTTACCCGAGCCAGGTTTTGAACTCGGATCTTTGCGCTTACAAAAAATTTACAGCGGCTAACCTACACACTACGGAGTCTGCTGCTTTGCTGCGAGTTAAAAATATTGATATACCAAAGAGCCCACCCCGTTAGTCACGGGGTGATATATTCTACAAAAAAAGTAAGCAAAACAACACATTTTAATTGTTTCTTTGTTAGAAAACTGTCACGTTATCATAATACAATGCCCCTGATACAGTAATGACAATTGTTTTCTTGAAATTGAAAATTTTCTTTTTTTTAGCGTAACTTGTCCATCTGGAGTGCAGTCGCTTTAAAGTGTCACGGTCACAGGGGTCTGAAACGTTAAAACTCTTGCCCGCTCATCATCTCCAAAACCCCTTCTTGAATCATCATCAAACTTTGTAGGAAGTAGAAGTATGACGGGAAGTTGTACATATCATATAATATGGGTTCATAGTGTATCACAACAACATCAGTTAGAGAGCAGGTATCACCAAATTCAATACTTTTCACAATGAAAGGGCATTAACACTCCTGTTACAAGGGTGCCTAGCTGCCAAAATACTTGACCTACATATTGTGACCAAGGCTGAAGAAGACAGAATAAAAACAACTGCATTAAGCTACATGTATATCTATGAAGTTTAATATTTTCTCATTGACAAGTGGATGATCTGATTCAACAAACAGGCTTGAGATTGAATACTTCAACATGGTAAAAATTGTTACAATTACTTTATTTATATAAATAACACATGAATATACAAAACAATAAAAAATTTCATTCAAAATGTAACAAACAGATAAAAATAGTGAAAAAGTCTGAAAAGCTTGTCAACTTTGAGGTTTAAATTTCACAAAATTCAACACATTTCAAAACCCTTTTCTCACCTTTAAAGTGTGCAGACACATTAAAAAATACCTTAAATAGGAAAACTTTAGGAATAGGAAAAAAGTTACTACATGTATAGATATTTAAAAGAGAAGTTAGAAAATAAGGAGGACAGTTAATGTAGTTTCCTATATGATCACTGCAGTGTTTATCTGAAGTCACCAGGGTGACATTTTTTCTGCAAATAGTTTAAACATCAACTGATTCGGGTTCTGGGGATGTAATAAGTGTGGATGGGGCATTACTTAGAAAAAATAAAACTTTTTAATTAAACTGTGAAATGTCTTCAAATTTTGCACACTAACACTGTTAACAGATGTAAATTATGAATGTAAGTTTAATTTTGTAATAGTGTCAATAACACCCCCCAATACCTTAAAAACATGATAAGGCTACTTCACTGTCTAACTAAATAACAAGTAACAAGATTTGGCACACTACTGGCTTCATCAATGAATGTATTATTAATTGGTTTACGTTTCACTAATAAGACAAACTTCTGGAAAAAGCAAAAAGACTAGAAGTGAAAGATAAACTTTAGCATTCTGTGCAGACTATCAAATTTGTTGGGGGTAACATTTCCTGGTTTAGGAAACAGAAATTTATTTCAGATGTTAAATTTGGATGTCCTTGAAAATATTCAAGCCATTAATCAACAAGATAAAGGGTTGGCCTCATTATAACTGAAGTTGTGGTGTCCGATTTTGGCACATCAAGAAAACCCAGTTTGCAGTGAAAATGAAAGATTCTCTTACATAAACTGCTTTCCAAGGTTAGTTAAACAAAATGACTGAAGAAAAAGAAATAAAGAAAGAAAACAGTGAAAATTAAATAAACAACCAGTGTTACTGAAACAAATAACAAACATATAAACATCAACTATACCCGGTAATTCTTCAAACAACCATTAACATGTAACAGATAAGCATAACACAACATGTTATGTTAGATCATAAGCATAATACAGAAATGTTCTGATGGGTAATATGATATGACAGGAGGAATGCTGCAACAACATGCAAATGCTTGTGCTGGTTTCATTGGACACATAAAGGAAAAAAATGGCAGTTATATGACATCTGTTATGTCTGTATGCATAAGGGAATTGTTATGTATGCATAAA
This sequence comes from Saxidomus purpurata, assembly GCA_022818135.1. NCBI lineage: Eukaryota > Metazoa > Mollusca > Bivalvia > Venerida > Veneridae > Saxidomus > Saxidomus purpurata. The sequence continues at coordinate 53,496,662 of JAFMSR010000007.1, read as the reverse complement.
TCAGGTATTCCATTTTAAAAGATTTTTCCACCCTGATGTTTCAAAGTACATGAAAGTCAGTACAACAAAAAGTCCACTTGTAGCAATGTTTTCACATGCAAAAATTCTTTATGTACAATAACTTGAGAAAGTCACATGTCTCCACAATACTGTTCTATATATAGACACTGATGTCAACAGTTTACCATATATACACATATAAAAACCCCAATATAAAACACCTGAAAAGTCTCAGGAAGATAATGTATTTTTCAATTATTTAAAAAAATATCACAGATTATTTAAACAGCCAATACTTTCTTCTTCCAGTGAAAACAACAAAAAATATTTCACTGAATATAAAATGTCATCGAAAAGTTTCCAATAATAATTTTCAACAACAAATTGAAACATTTAAATATAACAAGCAAGTGTAGTAACAAGTTTATAAGAGTTTAAGCTTTAGTTTTGTTACGCCATGTACAGAGTTGTTGCATGAAGGCCGTGTTTGGCTGGACGCTTTTACAACATTCCTTCACATGACTGTACGCTTCCTGCAAGTACAATATTCATGTATGACATAGTGACTGACTACACACTCGTAAAGTCAACTAGCTGCTACATGAATGTATGACATAGTGACTGACTACATGCTCATAAAGTCAACTAGCTGCTACATGAATGTATGATTTGCACATGCTAAAACCCTGTGGTGTGAACATGAAATTTTCTAAAAACAAAAAGCATTTTTTTTTTTACATTCATTGTACTCATCATATTTACCATAACAGATGCATTATGGAATTTTATGAGATTTAAAAAGTGTTTAATATGGTTTTCAAATATCTAGATTAAGTGCAAGTTATCTCAGTACATGTGTACTAAGAAACAGCTGGGTCAGAAATAAACGGAGAGTTCTTACCTCATCCGACCAGTTTCTATAAAACATCATGTAGGCTATGACAACTGCCGCACTTCTACTGATTCCAAGGTTAGAGAATACTAACACAGGTTCTTTCTTCTCTCTCTTGCTTTCTGAAACATTTGTTAATAAATCATATAGATTTGTTCAAACAGACATTCTAAAATGACATAAAGTCTGTTTTTGAAGTTTTATCTCAACATATATGAACATTTTAAGAGTGTTAAAACTTGAATCAGTCCATACCGGACTAGATTTCAGGGGGCAGTTGTCTTATTTGTCCTCATTGGTAAAGCCTATGTAGAATACAAAACCAAGAGCTATCACTGACAGTGATCCATACCCCTAACATGATGGTTCAGGTATGTTCAATATGATAGAACACAATTATGATCGGTGAAAGATTAGTGAATACTTGAAAAGTATACAGACAAATTATAAAAACCTAACTGAGTTTTTCAAAAGAAGCATTCATGATTGTAATAATAGTTTTAAATTTGACAAATCAGGTCAGGCATAAATATATAATTTCATGGGTTTTAAAATTCTTACTTACCAATAAATTTACAAGCTAGTTCAAATTTCCCCTGCAACTCTGCATCAGTTGAATCATCTACCTGAATGTGTAATAACTGAGGCCCTGCCTCGGGGAAACTGAAATTGGAAAAATACATTTATTCTTTGTGTATATTGTATTACTGTATAATTGAAAAGTTAGGTGATGCTACCTTTTTTTCCTTCTAAAGACTGTCTGTTCACAGATGATAGAAAAATCATATCAAATAATTTATAGAAAAGATATGTTTAGATCAGAACATTTAGTATTGAAAGGAAACTGTTTAAAATTCTGATAAATATCCAACTTGTAAGTGCTGACATTTATTTGATAACTCACAAACACTTAAACTTCAAATTATTATTATATTCAGCAGCGAGTGTTTCTAACTTTTAAGTATATTTTTGAGACAAAATCTGTTTAAAGTCCAGCTAAAAGCAAGTAGTATCTACAAAAAGAAAATACTGACACCTAAATTTCACATGTTACATTAATTTACCCTGCTGAAATTTGAAATGGTACTATTTTTTAAAGTTATATGAAAATTGTTCAGTACATGAAGAGGTCCCATGTTTTCAGAAATAAGGTATTTAGTACATGACTTAAAGTATCAAGGGCAATAACTCTTGTTTTACTTGTGCGATCAGAAAAACCACGGGAGATTTACCCCACAAACAGCTTGTCACAGAAGTATGGCAACCATAAGAAAGGAATGGCCACAAGGACATACATTTCAGTTATTATACAATTAGTTGTGTAAAGTATTGTTTTAATAGCACACAAAATATGTAAGGTTGGAAAGATGATTATTATTAAATTTAATAGGTTTATTTCAAACATGTTATATCACTAACCTCCCTATCAAATTTCATGATCCTAGCCCCAGCGTTCTTAGTTATCATCCGGAATCCGTTTAACTGTTCCGAGTCACGTGACCTTGACCTACAGACCTCAAAGTCAAACCTGACCTGTATTTCATGATGTTACACCTGTGTACCAAAAATTATTTCAATAGGTCAAGCCTTTCATGAGTTATCATCCGGAAACAGTTTTACTGTTCAGGATCACTGTGACCTTGACCTTTGGCCTACTGACCCCAAAGTCGAACTTGACCTGTATTTCATGATGTTACAGCTGTGTACCAAAAAAATATAAATCGGTCAAGTCGTTCAGGAGTTATCATCCGAAACCGTTTTACTATTCCGAGTCACTGTGACCTTGACCTTTGACCCCAAAGTCGAACTTGACCTGTATTTTTTTATGTTGCACCTGTGTACCAAATATTATTTAAATCGGTCAAGTCGTTCATGAGTTATCATCCGGAAACCATAAAACCAACAGACCGACCGACCGACCGACAAGCTCACTCCTATATACCCCCCCCCAAACTTCGTTTTGTGGGGGTATAATGAAACAGAAATGGTGCATATCGTATGAAGAAAACAGCAAGAACCTTAAACTGTTAATCCAAGAGAATGAAAATTTCTCCCTTACAGTAAAGTCACTATACACTGTAATCATCAAGGGCATATACTGTTCATTCAGGACATTGTGACAGTTAAACGTAACAGATATATGATTGCACAAGACTTTACAAGTATTGAATATAAAGATACATCATGTGGCCAATGCGTTCGGTAGACCCGAGCTCCAGGGTTTTGACCAGTAAAAATTTCGAAATACCCGCATTACGGACTAGAAAAGATTTAAATCTTGCATTATCAAACGGATTAACACGAATATTGGACTCTCCTGTTATGTCACTGTCCCATTATCGTAACTGAACTGTACTATTTAGTCACTTTAACTTGTAAAAATTGAAGAAAGCTGACAAAAACATACAAAGTTTCAGCTTCGACACAGCAGTTGATATGAGATTTTATCTTTAAATCTTTCTGTACGTATGGAGCATTGCCTTGTCGCCAGTTGCCTAGATACAAGAACCCGGGTATTATCTCTGCCGGGTATGGTTTGATCTCATCAAGCTCCTGAAAAATACCACAGTATAGACTTTAATACCAGCACAGGATCCTTTACACACTTAAATGGTTTTTTTTTAATTCATGGAACTTCCTTATGGAAATTTTCTAAATATGTATCAATAATTCAAAATGAGGAATAATGCAGACAATTTTCTTTTACCAATAGCAAGAATACATTGTGCATCTGACTTTGTTAACTTCAAATGTACAATCACCACATCATATGCAGGTTAATTCATTGTAACTGTTACTAGGTAAACATGCTATCAATTTTTTTTAAACCGAGTAAAAATGACATCTGCCAAAAAAAGGATTTTACTTTTTTCTTGCGTCACTCTCACAAAAACCATCAAATTTCCTTTATTATCAATAGTATCCTGAAATATCCTTTAACTTTTATGTCACAAACAAGTTTATGTAAAATCTCAGCTTGAAATCTAATTCCATCGAAATACAAACACCATCATCACATTGTAAGTTTACTGTCTATAAATATCACAGACAAGCTAAATTGACTTCTACATCAATGTGTAAGGTTCTTCATGGACCTACCTTTGGCATAAAGATGACCTTCTGTGTTCTCAGGAATGGATACAGCGCTGAGAATTCTTCAAAGCCACCTACAGATATAAAAGTAAAACAACACTTAAAATGCTTCATTGGACCAATCTCAACTTTTTTTATGAGAAAGTCAACAAAAAGATCAATTTTCAAGTGTTTCAGAGCAAAAAAGGTCCAAAGAAAAAAACGCTGCCGACTGACTCATAATTTTTTTGGCAGAGACCTGAAACACATATCTTTTTTAATTTGGCCTAAGCAATTATATGTTTCCTTCACTTGTATTATAGACATACTTTAGAAAGTATTTTATTCAATTATCAATGGCACTTCATACTAAGTCTTACATAAATCAATACACTTTGACTAAATGTTTACGATTATATAAATCCATTCCAACCTACCATATACCTTAAGAAAAATGTTGGTGTTTTCAGACATTTTTAATCAATGAGTTCTAGAACCATCCTTTCCCACTAACACTTGATTTTTAGGAAGACAGGGACTGCTTTGCAAATTACTGAATTCTATGCAGACAATCTGAATAAACTTGAAGCCCTGAGCTTCTGACCTACCTTTGAGAATAAACACTTTATTTCTGCTTCCCATTTCCCACAATATAGTCCCACAGTCAGTAGCAGCACCTGAAAAAATAAAAATATATCAATTAATGAATTATTTACTAATTATTATTTGCTTAGATAATTATGGACTGATGATAAGAGAAGTACTATGAACTCGAAAAGAAATGTGCAAGGAAACATGTAGGAACTTCAAGGTCACCATATAAAGTTTTTCTTGCCACATAACTCCATAGTACATACTTTTAACTCAGGTCTCTAATTGTTTCCAAGGGTTCATAATACATTTCTATCAGATTGTGGGCTCATAACCCGTCACTGCCACTGCATTGACAGACACAACCAGTACATGCCTGGAGGATACAACCTTTCTACATGTAATTGTATTTAGGTCTTCTCCCTACAGTTGCCAAACCTAAACAAAACACATTGAACCTGCTATAACAGCCCACATTTAATAGGCAGATGCAGACAAGACAGGGACTGACAATGTCACCAGACCTGTAAACCAACTTGGGACCTTTGTCACACGGCAAAAAAGGAGGTTGATAATTGGAGTCAAACGTACAAACTTTTTTTTTATTACAAAGGTGAGTGGCAAGATATTCTCATCTTAGAGTGTCAAATACCCAGGAAAAAATGCCACATCTTTTTACCCATCAAAAGCCAACTGACTTGTCAATGAGAGTTTATCTGTTAAGTGCAGTATTTTGAAAACAGAAATTAATATAACTTACTGAGTTCATTAAGATTACTGCTGTTACTGTCATACACAACTATATTCTGTTTACATTCCAGTTCTGCATCAAATGGCACAAAGAACTGACCATCCTTGTTCTGAAAAATAGAAAAAAAAGAGTGCTTTGGTGACCTGATAATCCATATTGCTCACCTGAATTCCACTGCTCTAAACGATAGAGTAAGATTAACAGTGACATAACCTGGACAGTATTTGTACATCAAACTGCATTTTTCACAAAATCAAATGTATATAAGTCTGGTACTGAATAAGCCTAGTCTGACTATCACATTTGACGTCATGGACATCCAAGAATTTTCTAAGGACCAACGAGAAACACCCTTAGTTACAAAACAATTGCCAAATTTGGTAATGTGGTTATACTGACTCAGAATTCTACATGTACTTGATTCCAAATGACAAATTTGTCAGTGATGTATCAATGTTAGGTATATAATAATTATTATTATGATATAAATTATTATCTTTATGTCCAAATACTGGAAGGAAAAAGGTTAATGATATAAAGCAAATCCCCTGAGTTTTTATCTGAGGGGCCATTATTCAACTTAAGGATAACTTATTTTGTCCTGGTCTGCCTATTATCACAAACATATTTTAGAAATTGTGGTTATGCAAATCCATGTTTCTCTCCTTGGCATTTAAAACTTACCCGTGGAGCTTTTTTGGCAGTTACAACATGACTTTCGTTGTACTCATTTTTGTTTCTGGCATCTGCAATAAATGGAAGACAGAATGTCATTTGATTTAGACATTCATGACGCTGTTTCTATGCGACGTCGTCAACGCATTGTATGTTCCACCATACACAGTGACAGATAAAGATATAATTATGAATCTTCTTGGTTAATTTAGAGACAAACATTGGCGACGAGGAGAAAAGACATTTTTGCGAGGATTATTTTGTTCACACCTGAGAGAGCAAATAAGAGAAATGGCTGAGGAGGAAGAAATTTGAGGATAAACCGTTATTGTGGAAGCTGACCACATAGCAACGGGCGAGAAATGGGAGGAATGGCTTGAGAGCTTGAGCGAGAAGAGATTTTCGAATCAAAGAGCCAGAAGACAAGAAAGATGCTATGCTTATTTATGGAGGTGTTGAAATAAGGAGATTAAATAAAAGTCTACAGGATCTAAATGACGGTGATGACTATGAAAAACTGAAAGGGAAGATCCAAGAAAACAAATTGTTGTACGCACAGAGGCCAGTTTTCACGAAGGGCTATCTGCCGGATTATTTCAGAAGACTAGCAAAGGACTTCAACCCGTGCACTACATTAGCAGGTCAATGACTGAAGCAGAGAAAAGATACAGTCAAACAGAAAAAGACGCATTAGCTGTGAAATGGGCTAAACAAGATTTGGATGTACCTGCTCGGAGCACCAAAGTTCAAGATAATTACATCACACAAGCCTCTTATCCTATGTTTAACAAACCTGTGCAAAACTACCTCCCAGGATTAAAAATGGATTATGGAAATGCAGGACGTTGATTATGAGCTTATTGAACCAGGCAAAGAGCAGCAGATCCAAGGATTACTTGTCACGACATCCGCTTGCAGAGACGGAATCGGACGATACAGAAAAAACAATCAAGATGATAGGAACAATGAGCATGGGGTGTGCTGAAAGGGATAAAAGCAGCTACATTAGAAGATGAGATTCTGCAAGATGTTCAAATCGATGAGGCAAAACGATTGGGAGAGGCACAAGAATAGACCAGAAAAAAGCCATACTACCTAATAAGACATGATCTTTACCGTGCAAAAGGACTGATTTTACGAAATAGGCAAATAGTTATTCCGGATAAGCATCAGAAACTTGTCATAAAAAGCAGCACATAGCATGGGTCATTTCGGCATGACAAGAACGAAACAGAGCTAAGAGCAAAGTACTGGTTTCCGAGACTAAATAGTATGGTTGAAGATGTTATTTCAAAGGTTACCAGTGCCAGATTTCTACAGTGGAGCAAAAACAGGAGCCGTTAAGCCATCCGAATACCAGAAACTGCAGGCATACTGTCTCTATGGATTTTGGAGGACCATACCCTGACGGGCATTACAATTTAGTAGTTCGACAAAAGAACAAGATTTCCAGTGTCGAACAGACTACATCCACTTCCTGTCGAGTTACACGCGATAAGTTGTATAAAATATTTGCAACATATGGTATACCAGAAAGATTAGAAACTGACAATGGACCACCATTCAATTCTGCTGAATTCAGAGAATTTGCTGAAGATACTGGATTTCATCACCACAGGATAACACCCGAACATCCACGAGCAAACGGAGAAGCTGAGAGATTCATGAAAGCTTGAATAAGACAGAAATAATAGCACATAATGAAGGAAGATCCAGTAGTTCTGCTATACAGGATATGCTCATGGGATACAGACCACACCACATCCGCAACAGGATATTCTCCATATGAAGCTCTCATGAAAAGAAACGTCAGAACAAAGCTGGACTATTTTTCATCCGACCATATAAATAACAAACAAAAGGAAAGAGAAATAACAAACAGAGATAAAAGAATACAAGAAAGAATTGGGAAAACCATCATAGACACCCAAAAGCAAGGCGCATCAATTGAAGTAGGAGACAAAAGTTTTATTGAAGAATAGAAAAAGTAAACAAATGGTCCACAGCATATGAAAAGGAACATTATGTTATCATTCAAATAAGTGGCTCAAGCATTAAGGCACAACGAAACTCCGATGGTCGACTATACGCGAGACGCATCAAAGTTTAAACTGCTACGGGAACCGTGAGAAATCATTGGAGAGAGAGTTTGCGCGCACCTGATCGGAATCAACAGGTGACTTCTAATACACGAGAAGTACCGACACCTGAAAATAGAAATGATGAGAGAGGATTAAGGGAAAATGAGACAACTCAGAATGAAACACAATCACAATATAACGAAACTGTCCAAGAACAAAGTTGTCCGGAAAATCAAACTAGAGAACCTTCAAGACGTACTAGACGATTACCATCCAGATTTAAAGATTACATTTTAGACTTTAAGAAGAAATAAACGGAACATAAAAACCCAATTTACCATATAATATACAATTTATAATTCATTTGAATTAGAATTAATTTCTTTTGAAACATGGGAGGAATGTGATATGTTATATTTTTAGACATCAGACGCTGTTTCTATGCGACGTCGTCAACGTCATTGTATTGTTACCACCATACACAGGACAGATTAAAGAAAATTATGAATCTTCTTGGTTAATTTAGAGACATAACAGTCATTTGAAATTTAAAAAAGCTAGATCTTTCCCAGTATAATACAACGAGGTATACATATAATATATAAATAGATACATGTATGTAATACATATTCCGTCATAATATTTAATTATTGTCTTTAGGTTTTAAACCCTTAAAATGTCGGAAATTGTCAAACCCCAGGTGTACTGATGTAATGAAAAGACAAGTTCAGAAATGAAATTTGTAACAAATACAAAAATGTTAATCCAGGTGTAATAATAATAATAACCTTTATTAAAAGTCAGCAAGATACAACTATGGTGGTGTTATTGTGGGAGGAAACTGGAGAACACAGAGGAAATCCACTTATCCAATTTGGTGATCATCTACCATCTCAAATACTTCCCATGATGGGGATCCAACCTGGGTTGCATTGCACTTAGCAGATAACAGTACCTCCTAGTTCTTTTCAAATAGACCCTTTGATTCTATAGTATCCTCAATAAATAGCACTGATACTAACAAGACCTTTCCTGGGAAGAACCAGTACATGACATTTAGTGATGGGTTACAAACACTGAAGAGAACAACTGACCTGTACTGTAAGGCCAAAAGGAGACTGATCAAGGTTACTCAATATATGTGTTTGTCACAAAGATTACCATGCATACAGGGGAGTGCTATGAATACACAGCTATCTAGCTGCTTACACATTCTCCCCAAATGTGATTATGTCCGTGCTGTGACATACACCCCTATGAAACTAGGAATTTGTCCAAGAATTTCAGGACTCCAGCTCTACCAGAGTAATCAAATTAACATTAAACAAGCGTCATAAGACTGTTCCACATTTGGTGCCAAATGTCACACGGTGAGAAAAATGTGCAGCCTTCTCCAAATCCTTTGCTTACAGAGCGGAGACAGAAAGCTCTCCTGACTGAGCTATCCGGCCACTTGTTTCACAATTCTCTGCAACTTTCACAATTCTCTGCAACTGTGATTAAGTCTGTACCAGGCGTGCTCAAGCTTCTATGTATACTGCTGTTTCTATAGTTAATCTGTTTACACTAACAATTTAATAAACAATTTCCAATATTAAACATAATTGTCATTAGCCTACTGTCCTCATTGGGGTTTTATACAGGGTATCATGAAAAGTAAATGACTAACCTATCATTAAAAGATAATTATTGTCGCTTAAATTTGAATACACTGTTGACTGTTGAAGCATATTATACAGTTCTGTAGGCTCGATGAGAACAAGGCCCTCCATTTTGTGTATTAATTAAATGTTGAAGAGAAATAAACAACACACTCCACTCATGTGTGCACTGATGCCTACGAACACCTGTAATAAACAAAGACCTGAGCCAAAAATATAGTCCTAAAATAGCCATAATAAAATGGCAGCATTCTGAGACAAGAAACGCATTAACTACTAGGGTATTTATACATTTTAGTTTTTCTGATCAGAGAGAGCAAATATTATGCTATTTTACACCCATTATTTAGGCAGAATTAAATCGAAAAATAGAGCCAGGTTGTTAGGTGCGGATGAGGCAGAATTGCGCACGCAGAGTCCCACACTATTCCGTTTCCGGTGTTTGGATCTTTACAATTTTGCAGAGAACGCCGGTTACAATACAGTTCTGAAAATGCTTTCTCGCTTCGCTAGACCAGTTTCTTGTATCTTTAGACGTGCACTGTCCACAACTACACAGGTAAGCATAAAGCAGTTACCTTGACATCTGTGAAAGATCACTTCTTAGTACAGTAACATAACTGGTTCGTTTTTCAGCACGTTCGCAAGAGAGTCTGTGCACTTTATTGAATGAAAGTATGTAATTGGCCCTAAAGGCGTTGTGTATTTCATTCGACTTTAATTTTGAAAGATAATAATGTCTTAATATAGCTGATAAACCACACACTTGAAAACGGCTTTAAAACTCTGCAGTCAAGTGCACGGATTTGAAGGACATTGCAAAGGGAGACAACCAGAGTCTAGACTGATCATGCAAGATTACTGAGCATGATATCTGTCTATCTTGGGTAGTTAAACCGTTTCTGGGGACCTAGACTTGATGAGCATCAACTGCCAAGAATGTTAATAAGATCTGAAATAACAGAATGAATTATGGTTGGTAAACATAGAAGAAGAAAGCAGACCTGTTTATTGACATGGCTGGTAACATTGCTTGATCGGGCTTAGAAGCCAAATTTTTATTCTCGCTTTTGCACATCCAGGTACTGATAAATCATTTACAACCTGGAAAGATTATTCCTCGGCTTTCACCGCTGGTCTCTATGCATCTTTAATTTTAAGATGTACAAAACCAAAGAAGGTGCTACCTAATATTATGATATGTGTAAACTTTACTTTATCTTTTTGTTTCAGAAAAATACTAATGTTGCAGTGTTGGGTGCCAGTGGGGGTATTGGTCAGCCCTTGTCTCTTCTACTCAAACAGTCTGGATTTGTGTCCAAGCTGTCCTTGTATGATATTGCACACACCCCAGGTGTAGCAGCAGATCTTAGTCACATATCATCAAAAGCAAAAGTAAAAGGATTCATGGGGCCAGATCAATTAGCTGATTGTTTGAAAGGAGCTGAGGTTGTACTTATTCCTGCTGGAGTGCCAAGAAAGCCAGGTAAAACATGGAGCTTACTGTAAAAGTACATGTAAATAGCATTTTAGTAAATGACCTCTCATACAAGTTGTCTGATGACAAAGCATTTTCTTATTGATTTCTGTAGACCAATATCTGCCTAATGCGCCTATAGAAGGTACTCAAGTAACCTGTCTTCTTACTATGTATTGTGCAACTGCTGTAGGGAAAAAGCAGTACATTTTGAAATGGTATTACCATAGTGATCTCATAAATAGAAAATAAATTTATGTTTTTTGGCCATTCATTAATAATTGTGCAAACATACAAACTGTCACAAAAACAATGAAAAAAACCTTTTACATGACCCATTCATGAAGGAAAGATTGAACTTTAAAAGTATTGTAATCATGTTGTTTATAATTTGATAACTTGAAAAGAGAAATGAGATGTGTATTACGAATTTCAGGAATGACAAGAGATGACCTCTTTAACACAAATGCATCCATTGTGAGAGATTTAGTTTCTGCTTGTGCTGATAACTGCCCCAATGCCATGCTATGTATAATCACCAATCCAGTACGTATCATTTCAAGTCATTTCATTGAGTAGGGGAAAATATTATCAGGATTTATAAATCACTATTTTCCCTTACATTACTGTTGCCACTTTGTGTTTTGCAGAGTAATTTTTCACTTGCAAATTTTATCAGACTTAAAACATGTAAAATAGGTGATTATTATTCAGATTTAAATTGACAATATTGTACTTTTATTTTGACAGTTGATTAGAATTCCTTGAAGAACAATAATTATTGTTTGTTATCAGACAGTATTAACCTGTATGATATTCACCATTCTGTCCATGTAAATGTTTACATTTTTGAATTGGTGATCTTATAAAACAGCATGAATCAGCTGTAATATGAGGTAGTATTGTGTATTTATCATGTTTATGTCGAGAATCAAGTTTATCAGAATCCTTGATCACTACAGAAAAATCAATGTTGAAACAGGTGTGTATTGAAAACACACAGCAAGCTACCATATATTGTCTTCACTAGAGACTTGAGGCTTTTTACAGTATGCGAAAGTGGTTTGATTAAACATGACTTGTCTGAGATTGGCAATACCCCTACTAGGAATGCTAAATTTAGATTTTAATTAGATTTGTTCAAATAATACTGTAAGCTATTCTCCTGAATCTTGCAAGATTATTCCGCTCAATTATACCCGAGTCTCAACTCAAACCTGGGTTAAGCTTTACATGCAAGCCTCTTATCAAGGTCATACTTTAATACCAACATTATTAGCTCCACTGGACAAAGTCCAAAACATGTGAAGGTCATAGTGAACTTACTTTGAAAAAAATCATTTCCGCTCAATATTTTGAAATCTAGTGATCAACAACAGTCTGCAAACTTCATAGGATGATTGGTCTTATTGAGTAGATGATCAGTGGGTCAAGGTCACACTGACCTGACTGTGTTAGTTTTTCGGGGACTTTTTCCATGATAACATTCCAAAATATTTTCACAAAATTTTACTTGGAACAGTGCAGATAGTCCAGTAGAGTCATACTGGCCCTTTTTGGCCTATTGTTTGTAGTGAAACCATTTGGATGGTATTTGAAATGAAGCATCACTTTGATGTGAATTTTGTATACTGTTTTCTGTAGGTAAACTCAACTGTTCCAATTGCATCAGAAGTAATGAAGAGAAAAGGAAAGTATGATGAAAGGAGAATTTTCGGTGTCACAACATTGGACTCTGTTAGAGCTAGCACATTCATCGCCGAAGCAAAGGTATGGTAGACGTTTTAGGGTATAGAATAAGTTCTCTCTTCATTGAGACATTAGTAATAGTTAAAATGTCAATGATATGGGAATTTATTAGATTTGGCTGGCAGTTTAGCATCATACATGTATAGTAAACCGTGCAAACCTTAGTTTATACCTATACTCTATTATATTCAGTATACCCCCACCAAGTTAGTTGTGGTAGTAATAGCTTCTAAATAGAAATCACAATGTTATGCGCTGTCACAACCAAGTTATAAATCTGTATAACTTGGTATTTAGACTCTGTACACATTGATAAAATTCTTGGACTGTTCAGTTTCTCAAGGTAGATAAATTTTGTCAGTTAGTCATATCACATTGGGAGAGGTGTGAATTGACTGCAGTTAATGAGTTATAACCCTAGTTGCAGTACTTGGTCCAGATATACTGAGAATATTTTATCATTTTAGACAGACATCAATAATCAGCAGGTATAAGTTGTTTTATTTGCCGGGGCTTTTATTTTGGCTACATTAATTTTGTGTCATACCAGTTTCTGCCAAATTGTAACATTTTTACTACGAAGACCATGTTTTACCCCAACTCCTTCAGACATGTTCATATTATTGGCTCACATGAGCATGAAGTGCTCCGGGTGAGCTATTGTGACCAGGGGTTGTCCGTTGTTGTCTGTACGTCCATCAACATTTTGCTTAAAATGACATCTCCTTCATAAGAATGGTCCTTGGATGGTCCTCTACCAAAACTGTCAAAGAATTAAATTCCAGGCAGAACTGTGGCGGCCATGGCAACAGAAAGGAAAAATTTTAAAAATCTTCTCAAAAAACATCAAAGCCTCTCTAGAGCTTAAGATATTTGACATGGAGCATCGTCTTGTGGTCCTCTGCAAAAAGTGTTCAAATCATACATCCTGGGTTCAAGCTGGCCCTGCTGTAGGGTCACTTGGCCTGCGTTCTGTTTTTGAAGCTACATCAATAAAATTTGGACCATATGTAACTGTTTTACATGTGGATTTCAACTTCAACATAGGCTGACCTTGACCTACTTCCTTGTTTTTTAAGCTACAGCAATGAAATGGAACTATATGGATAGCTTTGCATGATGATTTCAACTTTGACTGACCTTGAACTAGACCTACTTACTGTTTTTGAAGCTATGTATACAGTTTTGCGTGTTAATGCAGATTTTAACTCCGACAATAATTGACCTTGAAGTTGCAGCAGTGAAATTTGAACCATAAGTTCAATTTTGAATGCAGATTTTAACTTTTACTTTGGCTGACCATGACCTTTGGCCTATTTTTTTCCTCAAGCAAGAGAGATGAAATTTGGACTCTTTATGTAGTTTTGCAAGCCAATTCCAAAATTCCTGTGGCTGACTTTGATTATGACCCTTTGACCCTCTTTCTTGTTTTAAAGTGCCCTGGTGAGCGATTTAGGGTCATTATGGCCCTCTTTTATTTTTTTAACATAATTTTTGTGTAGCTTAAACTTACATATATACTCAGTGCTTTTCTTCACTAATCTGTTAATGGTATTTAATGCTATAATGGTGCTTGACTCTCATTTAAACAGAGGGAATTGTGCATGGGGTATTATTGGTCAAAATATGAATAAGTATTGGTTTAAACGGCTTACAGTAAAAGATAAGATGTTCTGAGGAACGTTGCTGCAATGAGCAGAGAAAAGCATAATTATATATGTTTAGTGGTTTAAAATTTACAGTTATGTAATGTGAGAGAGCCACAAATCTATATACATGTATCAATTAAAAGCACCCTTTAAAATGCCAGCTTTCACACTGCAGATTTAGAGCTACAAATGTACACTGTATTAGTACATAATAATGTCACCTATAGATAACTCTCCAGATCAGTTCAGCAGAGTCTGGAAGAGGCATTTGCTTTTGTTGCATCTTTTTGTATGTGTTAGATTGGGTATAAAATGGAAAAAGAAAATCAACGCACTAATAGTTTAAACATTTATTGACATGTTTCGGCCATAAAGCCTTCTTCAGAATAAATGTATATATAAATAATTATGACGTCACATCATTAGATTGGCTATAGAATATGTGTATGTGTCTGATGGAAGAGTCTACATGTTTTTATCCGCTAAATGTTGACCATTGGAAGGCCACAAAATTGTCAAATAGTTTATCAGAGATTGTCACTTGCATCTGCATGTGTACATAAATTGAAAATTTGAAACACATTGTAGATGTAATGTCATTGGATACTGCTTGTTGCTTCTAAAATTACACGCCAAACCGTGTAGCCACTATGTCATTTCATTGATTCTACATGTGTGTGTGAAGGGACATGACATCATTTTCAGAGGCGGCAAATGAAAAAATAACGTACACATTTTAACTTGAGCCGTTTCATTTATGACAAGTGTAAGAGATACATGTACAGTGTTTTAGATCAGACAAGAATAACAGAAGGGTGGAATGACAGTAGGGTGAATCTTAGAGAGAAAGTGTGCCATAATGGCTTGTGATTACTGCCTTGGCTTTGCAACCCAGAGGTCTTGGGTTTGATCCATAATCAGTTCACAGTTTTTTGCTAAGCTGCATTTAGATCTTCTTTTTCCCCTCGAGTTCACCATAACAACATTCCAATGTATCTAAACAAATTTTCTCATGAATAATTTACCAACAGTACATCCTGTGTCATTCTGTATTATCTTTGCATCTGAGACTGCAAAACATACGTGTGCTTATCTGATACTCACTCTTAAGTCATAGATTAAAACTGTTTTTACAGTGTTTTGTAATTTTAAATCAATGTTCCTATGGGGATTCAACAGTTGTCATTTATTTGTTGAAAATACCAATTTGTATGGATAGGAATCTATTCTGACATATTTACAATGCAATGTCAAAAGAAAACATTGCCCTTGTTTGAGATGTTGGCAAACATTTATGTTCATGTATTGACAGGTGTTGTACGAGTCATAAATCCCAGTTTAACATCTACATGTACTTTTATAATGAAACAATAACTTGTTCTATTTACAGGATTTGGCTGTACAGTCAGTGAATTTGCCCGTTATTGGAGGTCACAGTGGTGTCACAATTGTCCCGTTAATATCACAGTGTACGCCGCCAGTCTCTTTCCCACAGGTAAGGCATACACCACCGTCAGAGCAGTATCAGTCAAGCAGAATTGGGAGATAGATAAAAACCTAATTTCCTTAAAATTCTTACTATACTGTCCAAGTCTTTTTTTCACGAGGTTTTTATTACCAAACTTGCTAAAATAGCAAACAAACAATTTTTATATATAGAATAGTGCTCGCTTGCGAATTTAAAAACTCGTGAATAAATAGAAAATTGGAAAATAACTCGTGAATATAAAGACTTTTACAGTAGTGATAACTGATAAGGATGTTCTTTATCTTTTTGTGTGATAGAAATGGTAAGTTGTCATTGCCTCGGTCTGTGTCAAGTTGGTAAACACGGGATGGAATGCTTTCAAGCTTCATCTCCTGCTTCTGTAGTGGTCTGAAAGTGCCAAGTCCAATAAGTTGCATAGAAGTTTGCATTTTGATGAAACATCCAATTATACATATCATGTTAAGGTAGCACCTGACCTAAAGTAGCTCTCCAGCATCAATTTTTGAGCAACTCTATGAGTTGGGGATAAACCCCTATCATGTCCTGTATGATAAAAACCTGATTTGACCTGAATTCTGAATACTACATTGTAGTAATCAAAGTGTGAGAACAAGCAGCTAGTCTTACATTTGGTTTTCAGGATACACGAGACAAATTAACAGTGAGAATTCAGAATGCTGGAACTGAAGTGGTCGATGCCAAGGCTGGAGCTGTAAGTATGACCTTAAGGTTTTTTGAGCTCCTGATATTTTTTTCAAAATAAGAATTTGAACCCGATAATGATTGACGAATGGGGGAATAAAAATGTTAAAATCTATAAAAGAATTTTAAACATTGGATGTTTTAGGTATGAATTAAGCATAGAAAAAACTGTAACTAGTGTCCGGATCATTTAAAACTGTTGAATGTGGCTTTATAGAGGAAGATGTCATTATACTCCCACTAAACATAGCTTGGGGATGCTTCAGAGCAAGAATCTAAAGAATGTCTTTATCATTTCCAGAGATATCCAGGGAAAACACTTTGAGACGGGATAGAGATATTCTTTAGAAACTTGCTCTGTAGCATCCTTGCATTGCCCCCTTCCAAAAAACAGGAAATGGTTCTGGTATGGTGCATAGAAAGGGCGACTATCACTAAAATAAGAAAAATCTTCGTGTAATACTACATTACAGTAATCTAGAATACTATGTAACTACATATTATGGAATACTACAGTACTAATCAGAAGTATAGCGTACTACAGTAATATATAGTACTACAGTATTTTTGAGTTACGGAGACTATCTTGTGTTTGCAGGGATCAGCAACATTGTCCATGGCATACGCAGCTGCCCAATTTGCAGAGAACCTGATGGAGGCCATGACTGGAGCCGATAATAAAGTGGAATGTGCTTTCGTTAAATCATCCGAGACTGAAGCAAGCTATTTTGCAACTCCTCTTCTTCTTGGGGTAAGTAGATGATGTTTTAGAAAGTCCAACAGTTTAGGTTTTTTAGCTCATCTGGCTTTGCCAGGGTGAGCTTTTCTAATGGATGATTGTCCGTGGTCCGTCAATGTTTTGATTCCAACGACATCTCCTCTGAAGCCAATGGGCCAATGTTGATGAAACTATGCAAGGATGTTCCTTGCATGAAGCTCTACCAAAATTGTTCAAAGAATTCCATTCCATGCAGAACTCTGGTTGCAATGGCAAAAACTTGAAAAATCTTCTCTGAAAACACAAGGCCTAGATATTTGGCATGTAGCATTGTCTGGTGGACCTCTCTCAAGATTCTTCAAATTATGACCCCTGGGTCAAAATTGACCCCATCCGGGGGGGTCACTTAGTTTACATAGGCTATTTAGGAAAAACTTTTAAAATCTTTTTCTCTGAAACCACAAGGCCTAGAGCTTAGATATTTGGCATGTAGCATTGGCTAGTAGACCTCTACCAAGATTGTTCAACTTATGACCCCCCCCCCTGGGTCAAAATTGACCTTGCCTGGGGGGTCTCTTGGTTTTACATAGGCTGAATAGAAAAACCTTGAAAAATCTTCCCTGAAACCATAGGGCCTTGAGCTGAAATATTTGGCATGTAGCATTGCCAATGGACCTCTACCAAGTTTGTTCAAATCATGACCCCTGGGTCAAAACTGACCCAGCCCGGGTGGGTGTCTTGATTTTACAGAGGAAAAACTTTAAAAATCTTCTCTGAAACCACAAGGACTAGAACTTAGATATTTAGCATGTAGCATTGCCTTGTGGACCTTTACCAGATTGTTCAAATCATGACCTCTGGTTGAAAATTAACCCTTCCCGGGAGGAAGTCACTTAATTTCGCTTAGGCTTATATAGTGGACCTCTATGAATTATTTTAAAGTCATGACTCCTTGTATTATTTATCCCCCCGCCGAAGGCGAAGGGGATATTAGAAATGGTCTTTGTCCGTCCCAATTTTGTCCGGAGCATAACTCCAAAAGTACTTGAGGGATTTTCTTAATACTTCATACACTGACAGAGCACATTGGGAGGAAGTGCATGTGTAAGAACAAAAACCTATTTTGCCTACTTTTTTAGTTATTCCCCTTATCAGACTTGAAAACTTGTCCGAAGCATAACTCCAAAAGTACTTGAGGGATTTACTTCAAACTTAATACACTGACATAGCACATTGGAGGAAGTGCAGGTGCAAGACAATGGCCCCCCCCCCCCCCTTTTAGGGTTTTTCTCCTATATCAGATTTACTTGTCCAAGCATAACTAAAGTACTTGGGGGATTTTCTTCAACTAATACACTGACATAGCACATTGGTAGGAAGTGCATTGTGCAAGAACAATAACTCTACCTTGCCTACTTTTAGTCAAAAAGAAAAATATCATACCTATACGATAATGAACATTAATATAAGCAAACCTCTCTTCATTGCTATCTTTCCACTTACTTGAAAACTGTACTCAGCATGACCATAACTATACGGCTTTTTAAGGATTTCCTCTCACCAAGTAAACTGTACAAAGTACACCTTCAGGTAACTTCTTCCTGGGGGGGGATTAACCATGTAGTAACATAGCTCTTGTTTGCATTTTACAGGGGGGGGGGTTTGGGGGCGTCTTGGCCCTCTTGGGATACCTTCATCTAATAAAATAACAGGGCCAGTGGCCTGTTATTGCTGTTAATTTGAAGTGACTTGGGGAATTTTATTCACAGTTTTACTGAATCATTCTGTATAACATATTCCTCGGTATAAAAATAAGTAAAAAAAGTAATTTCACAGGTATGATACCTATGTGGTCTTTACTGAATTCTTCAAGGCATATTTTGATCACCTTGTTCATTAAAGCATTGTTCGTTAGAGCAATTCCATCATGGCCCTCTTGTTCAATGTTATCGCATGACTACATTCACCTTGTGGACATTTTAGAGGCCACATTTCATATGCAGTTATCAATTGGTATCATGAAAGTTGGTCAAAATTATCTTTTTGATGAAATCTAAATCAGGTTTGAAGCTGGGTCATGAAGTCTGATCACAAGAAAAAACATCGGACACAATTTTAGTTTGACTTAAAAAAATCATGGTTCAAGACTTTGGGTTATATAAACATGTATGCTGATTACTTCAGAACTAGTGTTACCCATTAGCTACCTTGATACGTAATTAGTTAGAAGCTTTTATATACAATTTTACACCAATGGTTACTACTAATGGTTGCTATGTAACACTAATGGTTGCTATGTAACACTAATGGTTGCTATGTACTTGCAGAAAAATGGAGTAGAGCAGAACCTAGGATTTGGCAATTTAATAGAATATGAGAAGAAACTTGTTGAAGCCGCGATGCCAGAGCTCTTAGCAAACATCAAGAAGGGCGAAGAATTCGTCGACAAAACATTTAAATAAAAAGCAGCGGGTAGACATCTTCAGAACTGTTACTGACTTTGTAAGGCATTGTGTAATAATGTAATGTCCTTTTTTACAGAGGCTGAATTTCAAAACTGTGCATTGTTACTAGGATTTTACTTTGCTTTTTCTTGCACGTTATTTATATGTAGATAGTTGAATAGTGTTCTCATTCGAAATATAATTTTGTACACTACACAGATGATCAGCTGGTGTTCATGTTAGATATGTTTATTTCTTCTTCAATGTGTCATATTAAACATTGTTAAACTTTGTTGAGTATTCTGTTAGTATTTTAGCATTGCAGACCATTCAAATCACTGTCCACATATCTTTGTGTATAATTTATACCAGGTTGTTACCAAAAAATACGCACTAGAAACTTTCAGTCCGTTAACTTACTGGTTGAAATCATGTACCAACTTATTTTAAATAGGTAAATGTTAGCAAAAAGTGCTATTATTGTTACACACAATATATACAGAGCTTTCACTGTATTGTAAAATAGGCAGATTTGCGCCCTTGCATGATTCAGAATGAGATTATTTTCCTAGAACAATTATTGGCACTTGCCTTATAAAAGTTTTATTGTCGAGTGTAAATTTCTGCGGATGCGAAAGATGTGTACGAACCTCTTACGATTATTGACCTTTTAACTTCTAGGGAAGCAGTTGAATCCGTGTTTTTTTTGTCAGCGAATATAGAGAAGGATCATTCATTACATTCATAGAAAGATTAAAATATACTCACCTGTAACATTACTGTAAATTTGTTATTGACTTCAATGGTGAAATAAAAAAAATGAACCTAGAGTTTTCCTTTTCTTTTATGACTATTGAGATGTAGAGTTGCTTGCCTGAAATTCTTATATTGAGTAGAATATTGTAAAGGATAGCAGGTAGTGTCTGTATCTGTTGATGACAAGAGAATTTTGTGTTCCACCAAAAAAGCTATTGAAGTATTAATGTAATCTTACTTGAAACACATACTGGCTGAGGATTTGGGTGAATAACCAAACTATGGCCCTGTTGTATATGATAATAACCTACCTCTGGGGGCCCATTGATTTGGATGTTCACTTCATCAATAGTCGGTTGGTATGCCCCTTCTGACCATAAATTATGAAATGCACAACTAGATTAAATACAATGCTTCTTGTCTTGTTTGATCAAAATCTAGTTTGGGGTTCTTAACAGGCCCCTATGACCCCAAATTACAATAGGCACAACAAGCCTTATAAAATACATCACTGACCGTGTAAAATGGGCATCGAGTAGGAAATCATACCAGACCATATAGAATATGCTATGTAAAGAAAATGGAGTGTTTCTGTAGCCTACTCTCTCAATGTATATCATGCATACTTCAGAATGGACAATAAATTCCAGGATAGTTCAACTCGGCAGAGCATGTTACCAATTTGAATCCAAACATGAAATGAATACAATAATAGAATTAGACGCTCTTTATTATCAATAATGTATATAGTTTAAAAAATCAACAAATCAGTAATGATCGCATTTTAGAGCATTATGCATTAAAATAGAGTGAACCGTTTAGTGACTTTGACATCTGAATATTTGCAGTCACTGTTAAATATTTTTTTGTGACCATTAAAACCTGCATATACAGTCTCAAATATCAAAATTACTTAACAGTTAACCCTAATTGCTATCTAGTTTTCAGTTTGTCTGATTCAACAGTTTCCATGTTTTATTTAAGAAACTACAAGTCACATTTTACAAACATTATTCCTTTTACACTCCCTGTTAGTGTTAACATAATTGTTGCACATCAATTTATCCAGTCTTGATCAATCTATCCAGTCTTCAAGGAACTTGGGTTTTTAACCGAAGTTCAGCAGAAATACTGATTGGTATTTTCGTCAACCAGCTATTTTTTCATAGTACTCGAGTGTTTCAGTGTCGTCTGCTGTCACAGCTTCCTGTAGGATGTTCTACAATATAGATCAAGAAGACAGTTCTTATTTACAGCATTTCCAGACAGTATTCATAGCACAGGTATCTAAAACAACAGGAGCCCATGGAAAGGAAAACCTGGTTATTTATAAATTATTAGTTAACCAGTATATTTTAAAGTTTTTTTTTAGCAATGAGAAACTGTATGCAATAGGGTTAGTTTTGCAACAAGAGCAGGTCTGTTGTACTGTTGCCTGCATATTTAAACACAGATGCTGCAGACTGGCCAAACTGCATATTTTTCAAGTTATAAACATCCATAGATGCAGAACCGAAAAGCTCTAATGATATTTACAAAGAATGTTTATATCTACCAGATTTCAGTCAATTACTGGCCAAGTTGGAGGTCTAGAATTACATGCACTTGATTTATGACAAATTGTGCGTTTTACTATTCAGCACTGTGAAACCTTTATTTCTTCACCAATCCCAATCATAGAGACAAAATGTGAACTCCACATAAAACAAGTTGTATTTAGGTGGTCAATGTCTAATACATGAAGATATTAAATACAGAATCTTCAAAAATAAAATTCTCATAAACAGTTTTCAATGAAATTGGGCAGAGTATACATGAAAAGCATTTGTACTCAAGGGAAAAATTTAGTTTGATATTTTGATCCCTCTTGTTCATTTTCCAAATTTGTGGTCATGATATTTACCTGAAGTAAGATTTCCTGGAGGCCTTTTGGTATTGACAAATGTGATATCAAGGCCTGTCTCACGATGGAAACCTGCAGCCATAGATCGAGTTATATTATCATACAGTATCTTCTGAAGATGATGCTTGGCTAATCTACAAAACACCAGAGGAATAAACAGTCTGCAATTACTTAAATTATTAAGTACAACATACTTTGAAAAAGTTTGAACAAGACTGACCTATTACATGTAAGACTTGCCACAAGACATTATGTTTTCTCTTCTACCTATGTACGGTCCACCCATTTGGTAGTTAACATTAAAGGACAGAAGTCAACCGTTTTAAACTTAGCTTTTGGTTAGAATGCTAAAATACTTGTACTATGGCAGGCCAACTTGTTAAAGTATTCGCAATTAAGTACTGCATATAAAAACAGAAGTTGCTCAGCTTCCTGGAAATAGGTTATACTGAAAACCCTTAGGTGAAGGAATTTTTTTATAAAAGTTAAATTAAATGTTTATTTTCATGTCAGGACACTGAATGTAACTAGCAGCTTTTGGTTCATTAAGATTATTTCATCTTTATCAGAATATACAAAAATGACAAGAATTGTCAGGAAATGTTAAACGAATTGACCTTCCATTACTGTGTATATTGAGGATTCCTTGCCATGAAGTTTAGCAATGTCACACTCTAGGGATCAATCACCAGTAACTGATCTGTCACTCTACTTAAACACTTTCCATGTAATTTGTGGTCAAGATGTTTACCGAATTGACACTTCTTGTCTTGAAATATTATTGCACATCATAAAATTCAAACAATACACAACAGTTTACTGCTTCATCTCACAAGAACGCCAATATTTTCTGACAGTGCATGCTGGGAGTATATGATACACTAAAAATCTAGATCATAATCTCACGAACAATGTATAATTACTAAATTAGGACCCTGCCATTTTTAGTTGAACAGGGTGGTCCATTCCAACTTACCACCTAGAGATTGCAGGTTCAAATCCAACCAGCAGAATTTGACCTTGACCCCGCAATCTAGTTTTCAGTGTGGGTACTGTTAAGAAACAGAAGAAGCAGTCATCTTGAGTAGTAAATTTAGATTTCAAAAACTGGAATCTACAATCCATAGCAAGACAAAAGCCATCTTCTAACAAACATCATTGTGGTTTTCCCCTGCTTTTATCAAAATACAGAGTCGTTATCAGCTTCCAGGAAAAGGTTATACTAAAATACCTCAATTAGGTAAATAATTTTCTAAACACTTGAATTAAAATCTTTCTTTCTACTTGTTCTATAGTTGAAATCAGCTTACGGATAACTCGATTTTTTTATTTTTTTTTCATGTCGACACCAATTTTTGATCCCCAACTATGGCAAATTTCTCTATTTTGACATCTTATATCTTCGAATTTGACATTTGTCACCTGCCAAACAAGGTGCAAAAGCTTCCGATTCGTGTATTCGCTCAATTGAGGATTGCTGTCATAGGTTCAAAAACATCACGCTCAGGCTATTCACTCAGTGATTCTGTAGTACTCCCAAAATTAACTTACATGTTTTGTGGTCAGTAAGCTTTAGTAATATGCGGAATGGGTAATTTTATTGCATTGTCATGAAACTGACGAACAAATTAGACAGATAACATCTCGATATTGCAAAAGGTCATGTCGGAGGGCTTGGAGAGTATGAACATGTCCAAGCGCCTTTCAAGTATCATAAAAGGGCCCGGTAAACAACCCGGGAGGAATATCTAGGATCGGCCTTTTTCTGAGAGATTTGGAGAAGGATCCAGGGAATTCAATCTATCACAAGGAGTGCAAGGCAACATAATCTGAATTCAACATTTAGTTGAATTTGAACCTTGACCAGCTAGGTTCGTTTTCTAGCTGTGTATTACACAGTCATAAGAAAGTAGAGAGAAGCAACGTCATCTTTAACAAAATTAGATCTTCAAAAACCCCCTGGAATCCCCTATCGAGCATATTTTACCAAGACAAACTCCATTTTCGTTAACAACGACTTCATTTTGGTTCTTCCCAAAAATCGTTTATCAAAAGCTGTACCTCAAATAACATATAACTCATGATGAAAGAGTCCTGGCTTTCCATATTTCAACTTTTGATAGATGCTGAAACAATGTTGAAATTGGTGTTAAACCCTAGGAAAAAATAAGACACATTCTTCCCCAACATATGAAAGGGAAACTCTTATGCAATGAAAACATGTATGTATTTACCAAAATCTGTTGAAATGCAAGATGTGCAAGCTTTAGAAGGAAACCTTGATTACCACTGAAAAAAAAAATGAACATCATCATTTTATTCAACATATATAGATAGTCATCTCTTACAAATCCTAAAAATTTCAAAGGGGAGTAATTCTGAAATTACTGAACGTAGAATTGACATTGGCAGACTCAAAATTGATCATTCCTGCTATAGCAATCCATACAGTCACCTAGAAGTAGTTCACACATGATACTGCTAGCAAGTCTTTACACTTGCTTGAAGCATCACCAGTTGGTTCTTTCACACAGAATAAAGGATAGCAGTAACTGTTACTAAACATATTATTGCATGAAAACCTTTTTTAATGTCAAGGCAGTCAACTAAAATGAGACAAGAAAACTTCTATTCACGTTTTGCAAAACACAAAACTTCTACCAGTGTTCTGACTGTTGACAAAATTTAAAATGTGAATAAATTGATACCTTTTTGCAACATGGTATTGGCAATGTTTTAATGTTGCTTCTACATCCTTCAATAAGCCAGCTTTGATGTACATTTCAACCAGAATCTTTAACGAAAAGAAAAAACCCAGTTTTTTTTTTATTATGGATAAAGATTAATTACTATGCATATATGTAACAAATTATCGTAATTATGCATACATAAATGTCATGTATTTCATGTTAAATTTTCCCGCAATTTGACGTGATAATAGTCTGAATGCATAAGACGTTACGTCACATCTGTTCTATATTGCTATTCTGATTAAGGCTTTTGCTGAAACATTAGAAAATAATGATGATATAAACACGCTGCCATCTGTACACCTATAGGTAACTGTTCAAGTTAAAGTCGACCCTAAAAACTAAGATCATCTAGTATGAAAAACTTAAAAGTTGGTTTTAGTTGACAGATGAAAGCGTTAACTAGAAGACCCTCGTACCTGCCAGTAATATGGAATAGTCTTATCATCCAGTGCTGCAGCCACACCCCCTGCATTGTCCTGTAGGACATTACTGAACACATCAAACATCTGCTTCACCTCCGACTCCGAACCAAACTCAGTCAGTAACTGAAGAAAAGTACTAGGTATGTGTAACATTTATCATAAATAATTACAGTCATCAGAATTATATGATTTTGATGATTCTGCCTTCTTGTTGAAGCAATAGATTTCTCCTTTTTTAACAAATGTAGACTGTATGCAGCTTGATCATAGTCTACAGTTGGTTTTCATTTTGCAAATTTTCATGAAAAGTAACATTGTAAAATCTCCTGTCAAAACTAGGTGAATTTTGATTAATATATAATTTTAACGGACTTTTCAGACAAGACAAAGAACAATAAGTAAGCTGTAAATCATGTACAAGGTCAGAAGTATTGGGATGTACCAGGTATGTACACAGTGGAATTGTAACAGGGGAATTGCAACACCCAGTACTGTTCTAGTGACCCTTCCCTACAGCTTTTTAGCCCCTGCTTGCAGGTCAGGGCCTAGGGTGTTTACGGACAAAACACTAGGGTCACATCCAAGTAACAATATGGTGGTACATGTATATGGCTCACCTCATCCAGACATTCCATCAGCTCATTGTGCATGTTGGCATGTACAGTGCAAACAATTTTCTGTTTCACACACCAAAACTTCAACACTAGTGACACATCTGAAATATTTGAACACTTATAATAATAAATTATCCACTGGAATATTCAAATCTTCCCTGAGGTGTACAAAATAGGCAAAACTTAAAAGTAAACGAAACAATTACCTTAGTGCTTTACACACACATGCATTATATATATCATCAAGAATATTCATTTAGAACTTTGGCTATAAGTTCCATTATATATGGTTTTTGTCTAGAAAGCCTCTATGAATGAACATACAGCACGTGTGCTAAATGTATTTCAGTCCTCTTCAAAGTCAACATATACAGTGCAACCTCTCAGGAGTGAACATCCTCAAGAACACCTATGTGTTTTTTGTAGAGAGGTGATGTTCTGGAGAGGTCGTTTCCTTATATAATTGACTCAAAGGGAAATAAAATGTGTGTCTTTTTAGGGAGGGTGTTGCTCTAAGGAGGTGTCATTCAGAGAGGTTAGACTGTATTCTCAACATGATATTCTGACAGAACTGGAGGAAAAAGCTTTACCTTGTTTTGCAAGGTAACCCAGCAGAGTGTATTCATGTTTGAGCAGGGCAAGTCTCTTCTCCCAGCCCGATGTAAGTATGGCTTGTGCATGGACCACCGACGCTAGGCATGCCCAGTTGTCCAACTTCTCTGAAATACATCAATAAACAAATCTCCTACATTTTTCTATTTGTAAAACCATGAATTTAAAACACTACCTGAAATTTCAATTTACAGAAATTATTTCTTGATCTTGTTGTATCACTCTCAAATCTTAATAAACATGAAGGCAATGGTGGCCCTATATCATTCACCTGAATGCACAGCCAACATCTACAACACATGATAAGATCTGCATAATTTCTGACAATAAAGATAAATATTTATGGTGTATGGTGCAGCGTAGCAGAAACTGTTTGATCAATTTTGGTACAGGAACAATCCTGTGAAATTTGGTTGAAATAAGCTCAGCATTTGATATGTCATTTTAAAGAAACTTTTTTTTTTTTTTTGCTTTGGCGGCCATTTTGTGCAGTGAGTTCAGAACAGTTTGAGCAATTAAGTAGACGACCAACCAAGGAACTATCCCATGAAGTTTTCATTGAAATTGGCTCAGTAGTTATGAAGAATGTTTTTCTATTTCTATTTTCAACTCTGGCTGCAGTTCTGTGAAATGAAACGGGTTGAGCAGTTAGGTAGAGGTCAATCCAATGATCACTCTTGTGAAGTACTAGTATGCCTGGAATTGGCTAAGTGGTTTCAGAAATGTTGTTTAAGCAATTGTTTATAATTAAGTATTTATCATATTACTGAATTCAGATTATGAAATTAACAGTATGAAAACGGTATATACATGTACCTGGATTGTAGTGTACCGCCCTCTGTGCCGTTTTAAAAGCATCATTGGAAGTCTGACAGTTGCCATGGTTACCTGCGCTCATTTCACTCAAGGTTAGCAGTAAATAGTCACTCTGAAATAAAAACTTTCCACCTTACTTGTTTCTTAGTACACATGTACCCATATTGCAGCAACTTCCAAGAAGCAGATTATATATTGTATTGTATGTGTAGTAGTCAATAATTCCCCACTAGCCTCATCATTTACTCATTGTCTCCCTTACAATTTAGCCTCTGCTCAGATGTTAAATCATGAGATCATCATGATGAAAAGAATATCTAGTGGGAATTATAAAGTCATGAGTCAAATCTGGCTTTAAGATGGGGACGTGAAATGATAAAAAAGTAGTCTAGTGTGAAGGTTAAAGCTTATTATTACTAAAGTATACTTCCTGGAACCATGTCTAAGATTATAAGACACTTTACCCCGTGTGGCTTAACCCATAAGCAGGCTGAGGCAAAACTTACCCCCCTGATGGCTTCTTTATGGTTAAGATGACCATGAGCTAGAGGTATTATACTAATCTATACTAGGTACCTGTTGTTTTGTACTGTCAACCACCATAGAGTTCCTAGCAGCCTGTGAAGCACAGTTTCCCAACTGCGGGGAAAATTTGAGAAGTACGGTGGAGAGTAAGTGCCATAACTTTGGCTGACAAGGATCTTTATGAAGCAAGTGCTGGAGTCTTCTCTTTACATCTATCAAGTTACCCTGAAAATCAACAAATAAGTTCATTTCAATTAAAGAATTGTCTATAATCATTATGTCAAACAAAAGAATATGTGTGTTTCCAGTCTCTCTGCCATAAAATTTAAGGTCGGTCGGCAGGCTTTTTAAAATTCGTTTTGCCTTTTTTGCACTGAAAAACTTGAAAATTGTTCTCATAAAAAATTTGAGGCTGGCAGTAAAAGGTTAAGGCTGGTTGAGAGGTTGGAAACAAAAAAATTTTGTTGTTGCCTAAATGAAGTATGTAGGAGGTCTATGGCTGCTAGAATTTTCTTCTCTGTTACAATAGCTGAATAAATATACTAAAGAGCAGTAAAATGTAACACAAAACACATGTAATAACTTTTCTGGTCTACTTTAGTAGGAATGCAATGACAAGATTTTTATTAAGAAGTGGTAAAATATGTACCCATATATTGTGACTTTGTGTTCAGAAAGAAATGAGATTAATGCTGCAGTACTTTCTAGTGGACCTAGCAGGGATTGAAATATTAAAACAATTTACATGTGTAAATACAAGATATTTTCACTTAAAAAAAGATAATATTCTAAGGACAGTTTTTGTGCCACAGAGGAAGATAGAAAACTACATTGACAGATTAATTTAGTCTGCTTAACTAGTTATTCTGTAAAACAATAATACCTTTATCATATCCACACCAATCCCAAGCAATGTGATGTCGTACGTGTGACTAGGTTCGTCTACTAGACTAGAGAGTTCCTGCAGTACCGCCTCAGCCAGGGTCAAGTCAGACTGTATAAGCCCCAGGGCACACAGGGCCTTCAGTCCGGCTACAGATCTATCAGACAACTGTGAACTGAAAGGACAGAATACAGGGCTAACTGTTTGCAATTTTTGTTTACAAAAGATTAAGTAAACATCAATGCCATCAAGAAATCAGCTGAATGAAATCTATGAATTCTTTACTACCTGAAAATATAAAGCTGGACAAAGTCCTTCAAGAAATTAAAAGTGTTTGGATCACTTGCATACTGTAAATTAAGTAATATTTGCGATAATTTAATTTTTGCGAATTTCCCATTTGATAATTCAAAAATCTTGCGAAACATTCATTTCACATGGATTTATTATTAGAGATTTCTCAATTAGTCTGTCTACTGACAAATTGCAAAATTTTTATCTCGTGAAAATAACCTAATTGACAGTATTAAATTCAATCTGCGTAATTAAGTCTATACATGCAATATTACACCAAGTTTCAATTATAAAGTTAGAATTTTACAGAATGGCATTTGTCAGAAGTCTTACCTCTGGAATAGATTGGTTTTAGCATTGTCAAGGTCTCCAAACTTATACAGCACCATGGCAAGGGCGGTCAGTACACTGGACCTGTCTGCGTCTGTCTGCGCCATCTCAGCTGCCTTGGTATAAACTACAAGTGCAAAAAGTGGAAAACAATTGAGTGATAAATTCATTCTGTTTCAGCTTTTTGTTAGAATGGGTGGGTGAAAACTGAAGAGGGATATAAACAGTTAAGTATGTGACAAAAAAGCTTAGACAGTTGGCAACCTTGAAACCTTGTTTACTGTGTAACTTCTGAGGGGTTCTGATTTAATCTATTCTAAATCATGGTTGCCATGGAGATCTCAGAATGACCTTAGCAGTTATCTACATATCTGCTACACAGACCAAACTGTCCTTAACATGCCAAATCTTGTCAAGATATTTTGGTGGATTTTCTACAACCCCTGTAAATAATGTAACAGTAAAGGGTGATATCTTAGTGTGACTGCTGCTTTGACCCTGACCTAACATCATTTGACCTTGACCTAACATGCTTTGACAGTGAACTAACAGATACTTTGGCATGCAACTCATTCTTCCTGTGTTTTAATTGAACTATCTATACTCTTTAGAATTGAATATTTATTTGATTGATGGATAAACAGCGGAAAGACTAAATGGCGTAACTGCTGATTGTTGTTGTAAGGCATGTCAGCTGTTATTTTCTGATAGGACAACATGATAAAGATGTACAGTGTACCTTGAAAACTTTCCATTTCCATGTGGCCAGCTTTATAAAGAGCTAGTCCCATATGACACAAGTCCACAAAACTACACGACCCTGCCAGCTTCTCATACATTGTACAGGACAGCCGGTACTCTCCAGCCTTGCTGTAACACAACAACAACAAAATATTACCAGACCTATAACTGCATAGACACAAGCTGAAATTAACTCAAGGTACAATTTTGTTCGAAACATTATATACAGAAATTATATGTTTTTAAAGGCATTCCCTACCATTTCCTATATGTATATAGGGTAAAAAATTTCCTAATAGAGGAATTCCTTCAATCTTGGTACGTTGACCAAGAAATACATAGAACTGCTTTTTCTATACCGTTTAAAGGGCAGGTAATTCATAATCAAGGCCGGTGACTTGTGATTTTCATTTCATATCTCTTTTTTAGATTTGATTCTCCTGCAGTTACAAAACGTATATACAGTTGCAAATAACAAACTTACAAAACAATTAACCGAACAGTGTAATAACCAAGACAAGTGTGAAAGTTGTTGTAAACAAATAGAATAATGTTGGTTTGTGGGGTCGGGGTGAGATCGCGTTATATTTCACGGGTGGGCGGGGGCCAAAAGTGATATTTTCACGAGTGGCGGCAGGCATCGAGTGGAAAATGACAACCTTTGGTGTTCACAGTGAAATTAACGTGATATTACACCGATACCAACAATTTTTCGTTTATTTTATGGTTTAAACTCTACTTTTATTGAGTTTGTTTCTTAAAATAACGAAATCGGGGGGAAACGTCATAAAAAAACAAAGCCCCAAATGGCGTCATTTTAACGGCGTCATGGTTTCCACGGATGGTTTCCAGCATTAATTACGCGCGGTATACTTTTGGCGTAAACCGGTAGAAGATTGCAAAAACAGTGAAAAATAAAAATGGTAATCCACTGTTTCAAAACTGTGGATTATCACTTTTATTTCACTGAGAAAACTCTATAATTCAATCGAAAACATTAAATAATACATAAATAAACTTACTATAATACTCTTGAATAATTACACATAACATCTGGTAGGATGCTCTGGTCCTTTTGTGATTGTATCAGTGAAACAGCTCTGAAATATTATACATGTAGTTTATTTGGGACTAAAACACTCTGTCACTTTAAAAAATCGTGATATATGATTAACCAGTCGGAAAGCAGGAATTTTGGTTGCAATACGATATACAATTATACATAAAATAAATGAGATAAAAATTCATGCAGAAGTTTTGTGTTAGAGCTCAAATTCTGAACAGTAATCAATTAAAGTCATAGATAACTTACTGCTTAAACTGCTCAGCAGCAGTTTTATAGAGCTTCTGTCTCTCTAGCAACAATCCATGTATATTGTACGCTACCGGATTCGTCTTCACTCGATCTGAAATATACACAATGCTTACTGACATTCATTAACTTACTCCTTCTTTCCTATACTGACTAATTCTATTGTTTCTTAAGATACTTTAATGCAGTTTTTACCCTGCCAAATGTATGAGACTGGGCATAAAAATAAATTCTTAAAATGTCACAGTACTGACAATTCAGTAAACTCTGCCAGTATGGGACTCATCATCTTCTTCTCTGCAGCAAGTTTTGAAGGATATTACAAGCACTAAACTGTAAAAGTCTTTATATTATCAAGTTGTTTATTTCACAATTTTCAAATTTTGTAATAATTGGCGAGCTTTTGAATTCATGAGCTAGCATTGTGAATCTTACTTCATTTAATTACTGACAGGTAAGTAAGTAAATGAAATTAGATTCACAGTAACTGTGACATGCGTGTTGTAAGTCACACGCAAACTGTCGGTCATCGCTCACCCGTATATCTAGCGAGAGCATCTGACGCTGTTGGTACCGCCCCCATCTGGTCTATAGCATATGTATACATGTACGTGTCTCTTTTATCAACATTCTGTAACATCGTACATACCCAATGTCCATATCCTATAGCACCCTCAATCTGAAATATATATTTACAGATTTAGTTATGATTAGTTCATCTATTTCCTAAAATTCTGTGAACATTTTCCAGTTAAGTGTCAACAAACAAGATGACCAGCAAACTTGCATTGTTCACACACCTAAAACTCCCAACTGAACACAAATTTATAAATTCATAAAGTGAAAAGCTGGAAGATGGAACAAGGCTTCATGAGAGACTTAATCTCAGACTGAAAATATCTACAGTGATTTATAACTCATTAAGCCATTGCCCTAAGACTATCAAAAATAAATATGTGTATACATTATCTGCTGCCTTCTGTCATCATCGGAGGATCCATTCTTCTGTGTGTAAGCCTGACTGTTAGGGAGTTCAGTCCTTGATGGTGTTAAGGGATCATTTTGGGCAAAAAAAAATTGTCTCAGGTCTCCTTCAGGTCGTTCGGTCAGCAGGGTGGATTTTTCATTTATTTTTACACAAAAACACTTAAAATTAGTCTTTTGGATCATTTTCTTATAAAAAAGTTTGAGGTTGGCAGTAAAAAGTGAAGATGGGTCGGGAGATCGCAAAACACACCTTTTATTGGCCTCACCTATCTTTTGATAATGACTGTAATATCTAGTGGCTAAAATAGATTATGAATCAAAAGAATAAATTAACTTCAGAAAGATTCTTACATGATTTCCTAGCTCTGTGGTATGTCTGAACAAATCCATGGCATCTTCATGCCCCACCACCTCAGCAATGACAGCCTGGCCTATCCAACATGACACATAGGATGGTTCCAGGCTCTGGGCAATCTTGAAAGCTTCATGAGCTAACTGAAAGCCACGAAAGTAAAAAAAATCAAAAGCAACTCATGACAGTTTTATTGAACTTTATCTATTAAAAGCATGGATGTCTTACATTTTCACCTGCCAAGGGAGGCATCAAAAGTGGCCACTTAATGATGTTGCTGTAGAATACAGATATTTCTTAAATAAAATTGTCCAACTGTGATACATTTAATTTAGTATTTGTTGCCTAAGACAGGTGGTTGTTTAAACAAGAGCTGTCAGTAGGACAGTGCGCTCGACTTTTTTAGTGCTTGCCAATAAAACAAAACTTTGACAGTTAAGGGCACACAAGACTTTAACTTTAACAAGAAATTTCTTAGTACAAATCAAGAGCATCATTTTCACAGAGTTATCTTCTCTTGCTTACAGATAGGTCTCTTGATGGTACACAAGTACTCCATCTTTCAAAGTAATATCTCAAATGGTTAAGTCAACCAGTGGACAAGAATGAAAATTCTAACTGAGTTTCTAAGTCAAAAAGGGCCATAATTCAAATAAAATCCTTGACAGAATTACCTTCTCCTGTCAATGTTTGGGGATCAAAATGGTAAACAAGTATTCCAACTTTCAAATTAATATCTCAAACAGTTTAGTCAAAAAGTGGACTGGTACGAAAAACTTAACCAAGATTCTAAGTCGATAAAGGGCCTTAATTTTTAAAACAAATCCCTGACAGAGTTAAAAAACATTGACAGCGTTATGTACTCTTGTCTGTTGATGTAAGTCATGATGGTTAACAAGTATGCTTAGTTTCAAAGCAATACCTCTAATGGTTTTGAAATAAAGTGGGCCATAATTCTGTCAAAAACCTTGACAGAGTTATGTACTCTTGTCTGTAGATGGAGGTTATGATGGTAAACAAGTATGGTAAGTTTCAAAGCCATACCTCTAATAGTTTTGAAATAAAGGGGTGGGGGGGTCATAACTTAAACAAGGTGGTGACACCAATGGGGGGGGGCGAAGGGTAGGATAGCTCCCCTTTTCTTCGAAAAGTCGAGCTAAAAAGGTGATCACCAACATAGGCTCAACTGTATACTGTAACTTATTTATAACTAAATATATCATAGAAGGGGAAGCAATTCACTGCGAATAATTCAAGGGAAGTTATTCACCTTGAATTATTCATCAGTGGCAAGCCCTGAAGGCAAACTTATTGCAATACATATATGTATAAATACCTTAACATTTTCCTTGCTTAAGTACAGGGCAGCTAGATTTGTCCATGCTATCACATTCTGAAATAATGAAAAAAAGACCACTATTCACATCAGGACAGAAAGTCTCGGTAAGAAAACATCTGTACTATTTCTGTTCTTTTAAACTGATGAAAATTCAATTTTAAAGTTATAAGCTAACAGAAGGCAATCGTCTTCTTTCATTTTTAACGCTGGATTTTGTACTTCTTGAAATTAAACAAGCATATAGACAAATGATGAAAACTGAGGAATCACCTTTCCTGAATATAATTAATTTTACCAGTACCTGGATGTGTGTAATCGAGAATAACGAACAAGCTGTGACTGTTAACATTATATTTCAAATAAAATAAATCCGACAAGTTTTATGATTTCTCAATTCTTTTATTTAAGACTTCTCCTAGCAGCTCTACACTATGACCTTCAAATGTGAACTGTCACTTACATTATGTTCAACTTGGATGGACTTGATAAAGCAATGCTGAGCTAGGTCTGGTTTGTTGTAAACTGCAAAACAAATCATCAGTTTTAGTATTAACTCTTACACAGATACTGTAAACATTGTTATTTCTCCACAAGGTTTTTATTTAGCGAATGAACCACATTGTGAATTCATTTATTTCGCTTAACTTTCTGTCTTAAGATTTGATTAAGTGCTAATTTAGCTCTTTGAGTCTTGCTTGCAAATTCAAGAATTTGTGAATAAATCAAAAAATAAGGATATCGCTAAATAAACCACTCACAAATATAAAGATGTTTACAGTATTTAAAACTGACCTATCTAGTCTTTGAACAGGATGGTATTATCTATTGCCAATAGGTAAAATTTTCTTGTGAATTATTTGCACAGCTTGATCACTGTATAAAATGACCATTAAGGCAGATCTATCAACCTTCAAAGGCGGTAAACATACACATTTCTTACTGTACATTTCTAGATAAGTAATCAGTGTAAAAAAACATACCTTTCAAGCAAGCAACATATCCAAGTGCATTCCAGTGTTTGTAATTGGCTGGTTCTAGTTGAATGGCTTTTTTGAGAGCTTGCACTGACTTCTCAGCCAATGAGGTGGCACAGTCTTCACTGCTGCACAGTGATTGGTGGATATAATTGACCCCAAGGTCATGCCAAAGAGAAGAGCACTCTGGCAGGATTTTCAAAGCTCTGATATAACACCTGATTGAAAAATTGGCATTTCATAGTCTGGTGTAATAATATATACATTCTACTCATGTTTTTATTCAGTTTACTTATTAATTAAATCTATAGAAACAGATATCACATTGACAAATTAGTTCATGTTTTGTTACATAACATTAAGCATTGAACTGCCTTGGTGCAGTGGTAGCGTGTTTGCCTGACGATCAGAGGGTCCCGGGTTTGATCCCCACCAGTGCCCAAGTAGTGTCCTTAGGCAAAACACAGACAATTCCACATTGCATTTCTCTCTCTTTTTGAGGTTGATTCCATCTGCAGTAAGTCTTGAAAGTGATCAATATACA
This sequence comes from Saxidomus purpurata, assembly GCA_022818135.1. NCBI lineage: Eukaryota > Metazoa > Mollusca > Bivalvia > Venerida > Veneridae > Saxidomus > Saxidomus purpurata. The sequence goes on along the minus strand of JAFMSR010000007.1, from coordinate 53,460,554 downwards.
TTGTAGGTTGTAAGAACTTGTTTCAAAATTGAGAATAAATGAATTGGTATAAATCAATACACTAAATGAGCACCACTGTACAGCGACTCTTGATAAGGAGTTTACTTGATATCAAATGCATATTTATATTTACCTTCCACCTAGTTCAAGAGTTTCCATTTTTGTTAGTTCACCTTTGTCTGGTTTTTTGAAACTGAAAATTGACAATAGTTCCTCTACATATAATATAAATATACACATATGTAAATATTTCCTCTTATGTCAATAGTTGCTATACACATGTATAAACATACACATATGTCTGCAGGTTTTCATCTATATGCCTTGGTGGATTAGTCTTCAATTATTTATTGTATAAATTGAAATTTACTATACAATGTCATGTGAAGTAAGTAAGTTCACAGTACACTCTGAAGAAGCAATCTGATTTTTATCATTCACATATGCCTTATCGCATGCCCTGAGACTTTTTTTTACATATTTTTATGCCTCCTCTAATGCTGTAAAATTTAAAAAATTCATATAAAGAAAGTTGTGCGTAAAAAGAAACATTCACTGATCATACTACAATTTATACTATATATTTGCAAAATATATGTAAAATACGTGGAAAATATATGTGAATAAATGCAAAATCTAGCAGCTTCTGCAATGAATTACCTGAAGTTTTGTGCTGGCAAAACATGTAGAATGGTACAGGCATCTCCAATAAGCTTCCATATACAGGACATATCTGGACGTACTGAGGCAGCCCTGGGATAACAGAAAATAGATCATACAACTGTATTGTAAAATAATTAAACCTATAGAAGAGTAACCACTAACAAGAGCTGTCCCTCACAAGTGACGAATGCCCCCGAAAGAGGTGCCTCACAGTCTGTGTCCTCTCCATGTGCTCAATAAATGTGCTATGTAATTTTAAAATCCTTCCATGCATGACAGAGTAACCATGCATACAGTTTTCCATTACTTTAAACACTAAGTGTGACATTGACCTTTCAGCTAGGGACGTGGGTTTTGCACGCGACACGTCGTGTTGATGTGCTAGACATTTGTGCCAAGTTATTTTAAAATCCTTCAATGCATGACAAAGTTACAGTCCGGACACGAATGTGTGTATATATGCATATATAGAGGAATCCGTTACCTTCAAACTCTAAGTTTGACCTTGACCTTTGAGCTAGGGACGTGGGTCTTGTGGACACGTTGTCTTGATGTGCTAGACATTTGTGCCAAGTTATCTTAAAATCCTTCAATGCATGACAAAGTTACAGTCTGGACACGAATGTGTGCATATATGCATATATAGAGGAATCCATTACCTTCAAACTCTAAGTATGACCTTGACCTTTGAGCTAGGGACGTGGGTCTTGTACGCGACAAGTCATCTTGATGTGCTAGACATTTGTGCCAAGTTATTTTAAAATCCTTCAATGCATGACAAAGTTACAGTCCGGACACAAATGTGTGCATATATAGAGGATTCCATAACCTTCATACTCCAAGTGTGACCTTGACCTTTGAGGTAGGGATGTGGGTCTTGCACGCGACACGTCGTCTTGATGTGCTAGACATGTGTGCCAAGTTATTTTAAAATCCTTCAATGCATGACAGAGTTACAGTCCGGACACGAATTGTAAGTGGGGACGCACAGACGGACGGACAGACCGACGGTGCGATTTTAATATACCTCCCTTCGGGGGCATAAAAATTCTTTTTAATATCGAAAGCTGGCCTTCCCTGGATTCTGAAAACCTGTTGACACTTTTTTGGCCAAAACAGTTGATTTATGGCAAATATTTCAAAAATAGGCTAAGGTGTTTTCTAATTGCAGAACTAGTTACATGTAAATCAGGTGACACTGGAAAACTTGAAGGGCAGTCCAACAAATATTGCTTGTTAAATTTTGCATCTTATTCTCCAATAAACCTGTCTGCCAGACTGTTTTTATGCCAGACTGTTTTATGTAAGTTAAATGATTCATGCTGGGACACCTTGGCACAAGTCAGAAATACAGGGCTACAGCAATAAACAAGGAGCATGAACAGATACATGAAAGAGGTGGTAACAGACGGCTGTCCTGCCGTTTCACTTCCTGAAACACAGTATAACAGAAACCTTACCTGATCAGGTGTAGAACTGCCAACTGGGCCACGTCTCTTGCACGGCCATGGAAAAACTTTGATAGCAATGACTTTGCAATAAATACATAGGTCTCTCCAACACCTATAATAACAAAAAAAATTAAAGCTTTTCTGAAAGTTATGTACAGCTTTTCTGAAAGTTTAAGTTTTTCACGTCTCCAGCCATCTGCTCCTTGTTACTTTTCCTTTCATCAAAATGTTCTCTCACAAGGAAATCCCCTTTATATTGAAACCCATGTGAAATGAACTTTTTTCCCGCTAAAATCTGTGTTAATTGTAAACAACTTCATGTAAATAATTAGGCAAAAACTATTCAGAGTATACATGTGTTTAATTCAAGGGTAATCTTACAAGAAAAGATCAAATTTTGCCACACATGGGTGGTCACTTGTTCTGAGGTCCTTGAAGGCACATGATTGCTTTAGTTTGACCAGATATTTTGTCTTCAGAACGTAAAATATCAATCTTTACTTATTACGCATTTCTACTATTTTCTGACCTTTTAACGCAGGTACATAGTTAGGTGATTTTTCCAGTATCAATTTATATTCCTCCACAGCCTCTGTGTAAGTGCCCAAGGTCTGCTTTATAGACGCCATTCTGAAAATCAAAATACACATGTATCACTGTTCAAAGGGCATCTAGGCATTCAATTATATACAGTCTAATCACACTCAACGACAATTCCCTAGAGCAACAACCTCCCTAAAAAGACACACATTTTCTTTTTTTGTTGTGTCAATTATATCAGGAGTCAACCTCTCTGGAAACAACACCTCTCTGCAACAAACACATTTTCTGTGTTCTCAAGGGTGTTCGCTCCCAAGAGGTTGCACTGTATAGTGTTCTTGTGTAATTTAATCAAACCAAAGTCATTAAATGCCATAATTATATAAAAGCATGGAACAATTTGCCTAAGCATAAATTACAAAAGTCAGAATGAAGCACAAGACAAGTTAAAAATCTTGTACATTTTGTATATGTATACCTCAATAAAGCCTGTTGTATGTAAGATTTCCAAGTGATCATACATTATTGTTAATGAAAGTTTTATATTAAGATTTTTTCTAGTCCATCTAACATTACCTCCAAAGACTCTTTAGGTTAAAATCTTTAATCTCTATGATACAACACTTACTGGAATAAACAATACATGGAGTCTGGGTTTAACTCTGAGGCTCGTGTGAATGCTTTCAGTGCGGCCGTGAAACTTCCTCTTGCTAGGTACGCCTCTCCCAGACACTCCCACACGTGACTGTAAACAAACACAATGTTTATTGTAAACAAGGGTACGGGACATTGATATTTTCTGCTAAATATCTTCAATAATTATTGATACTGTCAAACCTGTGTTAAAGACAACCTCCAAATAAAGACCATCCTGTAAATAAAGACCAGTAGGGAGATCACAGTGAATTATACTTCTATAGTATAAACAAATGTAAGTAAAGACCACCTATAAACAAAGAACACATTTGTAGCTTCCCAACATAGGTCTTTGTTCACAGGTTTGACTGTACATCGATATAGGTTTAGAATGTTCTATTTGCATGTGATGAAACATACATGTAGTATTACAAGGGCTGTGCGACTACAAGTACCACCCACTAAGACTGTTATAAAAAGATAGAACAGTCTTAGATCATTACTTGCAACTGAACCTGCAGGAATTTTGCTTGAATGCATTTGGTTTTTGCAGAACAATAAAATAACTTTCAAATTCTGTGTGTCTTTTCTGAACTGATTTCGCTAAACTTTGAGCCATCCCAACAACGCTGGTGCCCAAACTAACGCTATCTTTTGTCCTCAATAAATACTAAAACTTACTGATCTTTTTGGTCGTCCCTCAGTAAATACTAAAACTTACTGATCTTTTGGGTCGTCCCTCAATAAATACTAAAACTTACTGATCTTTTGGGTCAGCCCTCAATAAATACTAAAACTTACTGATCTTTTGGGTCAGCCCTCAGAGCGGACTGGAAGGAAGACACAGCTATAGAAGGATCTTCATGCTTCACTTGGTACAATCCAAGTCTCAACCATGCCCATTTAGCACTGAAATAACAGGTACAACATATGACTCTAGAGTTTGTTAGGTTCATTAATGTCTTAAACACTGAATTGGTTAATTTTCGCAACAAAAATTTCGCGATTTGTGAACAGACCATCTTATTTGTGCATTTTATTTGCAAAAGGAGAATTCCCTTACAGTAAATTTATGTGAAATGAATCTTTAGCAAGATTTTTAGGAAAATGACTAAATTTACAGTATTTCAAGTATTTTAGTATTTCAGTATTTTACAGCTGTAAAGGTCAGTTCACTTAAATTAAGTTTCTCACTATTTAACTAAACAAACCCCTACTTCTGCCCTAGTAACTGATAGTTCCATCAGGCTTGCAAACTACTGTATGTATTAAATTGACAATTAAAAATATGACGTACAGTTCATATGTAAAACATGAAGCATAATTTCATCAAACAGTATACCCAACAACTTACCATCCAGCACTGGCCTTTCCTGTGACATCTAACAGCATAGTGTGTGCCTGCTCCTAAAATCAAACATGCATTTTTGTCACTGAACTGTTACTAAGGAAGACTTTTATTTCAGCAAAAATACTTTGAAAGGGCCAAACAAAAAATATGTGTGTTTCTGGTCCCTTTGCCAAGGTTGGTCCAGAGACCGGTAACAGATAATTTGGTCTAGTGGAACAATGCCTTGCCAGTATAGGTTGAAGGTGAGTTGAAGGTGCGTAATTCTAAACTAACCCTAAACTACCCCGACAGAGAATTGCAGAGAAACTATTTGAAAGTAGAGAAATGCATCCAAATTTTAGAACAAATGTTTGTGGAATGCATGAAGCAAGGGGAATAATAAAATGTCATGTACAACTACACACGATAGTGATTAAATCTGGCACATTTCCTTTGAACCGTTTGGAAACTTTAGTCTCGCCTGTACCGGAATAAGAACGAGGTTAATACTGTACTGTGTTTTGCAGAGGCAGTTGATATGAATAATATTTGTTAATTCGAAGTAACTTGTTTATAAGAACAGCACAATACCTCTTCTCCTTGTTCATTGAGTATGTCACATAATGCCTCCCCCGCACCATCGTTACGAGGGTCAAGGTCAAAGGCTTTCTGGTAGCACTTGCGTGAACGCGCGCTATCCACTGCTACTTTGTTGTAGTAGTGTCCAAGGTACAGAAATGTTTCAGAATTGTACGGGTCTTGTTTTGCAGCCTAGAAATATACATGACATATGAGAACAATATGTTAGAAGTGGAACTTAACATTCCTTCATTGACTTTGAAACATATAATTATGCTGGGATAAAAACCCAGACCATGCTGTACTGACTGAAATTTATAAAGGGCCATTAATCAGCAAAAATCTTTCCACAGGAATATGGGTATGTGTACATCCTTTCTAGATCATCACAGCCCATTCCTACTAAATAGTATGAAAGAAGTGTTAAAATAAAGTAATGAATTCATGAGAACTACCGGTACTCGGAACAAAAGCTGTAAAGTGAGACATGCCCATAAAGGGTGTCTAACAAACAGGCACAGGTGCATGCTGTGTCCACATTGAATAAGCATTCAAACATACAAATGTAGATGAAACAATATATCGGAATTATGACATATCTATTCACTCAACAGACTGTTTGAAACAAGCAACCTTACAATGAACCTACATGTGTATTACATTTTCAAGCCTATATTGGTGAGACAAGGTATGAATAAAATACAACCACAAAATGCTGAAAATTTACAACACAAGGCTAAGTCCTTGTACTATAACTGTAGGAATAGTAGGCCAGGCAACTCTTTTCATGAGAAATTCTGTTTTTGCGAACTTTTAAAACTAGCTGGTTTACCTTCAGTAGCATGGTGAAACACTCGTTTCTCCTGTCTTCTATTCTCCACAAACATTTTGCCAGGTTTACCTGGTGGCTTACATCCTCGGGATCATTCTCTATAGCTCTCTGAAATCTGTAATACTTTGAACTTCAGTGAGGAAATTGAACTTTCATTAACAAGCATCTATTTTATACATGTAAACAATATTATGCTTACATTACAGCTGAGACAGACAGTGTACCCAGAGACGCTGACCAGAAATATTGACCACAGACATTAACCAGAGACATTGACTAAAAAGACAGTGACCGTAAATATTGACCTGACACACAGGCATTGACCACCATCTTTGTTGGCAAATTCTTATCACTATTTTGGTTCTTATATTTATTATATTAAGATGCATGTATATGCATATTCACCCCTGGACATACGCAAACAATTTGTATCAGGATTAGGTCTTTGCATACAGTTTGCCCATCTTTGTTCACAACATCCATAATGTAAGCATGATATAAATTATGTTGGGCACATTTAGGCTATGACTGATCAAAATTACCCGAATCTTACAAGTATTTTCAATATTTTTGCAAAACTCAATTAAATCTGCCAATTATCCCAATTCTGTTGTGTCTATGAAGTTCTGACTTTTAGACCATTTGATCAGACAAGTCTTTTACTGCAAATAACCAAAACACGAGACATGTTGCGATTTAATTATGAAACATATTCAGTTTCCATTGCATCTACAAGATATCAGACATACAAATGGTGTGTGTATGCCTGCTGGCTTCATAAATTTCATTCAGCATTCATAACAGGTCAGTATTATACAGGAAAAGTCCGATAAATACATGCAATAGTCTATATAAACATTACAAGTACAGTGTAAGTCTAAGCCATTCAGTACGTTTTGCCTTACTTGTCGCATAATTTGCTATCGGTATGAATTCTTCAAAGTTTGTAGTCAGGAAAGAGTCCCCCTTGTGAAAATCATGAAATGAAGGACTGGTATCCGCAAAAGTTTCTAGGCTAACAGTATTACATACAGGTAAAAAGATATAACAAGTATATAACAGGACCAAACCTTTCAGCTGCTTCATCCAGCCTGCTTGCCTGTAGAGCAATCAAACCTTCCAACACGGTTTTCTCGACACTGTCACCAACAACACATGTCTGTAACGTGTAAAGCAAGATGTTGGTCACAAATAGATATGAATGCAATAACATTCCAAAATAATCACTTCATTAATAAACTTAAAAGCAGGTAAATAGAGCAGCTGAAAATATCAATTCCGCGATGTTGCCTCAATGCTTTTTCAGCGTATGCACACAAACCAAATCCACCTCAGGTACAATTTATCTAAGAGTTTCCTCAAAAGCATGTGTGACAGACAACCAGTTTCACTAACTTAACAACTAACATTTTTTATAAAGATAAACTTGTTTCATAAATAATCGGCAACATCAAGAACATTTTAGTTATTGTAAAACCAAGTAATTTATCATCTTAGACTGACCTTAGCTTTCTCAATTTCTCCTTGCTTTAAGTACACATGTCCTCTGATGACAGTCACTATATCAGAACCAGCATCTAACTCCTGTAAAACAACAATACACAATGTAAATTTACACACAGGTAAAATGCCTATGACTTTACCAGCATATATTAGGTGGAATTTGTGAAGCAGTCAATGCTTAAGGCACTCCGGACAGATGGATGCTAGCAGATGAAAATTTGTGACTCTATGTACAAAGTTTAACATATTTATGAATTAAAGAGCTAGTATTGAGTCATGATACATAACATCTGTGCCATTGTAAAAGTACTTTGTATTTCATATGAGTATGACCTTTAACAATAAAAGAATTTCCACTGTTTGTGTTTCACCCCCACCTGCAAGAGTAGTGGAGTAACAGTGAATTTTACGTCATCAAACTGCATTTGTGTTAATACTCAACAATTTAAACAAAGAGTTTGGAAAGTTTACGCACAAATCATATAAAAGTAAGTACGCTATCAGTATTAAACTTACATTTTCAATGGTTTCCATAGCAACAGATAGTGACACCTTGTCTCCAACAGCACATAGGGCATTTACTCTCAAACACTGGAAGCTGTGTTTAACATCTGAACTTGACCTTGTTAATATGTGATTTTTTCTCTCCAGTAACTTTAAACCTATAAGTTTAAACATAGAATGTTTACAATTGTAGAGGAGCTGCCTTGGTGCTGTGGCAATGTGTTCGCCTCAGGATCGGAGGGTCCTGGTTTGATCCCCACCAGTGCCAAGGCAGTAGTGTCCTTAGGCAAGACACATATAATTCCAAATTGCCTCTCTCAAACCAGCTGGAGTGAGTCTTGAGAGCGATTAATATAAGTTGTAATAAGTTACTAATTACTTGTTTCGCAATCAAGATTCAATAAATGATAACACTATATAAAAATGTTTACACTAGGAATATATATTATAATTCAACACATAAATTACAATACAGCTATCCACGAGGATGTTTAAATTTAGGTGTTTTGTTATCGACACTGTTACCAACAGAAACAGTTTCATGATAATCTGTTGGAAAAAAAGACATGTATCATTTCACCAAACACGGCACAATTCCTATAATAATGAATGAGATATTTTACTGTCAGTCACACTTGTCTAAATATGGTGTTGGTCCTATCGTTCAATGAACACTGACTTAAAACTCCTGAACAAAAATTCCGTCTGACAAACATTTATCAGTAAGGGTCTGAAACACGAGTCTGGAATGAAATGGTACATACCATTCTTGCAGTACTTGAGTACGTCCTCGTACCTGTGTAACTGTAAGCTTACAGTGGCCTGCAAATATGGCACACACACATTCATACTGCTGTCTGAAACTTAAAACAAAATGGTCACTTTAGCTTTGGTTTTCTATAAATCTGCTAAAATTATGTTTAAATATTTAAAAAGCTGGTATTTCTGTCACGTAAAGAAATGTTGTGAATCTTTTTTTCTAATTAGTTCTTTACAACGCCATAACCCTCTCATTACTAACTGTCTTCTTTCCTCAATTCCTCCACTTGATCATATACACCAAAAACCATTTCCATCATGTAAAATTTAGTAAATACATTCACTCTGCTCCAAACGAATATCACTCATTTGCTGAAATCTCAGCACGCTTCTTTCCTGATCTCGCTAAATCTCAGCCTTCAATCTTTGTGTCATTTGTACTGTTTGCTCTGATGCATCAACAACCTCTACCCCTTCGTTGATACACATGACTTACTGTAAATAAAGTCTTTAAGTTGTGAGCGAGCACTATTCTATATATATAATCGTTGTCTGTTCGCTATTTTACGAGTTTGACGAATTGGCTTCATTCATGAAAATTAGCAAAAGATAAAAACCTTGCGAAAAAAGCGACTTTTACAGTACATACAGACGTACCTTGTTTGAAGATATTTCTAGCACTTGAATACTCCTTTCTACACAGAGCCAGGAAGCCTTGAGCTATCAGTAATGTCTCAGTTTCCTCCTCACCCAGTTTACTTTGGTACACACTTATACTTTCATTGAGTTCTTCTGTACATGAAAATCTCTGCAAACCTACAATATTATCTAATAACCTTTAGAAAACAGTAAAACAAAAACTTTACTTGTAATTTGTATGAATGTTTATTGTAAACTGGGTAATATTTGCGATGATTCACGATTTTCACGAATTTCCAACTTCGCTTTTTTAAAAATCTTGTGAAAGAATAATTTCACACATATTTAATATTACAGAATTCTCCTTTCAAGAATTTAAAATTCACAAGTAACTCTGTCTGCTCACAAATCGCAAAATTTTCGTCACACAATAATTACCCAGTTTACAGTTTTTTATATCAGGCTAACCATTGTAGTCTTTCAGTAGATCCATGCGGGGGGGAAAATACGCCATCAGGATAATCTTTAACAATTCTAACGCAATTTTACAGGTAAATTCAGAAATTTTGCACTATGTTACATTTTATATACAGAGTCAAATGACAAAAAATGAAACTGGTTGAAATATTAGCTAGTATTGTATAGTGAAATGTTATCTGGGATAAAATGTATACCATATTTACTTTCTACAGTTTTGGTACTGTAAGAATTAGGTTTCTGAATGCTCATACTGGTCAAAGCTGAGTGACAAAAAGTATAAATACCAATAAAATCATCCATAGAAACTACTATATTATATTCCAATACAGCTATTGACTCTGGAAACTTCTTGTGTAACTTTGCACATACACTTTGTACTTCTGTTGGGTTCCTCTGTAAGAAAGTTTGCAAACAACATGTCAGGAACTGGTTGTTCCAAATTTTAACTGTAAATTAATATTTAGAGTTGTATTTCTACATTTTGAAATTATTTTTTTATAAATGTATTTTAGACAAGTAAAAAAACAGTAAAGCCTCTTTAAAGTAAACTCAATTCATCACGGTGACCGTAGTTTTTCCCACAGCAAGTAGTATCTTGAATCAAAATTTAACCAATGGATAACTGAAAGACCGGTTCAATATTCAGACAACCGGTTCCAGGATAACAATTACAGGACACACTGGGCGTTTCAAAAATTACATTTACCGGTAAGCTGATATCAAACTAAAACATATTTATGCCATTCATCTTTTAACTGCATGGTTAGGATAATGAAGCATTAACGTTTTTATTTTAATGGGTATTTATACATGTAGCTATGCAATGTGTTTATTTTAGTTTACGGTACACTGATAACATAAGATACTGAACAGAACAGCCAATACCATGTAACATTTCCTGTTCTCCCTTACAGTAATTTCTGGAACCAAACTCAAATCAAAAGAAGCACTATATTAATTTTTAAGTTACCTTGGTCTTTTCAGAGAATAAAATCATTTCATATATTTCATAATTTTTCATCTGTCCAATCAAGAAAGATGAAGTATAAAAGCAAAAAGTGACAAAACCTTACCTTTATTATAAGAGAAAGGTGCAATGCTATCATCTTCTCTACATTTTCATCTAAGTCAGTTGCTGTCTCTAAAACTTCTTTCGTTAACTCCTGGATCTGTGAAAGTCAAAATGAAAACTTTAAAAATAACAGATGAACTGTTTGACAAACAGGAGATAAGCATTAGCTGTGTCTGTTGTTTTGGCATTTCCAACCTTAGCAAAATCATGTAAGAAAAACAAGGCAAGTGCGTTAAGACGAAGAACCATTTGTTTTGTTTTGCTGGACGCTCTGAAAGACAATTAATTATAGTCATTTACTGAGCTGCAAGACTGTATTTGCAAAAGCTAAATAGGTCTGTCAAACTGACAGCACAGTACTGCTCTATTAGACAAGAGGGCATGATGGCCCTTTATCGCTCACCCGAGTACAATTGCTTTTAAAAAAGTTGCTAGAAATCATCGAAACAACCTTTCTGACAAATTTCAAGGATATTTGGGCTGAAAATGTTACCTCTAGAGTGTTAACAAGGTTTTTCCATATTTGGGCTCTGTGACATAGTTTTTGACCCCAGATGACCCATATTGAAACTTGAACTAGAAATCATCGAAACAACCTTTCTGACAAATTTCAAGGATATCTGGGCTGAAAATGTCACCTCTAGAGTGTTAACAAGGTTTTTCCACATTTGGGCTCTGTGACCTAGTTTTTGACCCCAGATGACCCATATTCAAACTTGAGCTAGAAATCATCAAAACAACCTTTCCGACAAATTTCAAGGATATTTGGGCTGAAAATGTCACCTCTAGAGTGTTAACAAGGTTTTTCCATATTTGGGCTCTGTGACCTAGTTTTTGACCCCAGATGACCCATATTCGAACTTGAGCTAGAAATCATCGAAACAACCTTTCTGACAAATTTCCAGGATATCTGGGCTGAAAATGTAACATCTAGAGTGTTAACAAGGTTTTTCCATATTTGGGCTGTGTGACCTAGTTTTTGACCCCAGATGACCCATATTCGAACTTGGGCTAGAAATCATCGAAACAACCTTTCTGACATATTTCCAGGATATCTGGGCTGAAAATGTTACCTCTAGAGTGTTAACAAGGTTTTTCCATATTCAGGCTGTATGACCTAGTTTTTGACCCCAGATGACCCATATTCAAACTTGAGCTAGAAATCATCTTAACAACCTTTCTGACAAATTTCCAGGATATTTGGGCTGAAAATGTTACCTCTAGAGTGTTAACAAGGTTTTTCCATATTTTGGCTGTGTGGCCTAGTTTTTGACCCCAGGTGACCCATATTAAAACTTGAGCTAGAAATCAACCAAACAACCTTTCTGACAAATTGCCAGGATATTTGGACTGAAACAGTAGCCTCTAGAGCCTTAACAAGATTTTTCTATTTTTGGGTCATGTGGCCTAGTTTTTCATCCGAGATGACCCATATTCGAACTCGTCCGAGTAATTACTGGGACAAACATCCTGACCAAATTTCGTGACAATTGAGGCAAAAATGTGACCACTAGAGTGTTAACAAACTAAGTGTGGACGGACGACGGACGACAGACGACGGACATTCATCGATCCTAATAGCTCACCCTGAGCCAGCTCAGGTGAGCTAAAAATTGTGTTTTGGACCCCAGGGCCATGACTTGAACAAACTTTAAAGCAACTATCTTGGGTTACTGATGAGAAAAATGAGTACAGAGCTGCATCTTGTCTCAAGTCTGTAAATTTACCAAAATAATTTACAAGTACAAAAATATGTTATGAAAAAGTCTTGCGTTCTAACAGGATGCACAACCGACAAATGCAATTTTACTTCTCCTTAATATCACCTCTGTTAAAGAGTGTATTTAATTTTCATCAGCCAGATTAAGTGTAAATCTGTGTGAACCTTTTTTTCTTCTTTGGAAATTTAGTTAGCAAGCTCCTAGCATACCTGATCAGTTTTATTATCTGTGTCAGTCAGCTGCAGTATGTCAATTAATGTCATTTGTAACTGCATTCTCTTGGTAACGTCCTTCTCTTCTGTAACTGCGTCCTTATACAGTAACACAACCTGTAACGCAAAAACATTATTGACGCAATTTGAGGACGTGAAAAATTTGTTTTCTGCAGAGATGGACAAATAAAAGTTAATCATAATAAATTTCAGTAACAACACACACTGTTCATTAATTACATTTTGTCTAGTTTAATTAAGACATCTGGGGAAAAGTAGAATAACTATACCACTCCTGTATTTACCGATGAAGCATAGCGTAAAGAGGGGAATGTGGGTTCTCGACGATGATCTACATTATGCTAGGGAAATTTCTGACCTGCAAACACCGTTATATTATTGTAATGGAGAAACTCCTGATTCCTGTTTCTTTTTCAAATCAACAGTTAGTCACTAATGCCTATAAAGCAAAGAGGATGCACTCAATATACATTTTAAGTAGTACACCCAATAAAACCCCATTTGAAACTCTTCAATCTAATGACTAGCCTAGGTGTTAAGCATCTGACTGAAGATCTTTTGAGGTTTTGGGGTAGGTTTGAATCCAGCTGGTTTGAATAGCAAACCAAAAATTTTTTTACTTTTTCTTCTTTGTTTCCATTATTTTGCACTTCTCTCCATACGTTTATATTGTTTTTAGACTAAAAAGAAATTAAATATTTTTACAATTAGTATTAGCTTATTTCAAGATTTCATTACTGTAGACATGTCTAAAATGTGATAAATTTTAAAGATCAAATTATTTTAAACAGAGACGGTAAAACATTGTGAATTTTTGGCATGCGTTCCCAAAATTTATAGAAATTTTTAGTTTACAAAAAGACATGCCCCATTTCTAGAAAATGTTCATTTTCCTAAAAACTTTGATGTCAAAATGAACATGGCCAAAAAAGACATGAAAATTGTAATACTATCAGATTATTTAAAAAAGTTTTATAAAACTTGTTGATTATATAGTAAAGGTGGAATTCTGAAAGAAAACACAGTTCTTGTTACTCTGATACCAAATCTGTACCAAAGTTTTGAATAATAAATGAAATAGATGTATTTTCTTATCAAAATGGGGGTAGGGTTATTCAAATTACTGTAACTTTTTTTTTTCACGGTAAAATTCTTTTAAATTTTTTTTTTAAGTCCAGGAAATGATACAGATTAAGAAAATATTAAGCCTATAATGATTTGAATAGGTGCCCATTAGGGGTCTACTACCTTAAGACAAGTAAAACTTTAACATGTCTTTTTTGATTGATTGCAGGCAAATAACATAACCACAAGGTGCCTACACCATCCCTTCCACGTCACTTTATCAAACAAAATTCTTGTTACCTTGTCAACTTTTGTCTTCTCTGTACTTTTATTCAGCAATTTACCAAGTTTCTGTAAAACGTCCACTTTCTTCTCTCTGTCACTGGAAATTACATCAATACATCTAAATGGCATCATCGTCAAATTCACTTCAATGCACTATACACTGACCTTTGTTTCGCCATGATAAATTTGTTTATAACGTTTCCAATACGAACTAAATGCAGGAACATCTAAGCTAGGTCAAAATATTATAAAGGGTCCACTAAAGAGCCTTTTATCTGTCGATCAAAATTCCTTTTTAAGGACGCACTTGCTGAGACAACCTAATTCAGAGATTATTACTGGACCCATTATATGATGAGCCAGATCTGATCAGGGTCCGTATGTAATACATTATACATGACATAGTCTTGTACTTTCTATCTATAACAGTTAACTGTCAAAACCTATGGGAGTATTTAAACCCTATGGTAAATGACTTTGACTACAGGGCTAAAGATTGTGACCTCAACATTTTCTTAGCGACTAACATTTGCATGAAGCTTCATAGAATTTTCTTTCATACCTAATACAAATAACCGAGCTGCCAAAGATTTAAACCTCCATGGAAATACTTAAATTCAACTCCTTATGAGTTATCCTTATATACCAATTGTACGTCTAAATCCCAAGATTGACCTTTGCATCGACCCCAGATTAAGAGATAAGGATTTCCATATGCTAAACAGCTATGCAAAGTTTCATGGCATGGTCTCCAGTTTTGTCAAGTTATCATAGCAAATATTATCTCATATACATTGTAAACAAAACTAAATTTATCATATGAAGTCAGGTAGACCTTTGTAAACAACAAAATAACCTTCTCATGCTTCAGTTTTGTATGATGTTTCATAGATTTTACCTACATGTATTAAGGTTCTGAGATATACATGTATCAGGTGTACAGGCAGGTTGTTTTTGCCACATATTTCAGTTGAAAATAATTTATTTATAAAACATAAATGTTATACATATATGTAAGCTATCACCCTAAAATTTACGACACTTTTAGAGGGTACTTGTTCCTTTTCTCTACTGTGATAAACAGCTACGTTTAACACAGCTATATTACAATGTATTTACATAACTTCTTGTTTCTTACTTTACATGGAAATCCAGCATTTTGAAGTAAGCATCTATCTGATCAGCTACAAACTCTGTCTTGGCGTTCTTTTCATAAAAGCTGCATAAACCCTGAAATCAGACTTTAGATTAGACTATCTGTAAGTTCAATATTCATAAGGCCAAAAAAAAAAAATCTGTGTTTCAGGCAACCCGACCCTACCTGATAACCCCCCCCACAAGTTTTTTTTTCCAAACCATTTCCCACATGAACATCATTAAAAACACAATCTAGTTCCTTTGTTCACTCATATACATGTATATGCATATCAGTTTATTTATAGAACACTGCCTCCTAATAGTTTCTAACTGAAAATGCACAAATGAATTATTAAACAAGAGGGCCAAGATGGCCCTATATCGATCACCTTGGTACAAGTCCACTAGCCTGGTGGAAGATCACTAGATACTGTTATATACAATAGGTTTTCCTATATACGTCTTTGTAAAACAAGTGACCCCGCCCCCGGGCAAGGTCAATTTAATCCCCAGGGGCATAATTTGAACAAACTTTGAAGAGATCTACTAGACAATGCTACATGCCAAATATCTAAGCTCTAGGCCTTGTGGTTTCAGAGAAGAAGATTTTTAAAGTTTTTCCTATATAAAGCCTATGCAAAACTAAGTGACCACAAGCGCAGGGTCAATTTTGACCCGGGCGTCATAATTTGAACAATCTTGTTAGAGGTCCACTAGGCAATGCTACATGCCAAATATCTAAGCTCTAGGCCTTGTGGTTTCAGAGAAGAAGATTTTTAAAGTTTTTCCTATTTGTTGCCATAGCTACCAGAGTTCTGCATGGAATGGAATTCTTTGAACACTTTTGGTAGAGCTTCATGCAAGGAACATTCCTGCATAGTTTTATCAACATTGGCCTAGTGGTTTCAGAGGAGATGTCATTTGAATCAAAATGTTGATGGACGACGGACAATCAATTAGAAAAGCTCACCCTGGCATAGCCAGGTGAGCTAAAAACGTAAAACACACTTTCATAGCCATTTCAAGAGACTGCCCATGTTATACAAGAAAAGCTTCCTCATATACGTACATAAGTAAAACTAACAAGTTTCTAAATCAAAGACAAATCTGAAAGATGCAAATTCAATGAAAGTACATGTTGATTTACTACTGTGACTGTACTACCTGCCATGCCAATATTTGTGTGTCATCAGCCTCTGCAGCACGCCTGTACGCCTTCAGTGCCTGGTCATACTGTTCTAATCCTTCAGCGGCCACAGCAATGAGAACTAGGGCCATATAGTTGTTGCCGTCTTCCGACAGTACCGCCTGCTCAGAATTCAAACACATATAAGTACATACATGTAAAATACTCTCTCTCTCTCTTTGAGGTTGATTCTATCTGGATTCAATTTGAGTCTCGAGAGCAATTTTTCTTAGTTGTAAGAACTTGTTTCACAATCAAGAGTAAATAAATCAGAATAAATTAAATGTTAAATATACCAGTAATTATTTTCCATAAAATGTCACCTTTTTTTTAAATCATCATCCAATTTGTACATTTGCGTATTTGTTATTTCTGCTTTTAAATTGAATAATTAAAGAACCTTTCTTATAAAACTGGAAATATGCCAAGCAGACAGTGTTCCCAGTTCAGGATTTTACATATACTTCTAAAGTTATTAGCATTATACATTTCAAAAGATGGGTTTTTGAGGATGTACAGTATTTTTCCCAGTAATTTACATCATATGGATTGTATCTTCTTCACAAAACATCAGTACTTCATGTTTAATCATTATTACAGAATAATATAACCATATACATCTCCATCCCATTTACACAAAACTTTACTCAAATCTAGAAATATCTGCTAATCACCTCATCACTACATGAAGACTTTACAATATACGGAACCCGATACAACTTTTGCATTCTTCCAGTATTATTTTCCCAAGAAGTGTTCAATTGGAAGTTAGCAGATAAATATCTTAACAGTACAGATCAGAATACGCCTTGTAGCTCTTATACTGTATGCATGTATAAAAGAGTTAAAATCATGCAGAGAACATGCAACATACCTTGCAATGTTTCAGTGCATCTTTAAATTCCTTCTTCCTGATAGCTTCTCTTGCATTTTTCAATGATAGTTTTACCTCTTTCGCATCCATTATAAATTCTGAAAGGCACTATTCAAATGTTAAACATTTAGTACAAAGGTCCATGTATAAAATTTATCAGGTGCATTTCATAAGTTTACTATAGAGTGGGGGAACCTATGCTGGAGGTATTTTGAATGTATATCAGCTGTTCAGAAAGCAGGAAATCCTAACCATTTTGATTTGCCTCAGCGAAAACATAATGTTATCCCTGCTAATTCGAAACAAGATGTTGATGTGCATCATCACGTGACTGTATCGTTCTGGGAGCTATCGACACGACACATGTCAAAACTTGAAATTTCACCACGAAAGGAACCAATGCTGGCGGTATGTGATATTTGACAACCAACAGGTGGGAAACAGTTTTTAGAGCCTAAATATTAACTAATAAAAGATAAAAGTTTCCATAGAATGTATATTTTTATACAAAAGAAATAATTTTTATCAAAAATGCTAACTTTAACTGGGTGATTTTGATCTATATTTAAGAATTTTTCTAGCAAAATGGATCGAGTATAATTGTATCAGCTGCTGTGATGTCACAGAGCTGCACGTGCGGCTATCACTACATTTGCTGTAAAAGCATTTCATTGACTGTCAACGCTGAATATACCTTTAAAAATATATCTTCACCTGTTTTTTCTGTAAATAGCCGTTTTATGGAGATACTACCAGCATAGGTTCCACCACTCTATATTGATATACCTGTGGATTGTACAGTACCTTTATAAACTTATTATTTTCAGTTACATTATCATATTATCAAATGTCCTATTTCACTGTCCTATCATGCCTATCAGACATTTATCAGGCTCCGAGTGCCAGTGCTGTGGGCATAATACTACTGCAAAGTGATCAGCCTGATGAATAGAATTTACAGTTAAATGCACACTATTCTTACATGTAAAAAAAAAAATGTCATCATTAATGTCCAGAAAGATTTGAGGTGCACCAATTTAGACCACAACACTGTGCAAGATAAAGAAGCATTATTTAACGTTGCATAATTATAATCAACACACAACATTCGCTTCAAAGCTATTGTGTGACAAATAGTATCGAGTAACAGGACCGTCATCGGCTTCGAAGAAGTGAACTGGCTGAAGACATGAGATGGGAGAGAGCACAAGAGTGGGGCAACTTCCTCTACTAAAGAGGGTTTGGGGGGTCTCTCCTTAGAAAATTTTGAGTTTCTGTATGCCTTTAGATGCATTTTTATTGCTTGAGATAATCTTTAATAATGGTAAATTAAGTAGTTGCCAGTTTTCACACCCTCAGGTAATAGCAGTCACACAATTAAGCATTACATTAGCGTGTCAGTAGGTCGGCACTTTTCATCATTGCAGTAAAGAAGAAAAATAAGACAAAATAGTACGACTGATAGTACGCTTGGCCAAAAAAGTGGTTCGGCCACATGTGACCGGACTGTCTGCGACTGCCTTGAGTAACAGTATGAATCATCTCTTTATCTTCCTGTTACTACACTTTTTAATGCTGGACGCACATAGAAGACAGCGCTCATCCAAAACTTCAGCATCAAATTAATTAGACTAATTGGTACTAATTTTCATGTCTATGGAATGACGCGGCCTGCACAAGAAGCGGACGCATCATAAATCTCCAAAGTTTTGAAGGAGTGCAGTTTTAATAAGAAGAGTCAAGTTTTTTTCAGGTAGAATCTGTTTACTACTCATTGTAACTCAATTTGATCTGTTGATCTTGTTCAACTTTCAGCGCTTCCAGCTCAACTCGTATCTAAGTCAACTCGTACCTTAGTCATCTCGTACCCTAATTTGACAACTCGTACGGTTCAAGACGTCAATTCGTACACTTTAAATTGTAGTCAACTCGTACCTTTTGTTTCAAAACTTCAATTTTAATCATGAACAAAATTAACTTATATGTAACTGAAGGTGGGGCCATATTGAATATTTGACAATATTTTTGAAATCTGGGTTATAGCTATGTTGTAGATTTATTTGCATGTCCAGATAAGTGTTAATAGACTTTAAATCAATTGGCGCCAAATGTAAGCGATTTCCTTTGGGGCGATAGACAATTTCACACCTTAATGTGCGAACAATTAGTCATCTTTACAATTAAATTTTGTGAAATATTCTTGATCAGATTGATTTATTTATTGATCAGGTCGGCATGACGTCACTTCCGTAGTTACCAATTATCCGCCATATTGCCGAGGTGAAAACAAGCACCTGGCAACCGCATAGTTCAAATAGGGAGTAAGCTTTAAGAGAGTCTTATTTTTAAGCCCAGACAAAATTTAAACGTAAAACAAACCATTTCATATATATTTTTACTTATTTCAATGTCTTAGCGATGTTTGTCAGATTGTTCTTTTAAAAATTCTTGAAAATGATTGTTTAATGACGTTCGGTGAAATATCATGCACGACAAGAAAAGACAGAAAATGTATTTTTAATTCGGCCTATGTAAAATGATCCATATATTTAATTTTCTTTAAGTTTCTTATATTAAGATAAATAATTTATTTGTTACAAACTTGTCCTAATTTGATATAGATTTCCAAAGTGCACAACTTTTCTCGTATAGGTCTAACTAAAATCAGGTCGAAACACATCATTATATACGAGAATGTTATGTTGAAAATTTTGTCACAAAAATGTATTTTATTACAGGACCGTATGATATTATTAAATACACAGATTTGTTTTTTAGATCTAGTTTTTATAAAGGGCTGGCATTTATATTCAAAATAATTTCAAAAAATCACGTAATTAAAGTAAAGGCCCTATATTGAATCAATGTGAAACAGATACATATACTAAACGTCACTTACATGTTGCAGAACACTTATAGCTTATCTCTAAAATCCATTCAATAAAATTAAATAGCACAAACAATATCTCATTTTACAACGTTGCCATGGTTAATTGATGGAATTTATGTGGATCTAGCCCAAGGCATAAGTCACAACAAAGGATGCGATATGATTTGTTGTTAATTGGCGACCCCCTGCCAGTAATCTAACTTGTCACACATCATTGCATATTGCACACTTGTCAATTGCATTTGATAATTACATAACAATTTGCAGAGTGCCCAATCTAAATTACGCAACTTTTTTTATTGTGTACGATCGATCTAACATATGAATTTATTTATCATGTGACAATAACGAACCATATATTTAATGAATGATAGACCTATATAACGTTTATACACATACGTTATTTGACACTTACCTTCGAGTTACATTTATAATGTATGATCAAGTCTGCATTTAAATATTATTTAATCATCTTACATATATAAAACTTGGTAAAAAATAATTCAGCAAATGAAAGTTTCAAGCAACCTTACAAATAATCAGAAAATACTTATTTTTGGCTGTTGATGACAAATTTTATGTACTCCGATGAAATGTTTTTCTATAAGTGAAATTAGACACGTACATGTATTTAGGTAGATATCGTGATTTCAATTATAATGAGTTTTTAATAGATTTACGTCAACATTTTGTTTACAACTAATAAAATCGAGAAAACTATTTTGATTTACGATCTTAAAGTAGATCGCTCTAATACTAGATTCTAATTCTTAAATATACCCACAAGAAAAAGTTTCATGAAAAACATTCGATAACATGCTTGTGAATTTCTCCCTCACTTTAGAAATGTTATTAAATGGAGCATTTGTGTTCTTATTTTCGGAGGCAAGTTTTAATCATCAAAGGAACAAATATCGTCCATAATTGAATAATTTGTAAGTCATGTGCATGCGTTGATCTAGATCGTTTCGATACATTGCTAACACATTTAAGAATGAAAAATATCTTTTCCTTTTGATAAAGACAAACAGAAACAGAAGTTGGTGTCATTTGCATATAAAAAACTCGTCATAACTGCTGCATTTTTATACTTTAATCAAATAGTTTTATAACATTACACGGACTTCGCTCTATACGTTATTAACAAGATGGCGGTTGTTTTCACCTCGGACAGCGTTGCTATGCCTGAGCAGGTGCGCGCAACGGTAAATGCCCGGATGTCCGACCTGATCAATTGCTATAAAAAGAACACAAATATGATGTGGGGTACATGGGTTTTTTTTCTTCAAAATTTCAACAACGTTCTGAAATAAGATACGTTCTGTTCTGCTATTAATTTTTTAAATAAGAGTGAAATGAAGTGTTTCATTACAAACATTCACATCTGCATTAACAAAAAGAATGATTAACAAAAAGATAATGAATAATAAAAACTAAGGTACAGTACGAATTGACTTTTCCGGAAAAGAAATCACGTACGACTACGAGTTGACTAAAGTATTTCTCTTTCAGCTGATCTATGAATTTGTGCATGGACTTGTCACTTTCAATCAGTTGTTCAAACTCGCACGTTGTAAAGTACAATGTACTACGTTTTCATATACATCTACAGGTTACAACTACGGGAAAATGGTAAACTCACCTTCCTCTAGCTCTAAGTCGTCAGCATTTTAGTTTCCAAGGGATGTTACTCTCATGATACCGGCAAATCTTCACTTTTCTTCTATTTAAAAACAAATCTTTTATTTAGACATTTTCTGTTTTCGTTTGTGGTTAAATATAAAATTCAATACCACGTTGAAATAGGATCGTTTTTTTCACAAAATCAAAAGTACAGAATTAAGCCCGCACGAAATGCGCACTCGTTGGTGCGTGGTGGATTTTTGGATTTTGGGTTCCCGGTAGTCTCACGATATTCACCCGTTGAGTACAGTACAGTTATTTGGATTAGGTCTCGCTATAATCTGTGTCAGACTGTGATCAACTGGAAATATTGACAAGGACAAACATGACAATGGCTAAAATTCAGGTAAAGTCTTCAAATAATCTAGGTAGGATACCCGAGGTTAACTTTGGATAGACTTGATCTATGGACTTCAGTGTCATAACTTTTGAAATTTAAAAAGCCTTCAATCAGAAATCCTCAACTTGTTTCAGCATTCTACAGTCTAGGACCACCCAGTCTATGGGCAATCAACAGTACCATGCTAGACCATTGCCAATTTGGTGTACAGACAGGCAGGGCAGGGCAGAAAAAAAAAAATTCCTTACCGATACACAAGCATTGTAAACACAACTGTTATTGCCCACCAGCAATCTTATCAAAATTGCTTTGTGATTTCATGGCGATCACTCCTAGTTCAGGTCTTATATATTTCCAAAAGCTGTACCCCTATTACCTATAGATATAGAGTGGTGGAACATAATGCTGGTGGTATCTCCGAAAAACAGCTGTAATGAAAAACAGCTAATTACAGAAAAACAGATAAAGAAATATTTTTCAGGGTTTATTCAGCAATGACAGTCTATGAAATGCTTTTACAGCAAATGTAGTGATAGCTGCGCGTGCAGTGTGACGTCACAGCAGCCGATACAATTGTACTAGATTCATTTTGCTAGAAAAATTCTTAAATACAGACATCAAAATCACCCACTTAAAGTTAGTATTTTTGCTCGACTTTTCTATGAAAAGGGGAGCTATCCTACTCGCCCCGGCGTCGGCGTCGGCGTCTGCGTCGGCGTCGGCGTTGGCGTCACACCTTGGTTAAGTTTTTCGTACCACCCCACTTTATTTCAAAAGTATTAGAGGTATGGCTTTGAAACTTACCATACTGTTTACCATCATAACCTCCATCTACAGACAAGAGTACATAACTCTGTCATGGTTTTTGACAGAATTATGGCCCTTTTTGACTTAGAAAGTGTATTGAGCTTGGTTAAGTTTTTCGTACCACCTCACTTTATTTCCAAACCATTGGAGGTATTGCTTTGAAACTTACCATACTTGTTTACCATCATGACCTACATCAACAGACAAGAGTACATAACTCTGTCAAGGTTTTGAACAGACTTATGCCCCTTTTTACTTAGAAAATACATTGAATATGGGTAAAACCACTTATTGCCTTAACCCTTTGAGATATTGCTTTGAATCTTTGAATGCTGTTTACATCATTACCCCATCTGTAAGCAAGAGAAGGTAACTCTGTCAGGGTTTGTTTTAAAAATTAAGGCCCTTTCTCGACTTAGAATCTGGGTTAAGTTTTTCGTACCAGTCCACTTTTTGACTAAACCGCTCCAGATATTACTTTGAAAGTTGGAATACTTGTTTACCATCATGATCCCAAAACACGGGCAGGAGAAGGTAATTCTGTGAAGGATTTTATATGAATTATGGCCCTTTTTGACTTAGAAACTTAGTTAAAATTTTCATTCTTGTCCACTTGTTGACTTAACCATTTGAGAATTACTTTGAAAGTTGGAGTACTTATGTACCATCATGAGACCTATCTGTAAGCAAGAGAAGAAACTCTGTGAAAATGTATCTTGATTTGTACTTAGAAATTCCTAGTTAAATTCTTGTGTGCCCTTAACTGTCAAAGTTTTGTTTTATTGGCAAGCACTAAAAAAGTCGAGCGCGCCCCCTCTTGTCCTACTGACAGCTCTTGTTGATAAAACTTATTTCTTTTGTATAAAAATGTACATTCTATGGAAACTGTTAACTTACAATTTTAGGCTCTAAAAACTCAGTTTCCCACCTGTTGGTTGTTAAATATCACATACCGCCAGCATTGGTTCCCTTCGTGGTGAAATTTCAAGTTTTGACATGTGTCGTGTCAATAGCTCCCAGAACGACATAGTTACGTGATGACGCACATCAGGCATGTCAGAGCTTTTCATTAGGAAATTGGGAAGAGGCCTTGGCCTTTCAATTTGGGAAATTTATGCATGATAAAAGTCCATTTTGGGAAAAGATTTACAATAATATTTTCCATTTTGCGATATTGTCAAAGTCAACCGGAAGTCAAAATGAATTTACCTCCCATGAGACACAGACTAAAATCCAGGCCCAGAACTGGTAATTAGACTGGTAATGCGTAACACACGATACTGTGTGATGTTACATTATAGTGCGACGAAAAATCAATACCCAACAAATAGGGATGGGCGATATACCGCGGTATACCAGTTATCACGGTATATTTTCTGACAATACAATATTGCGATATGATTTTCAAATACCGGTATTTTGGCACAGTAAATAAACCTTACGTAAAACATTGAAATTTCACAATAAACAAGCTGTAAATTGTACGAATGCTTGCAATAAAATTTGTTTACGATTTCCTTGATCCGTTTCCAGTAGACTGGTCTACAATTAAATAGATAGGTTACGGTGGTTTTGGAGGTTTTGAGGCGGGACTTGTGAAATTATTTATGAATTAGAATTTTGGTAAAATACACATGTATGTAAAAGCAACCTGTAACATTTAGAATCTATGTATCACAAGGGTAAAACAGACATCGCCACCACGGATATTTTCATAGCGAATCGGCTCTGTCAAAGCGCGATGTGTTTTTTTAAATATGAATGTTTTAGAACTTTAAATATTAATACTTTTTACCTTTTACGTAGATTAAAAAAATATATATTATTGTAAACTCCTCTGTAATGGTCAGGAAAAGTGGGTGTGAAAAATACGACCTGTCATATAGGATGACAAATCTAACTCAGTCAATTTTTATATTATTTGAAAATCCAAACTATGTGACATCACTTACTGAGCATGCTGAGTATTATTTGTAAATTCATGAATGCAAAAAGTATTTTTTCAATTAACATTTAAAAAATCCAACTGTTCTTTATTAAAAACAAAACATTATGTTTATAACAAAATCGCGGCTATTCAGCGTATCTGTCATTTTTATGCCCCCGAAGGGCGGCATATTAAAATCGCACCGTCTGTCTGTCCATCCGTCCGTCCATCTGTGCGTCCCCACTTACAAATTCGTGTCCGGACCGTAACTCTGTCATGCATTGAAGGATTTTAAAATAACTTGGCACACATGTCTAGCACATCAAGACGACGTGTCGTGTGCAAGACCCACATCCCTACCTCAAAGGACAAGGTCACACTTGGAGTATGAAGTTTATGGAATCCTCTATATATGCACACATTCGTGTCTGGACTGTAACTTTGTTATGCATTTAAGGATTTTAAAATAACTTGGCACAAATGTCTAGCACATCAAGACGAATGTCGCGTGTAAGACCCACGTCCCTGGCTCAAAGGTCAAGGTCATACTTAGAGTTTGAAGGTAATGGATTCCTCTATATATGCATATATGCACACATTCGTGTCCGCACTGTAACTTTGTCATGCATTGAAGGAATTTAAAATTACTTGGCACAAATGTCTAGCACATCAAGACGACGTGTCACGTGCAAGACCCACATCCCTAGCTCAAAGGTCAAGGTCATACTTAGAGTTTGAAGGTAATGGATTCCTCTATATATGCATATATGCACACAAGACACGCGGACTGTAACTTTGTCATGCATTGAAGGATTTTAAAATAATTTGGCACAAATGTCAAGCACATCAAGACGACGTGTCGCGTGCAAGTCAAGGTCACACTTAGAGTTTATAGGTAATGGAATCCTGTATATATGCATACATTTGTGTCCGGACTATAACTTGATCATGCTTCGAAGGATTTTAAAATAACTTTGCACAAATGTCTAGCACATCAAGTGGATGTGTTGCGTGCAAGACCCAAGTCCCTACCTCATACAGTACACGCAAGGTGTTTTTTCCAATTGTCACCCATCACCGCGATCTCCAATCATCGTGACCACGCAAATTTGGTCACCCAGATGCCCCCCTGAGTCACCCGTCACCGCGAATTAGCGTGTCCGGTCGCGGTGACCATCGTCACACTAACAAAGTTCTATGCTCCTGCGTTTATGAATAAATTATGCAAATGAACCGCCATATTAGAATTACGGTAAGTGCGCTATGGTGCGCTGGAAATCGACACATGTCCGTTTACAAAGCTCGCCACGTTTAACAGTTTTCTTCCATGTAAGAAAACTTGATGGTTTTTGATTGCATATTGAATGATAAATAAAACAAAAGAAATATGATAAAAATTGGCCGATGATTGATAGTTTACGAGCGTTATAAAGTTCAGGAATTCATCGGAACGACCAAGATTCTGTCTCCGGATAGCGGCTGAAAATAGCCTTTTAAACCAACTTTGAAATTTTTTTGAACATGCGGACAATTTTTTCCCAATAGATATTTGAAAATACTTTACGAAACTACCAAGTTTGTAATGTGTCCACTTCTTATTAAAAGTGTCTGGGAAGTTAAATTCGTTTGTTTACATAAATTTGTACCGCCATTCCGAAACAAACGTCTGTATCTGTGATAAACGAAATTATACGCTCTATCAAGCAAAGCCTCGGTAGCGCAGTGTCTTGTATTCCCGCTTGACACGCGGGAGATCTGAGATCGAAACTCCGCCGGAGCAGGAAAAATATATTATTTACTCTGAACATGTTCATTTATACTCACAGTTCAGTATAGTGAGAACGGGATTAAAAACGTAATACTGATTCAAAAACGTAACGAATTAATTTGAATATATGGGTTGGGATAAAGGCCCGCGCATGCTCTGTGTGTGCGTGATGTTTACATCCGGTCGTAGCATACGAATAGAGAGCAAACTTTGTTAGTGCGTCACCGCGAATCGCGGTGACTGGTCACGGTGTCTCGCGGTGTCCACATTCGGGTCGAGACTTGAATATTTGTTATGTTTTTTTACTGATTAACTTTAAATTGTCAATAAAAAATAGAAAAATAATTGTAATTTGATGTTTTTCGAAACTTTCCGACGCCCAAATCGTTTTAATTACGATGCCGCTATCAACAAACTAACATACTTTAGGATCAAGTAACACAACCCCGGCAACACAATAAATCTAAAAAACAAACTTACTTTAACAATTCCAAACTTATGATCTAATAATCCAAAATATCAATCTATTGTCAATGTCTCAAACTTTTTCTTTTTAATACCACGTGCTCACTAAGATCAAAGAAACCGGCCATCGCGGCGGCATTCTTTGATCTCATAACACCTGCTGCTTTACGTTTGATATAGAAAACACTTTGCAGTAAAAATAACTTTATTTGGCAAAATGAAAAAAAATAAATGGGAAAGCATGGACGTTGGCAGAAACTGAAAAATTAGAGGCAATCGTAAATTACGCTGCGAACACGAACGTAGAATATACAGATTCTACGTTCCTGCTGCGAACAAGAAACTCGTTTTGATATTCAAGATTTCGTCATTAATAATGTGCATTTCCGTAATATTCCGGTTGTTTGTGTTATCCGTACAAAATAATAAAATTAAATATAAAAGAAAGCATAATACACAACAAAGAGAGGTCTCACAACTGAACCTTGCGGTACACCAAATATAGCAGACGGCAATTGTGTTTCGGTACACAACATTCGGAACTTTTTGATATAAATCTAGATCATTTTTTTGCATTTGCGAAATTCGAACATTGGACAATATAATTATTACAATAATTTAAATATTTACGCACTTTCGATGCATTGTCTGTCGACTTTCGTAAGACAGAGATACTCAATATCTCCGCAGACAAATATGCGTATTCACTCAACATTGACAGTTATCTTTCAGAAGTAATTGTGTCAGATAGCTTGGGTTTGCAAACAATTTTTTGAGTTAAATATGTCATCCTTTATTACAGGCGATATTTTTCACACCCACCGTGATTGACAAAAGGCAAGTTGGGATTAAAAAGATTGACCAATTACGGCACATTGTTTACCTGAATTATTATTTTAAATCTACATAAACGTGATAAATATAAGTTCAGGAAGGAAAGAAAACGTTTTGAAACAATTGTACATGTATCTAAAAATGATGATTTTTTATGCAGTAATACTCGAGCGGCAATTCGGAACAGAAATACCGCGGCGACGATGTGCTAATAATAGAGACCGTAGATTAAAAATAAAAAGTATTTACAGAAATTGATGTATTCTACATTTTGTATACCAATAAATATAATAAAACAAGACAAATTTTGATGCAAAGCATCAAAGGCGCTGCGCATGTTTTTGAAACATGATTTAAAGGAATCAGAGTCATTTTAGAATATCAGTAAACAACCTATCAACGGGAAAAAACAAATACATTATGTTATATGTAAATGTTATCATAATAAGTAAAAAACCACATTTACTACAGTTTAACCAAAAAATGAACGAATCATAAAACAACCTTCCGCATAATGGTACGATGACGCCCATTAAACAAGGCTACAGCTCGTGGTCAGTAGACGCTTTTCGACGCAGGCGAAACCCACGTGATTAATTTTGTCTTTACTATTGGTCAGTTGTTAGCGATGCTTTACATAACTTTCATTGAGACCCCATGTATCGCATAGTTAGGTGAACGGTCTTATTTATAATGCCTACATTTTACTTTAGTATGTAGTAATTAAAATGGGTTTTCATTAATTATTCACGTTGACAACATATGTATTTAAACTTCAAAATGTTTAGAGATAGCAAAACAACTATCGAGACGTTTTTTCTGAACTTTGATGAATCTGGCCGTACTGTCCGTAAACAAAGCAATAAAAAAACCGTAACCTTCAAGTTTGTGGAAAAGTTATTAAATATCCTATGAATATGTCAAACGCTTTTGAATTAACGGTCGAAGACGTATGCATCTGGTATAGTATTGTTTGTAATCAGTTAATACTATTTATTTATTCATTATAGGGAGTTTGTTCAAACATAATACATAGTTTTTAATTACAATAATAATGTTGGTTGCTCCCTATTCGATTATGCAACCCCATGGTACAAAATTAAAACCTATTCAATACTGACGCTGTGCTTCCGCACAGCGCCAATAATTGTAAAATACTTTATTTCAGTCGAGTTGGTCACCGCGATTTACCGCGACCGGCCACCGTGAATCACCGCGACCGAATATCTCAGCGCATCGTAAATGGTCGCGGTGGCCGTTTGGGTGACCAAAACTTTTTTAGGGTGACCTCGTCACCGTGACTGGTCACCCAGAATGAATTTCTGTCGCGGTGACTGGGTGACATTTGGAAAAAACACCTTGCGTGTACTGTAGGTCAAGGTCACACTTAGTGTTTAAAGTAATGGAATACTGTTTGCGTGGTTACTCTGTCATGCATGGAATGATTTTAAAATGACATAGCACATTTATTGAGCACATGGAGAGGACACAGACTGAAGCACCTCTTTTGGGGGCATTCGTCACTTGTGAGGGACAGCTCTTGTTTTTAGCTATTTTTCAGTAACTGCCAAAGCGGAGTTTTTCCCAGTAACAATTTCCATCTATTTATTTTAATTATATAACACTTGCCTTATAAAATATTTTCTGCAACTTCTTTTAATCATAACGATAAAGCCGCGTGTGTCACAAGATCAAAGAACGTACGCTGACACATTGAGTTTTGTTTGATCTTACCGAAGCACGTGTCATTACAAAGACAGTTAATGTACAATAATCTGATAATTTTGTATTATAAAAATACTAGTTTGGAAAAGAGAAAGTTTTATTTTTGGTGATGCAATATATCACGCTATACAAATGTACGTCGGTCGGCAAATATTTTTTAATTTAATATATATACAATACTAAAACAATTTACGTTTATAAAAATTTCTGCCAAATACAATTAATTGAAATTTGATGTTCTACAATTCCCTTTTTTCAGAATTGAACAATTACAATATATTGCAATATATTGCAATATCTCGGCACAATATTACAATATACCGCGATATGATTTTTCTTGGCGATACCCATCCCTACCGACAAATGCTTCCTCTGGAAATACTAAAATGTAAACACACTTTGGGGAAAACTTACCTTGCATTTTCGGAAGTTGCTCTGCCACAATTGGGAAACAATACTATACTTTTGGATTGGGAAATGGCCGAATATCGGCCTGTGTTATACAAGGATGAAAACCCTTGCACATCAACATCTTGTTTCGATTTAGCAGGGATAACATTATGTTTTCGCTGAGGCAAATCAAAATGGTTAGGATTTCCTGCTTTCTGAACAGCTGATATACATTCAAAATACCTCCAGCATAGGTTCCCCCGCTATACACTTAATTGATCAGGTTAGACATCTGGGCATTTCATCGTTTGTGCACCTGCTCAGGCATAGCAACCTACAACCTTTATATAAATATGCAAAATATCAAGAGGTGGACTTTTCTTTGGGAAACAAGTCAGGAGGCCCTAATCCAGGACGGTCCAGACTACATGGACTAGGACAGCCCATTTTAGGATTGATTGTTTCTCAATCGGTCCAATGTAAAGAGAGTATAGATTCCTTACGGCCGAACGAACAACATACAAACAATAGTTCCATATATTCGGTTGTTACCCATTATACTGTCTTCTGTTTTAAAAATTATATAGTAACAGATCTAAATAATTTCAAATCATTTCAGAATAGCATAATATTATTTTGTTGTTTTTCTTTAAATTTGTAATTAAAAAATCATTGAGGTATCTGTTCTAGGTAGAACTATTTTCCTAAGCGGTTTTGATCACATTAGTCTAAACCTTGTAGGAAAATTGAATTAGTCAGACCGGAGACACTAAAGGAAAACTAGTCGTCTTTTACCCTTTTGTGATTATAAACTATCGGAACATTGTAATACATTATTGAACCACCTGACCACTAGGTACTTTTGAATTTTTAATTACAAAACTTGGAATTCAACATAAAAACAATGATTTTTAGCTCGACTATTCGAAGAATAAGGAGACTATTGCACTCGCCCTGGCGTCGGCGTCTGCGTTGGTTAAAGTTTTTTATAAAGTCAAATATCTTGAATACTATCAAAGGTATTGACTTGAAACTCAAACTATATGTTTACTAGCAACATCTACACCTGAGGAAACAATCTCCATAACTCTTTTTTGATTTTTGACAGATTTATGCCCCTTTTTAACTTAGAATTACATAGCACAATTTTATTGAGCACATGGAGAGGACACAGACTGAGGCACCTCTTTCGGGGGCATTCGTCACTTGTGAGGGACAGCTCTTGTTTTAATCTAATGCCTTTCATACATTTTGTAAGATAGTAATACAACTTAAATTTCACAACTGTCAAATGATAACACACTGTATTTTTTCACAATTTGGGTCCTCGACTCACTATTTCCTCTTCGGAGGCAGACCGATTTTACAGGTTGACATTTTAGAGTTGTCTGCCTTCTACGTCTCACTTTGATGTGCAAATAGCTCTGGGGAACACATCCCCAACAAAATTCTGTTGGGCACTCATAAATGCAATAAAATCCAATCTTTAAATGTATTTATGATTTAACATGATCGGATTCAGTTTAAAAATGATACTAACACAATTTTATGTTACATTTACCTATCTACACACACACTTGCATCAATCGGTGAAATATGAAAATAAACGGCGTGTCATGCCTTATGTGTAAACTTGCCTGCTAAGGTTTAAGCATTTAGATTTTTATAAAGTGGTGAGATTTTTCATAAAATCTTAGGTTTTCATTTAAAGAAATATTGAATTCTTCATTTTAGAATGTAAAATTGTTATTTGAACTAGGTTAACCGTGTATTATGCGCCGGTTGTAACTAATATTGAAACTACACTTTCTGCCTATTATGGAGCACATTAAAATTAGGCGTAGAGGTGTGACAGTTATAAAATATCAGATCTGTGAAAGGGGTCACACTGAAACGCCAAATTAATTAGGCTATTTGGGTCCCAGCGCGCTAATTTTTTCACAAATGTATCTGCTAGGGAGTATTCAGAATTTTGATGAAAAAGCCCTGTATGGTATGGTAGAGGAATTTCTTCTAATGTAGTCATAAACCGGGTACTTGTTATCTAATTGATATTTAAACGGTGCAAAGCCTGGATACGTCAAAACAATGGTGAGTGAGTTACAGCTTTCCAATCATTTGAGCTTTTAATATTGGCATTTGCAAATTCTCTCTTCTAGTTCTAATGCTTGCTTTCCCCCTGAAAACTTTGTATTTACATGCATGTAACCCATACCAAAAGTGTCCGGCAAAGAAATTCTCAATATTGGGCGCCAAATTTGTCATAATAATAATATTATGAAAGTTATGATTGTCATAATTTACATATAAAAGCAACAACATTAAAGAGATATTTTCAAAATAGTGAAGAAAAGTCCATTTAAGGTCGGAATCTTTCATTTTCTATTGTTTACAAAAATCCGTCTCAAATTTTTTGAAAAATTTCCCGTAAAACAGAAAATGAAAATATGCTGGCCTAATTTAAAGAGAAAATTAAATTCATTTCTCTAGATCATGCTGTCATTTATAAAGAACAGAATATTAACTCAATTTTTAATACAAATAAGATTAATTGTATTGTATTGTATTGTATTGTATTGTATTGTATTGTATTGTATTGTATTGTATTGTATTGTAACTAAAACTTTCAAAACTTTACCATGATTCTTTTGCTACACTTAAGTTTGGCAGGTACATTCATACATATATCAATGTATTATATCATTATTATCATCATTATTATCATTATCATTATTATTATTATTATTATTATTATCATCATCATCATCATTATCATCATTATTATTATTATTGTTATTATTATTATTATTTGTTATGAAATACTAGTAGAGTCTAATATGTTAAATATGAAAGATAATAACCTGCTATTAAAACATTCAGTTGTTGTTTTAGACAAGTTATGAAAATTGGAAGAGAGGCTGGTAGTGACTAGGGGTTCCCAATAGACCCGGTAAATTGCAATTCATAGTACTTTGGAGTAAATAAACTGTAATTTCTCAGCATTTATTACCTGTAACTTGAATTTGATCTATTGCTTTGTTGTGGGTTTCCAAATAATAAATTTTTAAGCACATAGGTATGTTGTAAATGAATATTTCAGAATTCACATGTGATGAATAGCGATTGAATTCAATATATCAGATCCTGATGATAGTGACCGATTTGAAATTTTATAATATGCTATTTATCTAATAAGATAAATGAAAAATACGTACCTTGGTATAAATTATACAAATATAAATCTTTTTTTTTTAAAAACACAGTTTAAACTTGCTGTAATTTAGCTCCGTGACGACTATGACAGACGGTAGGCGGTATATTGCTCTATCTAAAAAAAGTAAGCAAATAAACATGAATTACTTTGTCCAAGAAATAATTTAATTACTTTATAACCATAATATACCCACCCTTAAATACTTCAAAACATATTTTTGGTACGAGTTACTCACTTTCAATATATTGCAATAGGGATCCCAATACAGTGCCACATATTGCAATATATCACAATATAAGTTCTGGCAATACCATCCCTATTTATGACCAAACCTAGACCGAACATAATAATATTAAGGTCAAAAGTCAGGTCGACCTTGGGTCAACAAAACAAAGCTTAGGCTTAGGAAGTACAGCCTTGGTAGGGATGCTGACTATGACAATTGAATGAAAATTATGTATGTTTGGGTTACAGATCATGATGAAGCTTTCTGGTTAAGCTTTCTTAAATTCACTTTCACGGTAACCATTGAAGCCTTGAAACTTCAGACAATTTCTTGGCATCAAACAATTGCCGCTGTGGCCGAGTGGTTAAGGCCACTGACTGATGATCACTTGTCCCTACCCGCTGTAGGTTTGTGCCCTACTTGGGTCGGATTCTTTTATGTCTGAAGCTATCTAGGTTCTACCAAGGCGTCCGCTCCTGACTGAAATAATGCCCGAATTGGCACCCAGGGTCTTCCTCCTCCATGAAAGCTGGAAGTTGTCATATAACCTTAGCTGTTGAGTGTGATATTAAATCGGAATCAATCAATTGGCACAATACAATCAACCCTGTGGGCAAATCCCATAATTATTGAAGATGTTAAAAGTTGTGCAAACAATGAATTTTCAGTTCAGTTTTGTCAAAATCCATTTCTCAGTACTTTGATTTGATTTGATTTGATTTAAAAGAGATTTTATCATAGCCCGTCCAAAAGCTAAATTTTTAACTTGTGTTTTGGATGAGACCTCGGCATGTCTCCCATCATGCCTAGAAAAATAGAATTTTGAAGCCGAAAAGAGGAGAGATTTACCTGATTGCAATTTCCAGTCAGTTTTAGCCAAAGATTGAATTTGATTGATTGCCAAAAAGTAGGCCAATCGCGATGACCAATTTGATCTGTGAGTGTGATTGACCTAAAATACATTCTCAGTACTTTTCACAGCTATGATACTTCATAGGGTAGCTGAACATAGTCACGGAATGCAAAAGGTAAGCACAGGTTCCTATCTCAAAAAGAAAGTTTACACAAATGGTTAAAGGTCAAAATTTGTGGACAGTTGTGTCTCCAGTTTATAACTTTACTTGTGTAAGGGTTGTCCTGATATTTACACATGTATGTGTACAGTCTGTGTTTTCTGATATACACACATACATGTATGTGTACAGACTGTGTTGTTCAGAGACAATCAATCCTCCAGCACTTTCAGTCCTTTGATTGTCAGAACTATGGTCCTTTTTTGACTTAGAAAGTGTATCGAGCTTGGTTAAGTTTTTCGTACCACCTCACTTCATTTCGAAACCATTAGAGGTATTGCTTTGAAACTTACCATACTTATGTATCATCATTATTTTCATCAACAGACAAGAGTACATAACTCTGTCAAGGTTTTTGACAGAATTATGCCCCTTTCTGATGAATATGTGTAAAATCCACTTATTGACTTAACCCTTTGAGATATTGCTTTGAAACTTTGAATGCTTGTTTACATCATTAGCCCCATCTGTACGCAAGAGAAGGTAACTCTGTCAAGGATTTAAAGAAAATTAAGGCCCTTTATCGACATAGAATCTCGGTTTAGTTTTTCGTGCCAGTCCACTTTTTGACTAAACTGTTTGAGATATTACTTTGAGTACTGAGTTAGAATACA
Organism: Saxidomus purpurata; assembly: GCA_022818135.1. Taxonomy (NCBI): domain Eukaryota; kingdom Metazoa; phylum Mollusca; class Bivalvia; order Venerida; family Veneridae; genus Saxidomus; species Saxidomus purpurata. The sequence continues at coordinate 53,425,109 of JAFMSR010000007.1, read as the reverse complement.
GTAAAATCTCGATAACTCGAGGTCGCAAGGGGATAAGTAAAATGCTCGAGTTATCGGGGTTCTCGAGTTATCCGAACCATGGAAGTTTTACAAGTTTTTCTGCTGTCATATATCTTATGAACGAGTTATTTGAGGACCTTTATGTTGAGGTCGGATTAATACTATCATTTTAATCGCTCAACAAATGTATCAAAATATAAATAAAGATCGTTATATGCATAGGCAAAAAGATAGCTATGAAACAGCTTTGAGACAAAGAAAAAGCACATTTCTTTCAGTTAGCGTAGAGGTTATAGAAATCAAACAAAATAATATGCAGTTTGGGATTTTCTCTCAAGCTTTATTATCAAAAAGCATGCTCAGACTCAAACTTTTCATCTCATCATTAAGTTCCGTAATTAAAAACTCGTAAACATGACTTTCTTTATTTTCTCATTCAATAAAAAGTAGCAAGTGGGTGTAATTACACATGATTTAAGACAATTTAAATGTGCGAAAAGCATTCTATACACGTTGGCCACTGGACGGCTGATTAATCGATAATGAACGAGCACAATCAATTAACAATAAAAGTTTTTCACATGACATGTCAAAATAATGATGCGCTATCGGAGTTGAGAAAATTCTGATTATCAGTGACCTCGAGTTGCCGCAGGTAATTTAGTAAGAAATCTACCTGGCGGGACCACAGGTGTTCCTCGAGTTATCCGGGGTTCTCGAGTTATCGATGCTCGAGTTATCCATAGTATTTTCTGGTTAAACATAAAGGTAAAATTGCTGGGACCGACAGGAGTCCTCGAGTTATCCGGGGTTCTCGAGTTATCGATGCTCGAGTTAACGAAGTTTTGCTGTACTTGTTTTAGCATTATGACTCCCAAATACAGACAGGAAAAGGTAACTCTGTCAAGAATTTCATTTGAATAATGGCCCTTTTCGACTTTTCATTCAAATTTCAAAATTTTCATACTTGTCCACTTGTTGACTTTTCCATTTGAGATATTACTTTGAAAGTTGGAATACCTGAGCACCATTATGACACCTATCTGTTAGCAAGAGAAGATAACCCTGTGAAAATGTTTTTAGCTTGACTATTTGGAGAATATGGAGAGCTTTTACAGGCACTTGTGCATCGGCGGTGGCGTTGCAGCTTTGGTTAAAGGTTTGCCTGCTAGGTACTATCATGCACATATCTCAGTAACCACTTATGATATTGACTTGAAACTTTGTTCATGTCTTTAGGGGTGTCATACAATCAAGTCAGATAACTCTTGTATAAATTTAATACAAATTATGGCCCTTGTTTTTATGACTTGACTTTCCTAGTTTATACTTTAATGTGAGCACCCACAATAGTCAAGCTCTTGTTTGATTTGTACTTGGAAATTCCTAGTTAAAGTATTTTGTGCAACTAACACTGTCATCCACATATATCATTAACCACTTGAAGTATTAATTTAGAACTTTGCCGCAGTATTCAAACAATTAAGTTTGATAACTCTTGACTTGATATCTTGCTACTTGACAATGTGACCCTTGTTTATACTTTGGGTTGTTTTACTGAAAAAGTTTTTTTTTATTGGCAAGCACTGAAAAAAAGTCGAGCGCACTGTCCTACTGACATCTCTTGTTTTATATTAATGTAAATTAAAGGCAAAGTACGTGATGATTTTCATTTTCTTTGAAATCGTTGAAGTTACCTGTTCAGGAATTTATTTTAAATCCCTTTTTTACACACTGCTAAAAATGCTCTATTAATTTCTCCACTGTACCGTACATTGTGTTATTATTAAATTCATAGAAATGCAATTTATTCCACTATCAAAAATAGGTAGGTACACCCCATTCTCCCACAAACTGAAGTGAGGAAATTCAATGCACTAGACAATGTATATTTTCAGATTAATGCAGCTGTGGCAGTCATCCTGATATCAGTTGTTTCAGCACAGACAGAGATCTATAGGACAGAAAGACTTAAATCAGATATCAGTTACTGTAGAAACTCTATGGAATGTCCACCAAAGATTAATGAGGAACTGGTTATTAAATTCTGTGAATATACTGTACCTGCGAACCACAGCTACAAGTGCTGTGATCGAGAGGTTGGCACCAGACTGGAATTCGTGACACCTGAACTATGGTGTGAAGCAGGTACCTTGTACTTCATCATTTTGCAAATTCTCCTGTTCCAAATATAATTACAATGTATTAAACAGGAAAACGTCCCAGTCACAGATCTAATCCATTGCCTGTCAGCTAACAGAGGTCAGGAGGTTATTCCCACTTTGCCTATATATAAGCACTGAATTGATGGACTAGAAATGTTCAGCCATACAACTATGGTGTGACGGATAGTTTATGTTTCTAACTAGAGCTAAGCTATGGCTTTTTTTGCAGCTTTAAAGACACAACTGAAAGCTTAAAAGTTTTTGTGAAATTCAGCAAAACATGACACAGTTGTTACAGTACCGGTACTTACCAGTACCTTATATAGCAACCCTGTACTTACTTACAAATCCGTGAATCCGTACCAAGATCTGCTAAGAAAAATACATGTACTGGATTGTTTACAGAGAATTTCTTTTTCAAACTGGCGGAGGAGTATTCGGTTTGATTCCATTTCATATTAACAGTTAACTGGTTTCAGTAATCTGAAACTGTCCCAGCTCTAGTACATTTGATTTGATACATGCCCGCAACATTAATGCTTGACTGCAATACAAAATTTAATGTACAGTATGTATATGTTGGGTGGCACAGTGTTCAGGTAGTTAACGCTCTCGACTACACATCCGGAGGTCCCAGGTTCAAAAACCGACTGGGGCACTGGATATATTCAGAAATGCTTTTCCTACCCATCTAGAGATAAACTATGTCTCACGTCTATCAGTGCTATACAACCTGCATGTAAAAGAATCAAGAGGTCTATTTGTTCCCATGTATCTGATTATAAACAATCTAAATAAAATAGTAGTACACTGGCATTTTACATTAACTTAAATATGCGTCACATATTCACTCTTGTCATTCATTAATATGACCAAAACTGAAAAAAATTTAATAAAATATTTAAAAACTGAAAAAAAAACTTTTTGTATGGCAGGTTATTTTGCGTCACCAAAGGTAGATGAATTCAACTCAGACGATATTGTTGTGTATAAGAAGCCATGTCCACCAGACTCTTACCAACCAGAGCCATCAGGATGCTATGATGCATGTCACCTTAAACACAATCTTTTGGGATGGCTAGAGAATTTGGAGAAATTTAAAGTATTCTCTCAAGGAAACAATGTTTACCCAGCTAAAGCATATTGCGACTTTGAAGGTGGCTACTATAGTGCAGACGGAACTGACTTCCTGGATTATAACAAAAGATTCAAGTCTGTTTACAAAAGCTTTTGTAAACATGTAAATGAGTCAAATCCATGCACAGAGGGACTAGTTCCACTACACAGTAAGTGAAATACTAATCATAGTCTATTTTATTTTGAGCCCTGTTTAATTTTGACAGCCATCACTCCAAGCAATTTAAAAGTACAGTAAAAACTATAGGTGTAACAATACACTTTTCTCACGATACGATACGTATAACGGTATACAGTTGTGATACGATACCTAACCGTTCGGTACGATATATCTACTGTTCCAAGAAGTTGAATGGATATAAAGTCTGAACATGCTGAATGTACAAGTGGACGGAAATATTCATTAAGATAAAAGTAGTTGGCTGCAACTTGCATAAGTTTTCCAAAACATTTCTAACGCATTTTTCAATTCAACATGAGTGAGCAGACATTTTAGTAAGCTTGCCTAACTATAATCAAATCATGCGCTACCATTGGTTAATCAATATTTCTAAGCCAATGAAAATGGACATAACAAAAAAAGTTTATTTGAGGTCTTCAAAGGGGTTACTTCCCTTTACACTGAATACCAACAGTAAATACTGGGCCGTAACGTACCGAACCAAGTGCCGTGAACCATGAAAGTAAAAGAAACCGTGGTGTATCATGAACTGCGATAAATTGGTACACTTCTAGCATGTCTAGTAAAAACATACATAATATTATATGATCTGTGAACACAATGTTTAAGACAATTTAGTGTGTTCTGCCAGCAACATTAGTTGGTATTAGTGCTTTAATTAAAACCTGAAAAGACATTCTGTGACTCTACTTGATCTTGCTGGCCTTATGTTAACATGTTCACATGAATGAATTCAAATGATGCTCTTCTATATTTTGTTCAAACTCTTCCACACAATGTAGGTAGCATTATCAGAGCTAAAACTGAATTCTTTAAAGGAGCACTCCCTACATCTAGCAGATTACATTGTATATAATCAAAACGTAAATAATGTGTACAATGAACATAAATTGATATTTTAAAATAAGTACAATTTTGAAGAACAAACATATATAAAAAAATGCTTCATGTTAGCACAAATAATCAACATACAGGCATTTTGTAATTCATCTCTATCCACCCATTAATTTTACAACAACAACTTTACCATGTTTACATAGAGCATCTAATAATTTACGGTACTGCAACATATTTAAAACGCTGATTTTACTGATATAAATGACTGGAAGGAAGAGTTTAAATTGTTAGGTTAAGTAAAACTACTTGTAAATATTCTATTATTTATACTTTTGAAGTAATTTAGTTCGACTTATAGGGAGTGTCTCTTTAAAGTTTAAACATTTACTCATTTTACATTACTTATGTAAATCCTTGATTTTATGTAACATTTCATTCCAATTGCAAAGAAAATTGATTAGAAATACACAAATATGTGGTTCTTAGTTATGAAATAATACTGGTAAATCTGGTTTAGCTTCGTTCCTTTATTCTAACTGTAAGTTGTCTTAGGGATATATTAATCTTAAACAAATCATGTTTTTCAGATAGGACATGTGTATTTCCATGTAGACCAGGGTATGCGAGAGATGTCCATGATAACTTTCTGTGTAAGAGAACAAACGGGTAAGTCCATTGTTGTAGGAACATAATGTTTCTGGTTTTACCATTTGTAACATACACACATTTACTTGCACTAAAGTTAAGTATTTAATAATGTTTAATTTAAATCCCAGTGATTGTAGGTGAATTGCCAAACATAGAAGTGCTGTCTTTGTCTGTATTTATGCCCTGACTTGTACAGGGGTTTGTTGTTCATATAGAGAAGGGTCTGACTCTGTTATAATAACATACATCCACAAAACGAAGTTTGGGGGGAGGGTATATAGGAGTGAGCTTGTCGGTTTGTCGGTCGGTCTGTTGCTTTTCATGGTTTCCGGATGATAACTCATGAACGACTTTACCCTTTTGAATAATTTTTGGTACACACGTGCAACTTCATGAAATACAGGTCAAGTTCAACTTTGGGGTCAGTAGGTCAAAGGTCACAGTGACTCTGAACTGTAAAACAGTTTCCGGATGATAACTCATGAAAGGCTTGACCGATTTAAATAATTTTTGGTACACACGTGCAACTTTATGAAATACAGGTCAAGTTCGACTTTGGGGTCAGTAGGTCAAAGGTCAAGGTCACAGTGACTCTGAACTGTAAAACAGTTTCCGGATGATAACTCATGAAAGGCTTGACCGATTTAAATAATTTTTGGTACACACGTGCAACTTTATGAAATACAGGTCAAGTTCGACTTTGGGGTCAGTAGGTCAAAGGTCAAGGTCTCAATTACACAAGTTATTGTATAATAACTCAACTGTATGTCCTTGTGGCCATTCCTTTCCTATGGTTGCCATACTTCTGTGACAAAGCTGTATTGTGGGGGTATAATTCGTCACTCTTGTGACAGTTCTAGTTGTGTTGTTCCTAAAATATGAGGGGGTCATCCAAAATTAGAACTTTACTTCCAATGATGTGCAAAGTATATGACTGACTGTTTACAACATTCAATAAAGCGAAAGTAGGACAAAAAGACCACCCAGGTCAATCTAAGGAAATACACGAACATTCACTTGTTTTTCTTCAGCAGTATTTCAAACAGGGAAATAATCCACGGCTATTGTAAAGTTTTAGAAGCCAGTTTCAAACTGTATTTCCCCGTTACGATTCCAGATTTAAAAGAAAATTCAATTTGGTGTTAGTAATGGACCTTTAACAAAATTATTATTCTGACAGAAACACGGTAAGCTGTGAGACACATACTACAGAAATGCTGTAAAAGTATAAGCACTTCTGTAGTATGTGTCTCACAGCTAACTTGGGACAGTGATTTAATCATCTGTTAAACGTAAATGTTGAATTTTGGTACTGTGCTTTGCGGTCATTACTTGATGTCACATTCATGCTTGTGTAAAAAATCTGTGTCATACTTGTTTGAAAGTCTGTACAAGTCCAGTGTTGCAAACATGGCCCTTTCAGTTCAAAATTATATGAAATGCAGGCTATTATTACATTCTTCTACCAGTTTGGGAGTTCAATGTACTAAAAGGCAAGAAATGATAAAACAGACATTAAAGCGACTGCACTCCAGATGGACAAGTTATGCTAAAAAAAGAAAATTTTCAATTTCAAGAAAACAATTGTCATTACTGTATCAGGGGCATTGTATTATGATAACTTGATAAGTTTTCTAACAAAAGAAACAATTAGAATGTGTTGTTTTGCTTACTTTTATTGTAGAATATATCACCCCGTGACTAACGGGGTGGGCTCTTTGGTATATCAATATTTTTAACTCGCATCAAATCAGCTGACTCCGTAGTGTAGTAGGTTAAGCCGCTGTAAATTTTTTGTAAGCGCAAAGATCCGAGTTCAAAACCTGGCTCGGGTAAATATTTTTTTTCTACCTTTATTTTTAGCTCTTACACAAAGAAAATAATCTTGATGCTGACAAATTGAATATATATTGATTTTACCAAAAAAATAAAATTTACTAAGAATTTGGAGTGCAGTCGCTTTAAATAATTAACGGTGTTTTATTCACAAGTATTAGCTATGTTGTATAGTATATTGTAATAGAAATGGTCTGGTTAATTTTGATCACTCCTCATTATCTCCGGGATTCATGTATTAGTTCATCAGATTTCTCACTTGCAGGTCAGATGCTTCGCTTGAACAAAATGATGAAGAAAGGAGATCTACAGAAAAGAGCACTGAAAAGAACACTGAAAGGAGCAGTGGAATAGTTACGCAGGCAACTGCTGGTGAATATTGTGCTTTATTAATATCTTGGGATATCTACCATAATGGGAAACCAATGAGTTTTTATATGCCAAAATCAAAATGTTTGTCAGCATAATATCTCAGCCAAATCGACCCAGGCACTGTTTGGATTATGGCCCTCGATTTAATATGCAGAATTGACCAAATTCACCTTGTCTGCTCTTTAAGTTGAAGTTTTCATCTGGTCTTCACCAAACTTTGTCAAAATGATTGTAGGCATAATATCTTGGCCAAGTTTGATAACAAGCCAAATCGACCGAGGCACTTTTGAATTATGGCCCTTGATTTATGCAAAATTAGCCAAATTCACCTTGTCTGCTCTCAAAGTTGAACAGTTTTCATCCGATCTTCACCAAACTTGCTGAAAATGTTTATGGGCATAATATATCGGCAAAGTTTGATAACCAGCAAAATCGCTCTAGGTGCTCCTGGATTATTGCCCTTGAATTATCGAAAAATTATGAAATTAGCCTTCTCAGCTCTATATTTCAAACAGGTGAATTAGCCTTGTCTGCTCTATATAGTTCTAGGAGGTTTTACAAAACAAATGAACTGCCAGATACAGTCGTACTGAGTTATGCCTCCTTGACGGGTTTATTTTGTGACAGATTGGCACTCTTGTTTCTATCCTTTTTTTACGAAGTTGGATTTTCCAGATCAATAACCTCATTATGTCTCCCACCTAGTGTGATGGGGGTGGGGGGCTACATATTGATTTGATGCTGTCTGTCTGTGTCCAAAAAGCGGGGTTTACCAGTAAGTGGCTATAGCAACAATAGGTAACAGTAAATTCTCTTTGATGTCGTTCATTCAGTTTTGGTTATGTCGCTATTTTATGGTGTATGTGGCTAAAAAGAACAATAGAGAGAACAAAAGAATAGCTACAGAACTGCACACATTTTCAGCACATCAAGACCATGTGTCACGTGCAATACCCACGGCCCTACCTCAAAGGTCAAGGTCACAATTAAGAGTTTAAATATGCACACATTTGAGTCACCTGGGCCCAGGTGTTCTAAACTTTCATTGATGACAGTCAGTTAACTGTTCTGCAGTCACCCCACATCTATAATTAATGAAGACTGAACACTGCAAGTAAAAACAATTCAAGAGAAACTAACCCATTGCATTAATAACATCACAGGTATGAAGATTATGATGTGAGTGCAGTATGCATATTTTTAATAGACTTAAATATTTTCTTTTTCAGAGAATGAAAAGACATCAACAGACATGACCAGATTTTGGATCATAGGGGGAACAGTTGGTAATGAACACATAGTAAACTGTTACATAGTTCATTTGAAAGTGTATTATTATAGCATCCGAACACAAAGTGTTAGGGGGGTATACTAGATTAGGCATGTCTGTCTGTCTCTCTGTCTGTCTGTAGATGGAATCTTGTGGAAGCTTAATCTCCAAAACCCTTCGTCAGAATTTAATGATACTTCACACAAGTGATTAGTACTATGTCAAATTGTGCATGGTCTATGTTTTGGGTCACTAGGTCAAGGTCACAGGGGCTCGAGATAGTAAAGTCTTGTGGACACTAAATCTCCAAAACCCCTGGTCAGAATTTAATGATACTTCACAAAAGTGATAAGTACTATGCCTAGTTGTGCATGGTCGATGTTTCCAGTCACTAGGTCAAAGGTCAAGGTCAGAGAGGCTCGAGATATTAAAATTCTTGTGCTCTTAATCTCCAAAATCTCTGGTCAGAGTTGAATGAATTTCACAGAAGTGGTAAGTACCATGTCTAGCTGTGCATGTTCTAATAATTAAAGCATCAAATCTTACGTAAATTTTATATACAGTCAAACATTTCCATGCGAACATGTGTATTAAGTTACCTTTGTCTTAAGCGACTGCTTTTGAATGCCCCTGGAGCGGTTTTCTCTTACTGTTTTGCTGTTGCATTAAGCGCTTTTTGTCTTAAGGCGACTAGCGACCAGAAATTAGCGACCCATCATCGATCTTTTGTTTGTATTAGGTGACCATTTATGTGCAAACAGATCATTTCAGTGCAAACTGACCGCTTTGAAGGTGCTTTCTACGTCCAAATTAGGCACACAGTTGTCAAATTTCATAAGGATTATTGCCTATTCTTTTGTTCGCAGGTGTTAATTGTCTGGTATTTACCAATATTCAGTAGTTGCGTGGACCTACTAATTTGCTACATTTTGGAAAATTACCACGTCACATAAGGACGATTATTTAGGGGAAGTACGATCATCCAATCATAAAACTTTGTTGGTGAAGTCCATCTCGCGCAAGTTTCGTAACCTTGAAAACAGCTGTTTGTTTACATGTTGGCCATTCCATGTATTCCATTTCTATCAAAAACGCTGTTTAGTAAGGATTTTTATATTTCACCAGATATAAGCGTAAAGTGTTGCCAATTGTATATGTTATAGTAGGACAGTATTCACATAGCTTCATGGCATTTGATTTTTGCACTCGCATTGAAAAAACAGAATATCTATGTAAAAACCCGAAGGAAATAGTTGTCGTTGTGATTCTTTGCATTAAGAGACTTTATTAAGCGACCGGTTTTGGCCTTTACCTTGGGTGGTGTCTTAATACTAGTTTGAATGTACTGTGTCAATGCAGTGTTAGCGGGGTATTCATCACCTTCAGTGATAGTTCTAGTTGAAACGATAGAATATTTACACTTATCGCTTCTTAGGTCTAACCTTCTTTGTGACTGAAAATATGGTCACAATTTCAGTATTTCTATTGATATTGCATAAGCAATCATTTAGATTTTTTTTGTGAAGTTAGCTGCAGGTTTTTAGCCTTACTAGACAAGGTCCAGAAGATCTGAGATGAGATGTTGGTTTGTCATCACTCTGTCTGTCTGTCTGTAAACTTTTTCGGGATAATACTGGACAGGTCTCAATTTTCATTTGACATTTATGAAACTTGCTCAGAAGGTGGCAGGTAACCTGTAGATGATCCATATTGTTATTGGAGTCGTTCGGTAAAGCAGTCTTTAAACTTCATAGGATGATCGGTCTTACTAAGTATCTTGTTTTTCATAAAGCGTACATTTGAAAGTGCAGCATGCTGACAGTGTGCCTAAAAACAGATGTGAAAAACTGATCTGCAGATAATACACCATGTATAGGTTGCAGCATCTAAAAACTAGGAAGCTGTGCTTTCCCTGCCACTTACCTGAATATCACCAAATGCTGCATTTTTAAGATGGTGGCAAATTTTTTTCGAAATTGACAAAACTTTTTAAATTGACAGCATACTGGTTTGCAAGTAGTGCCCATACAAAAGCAATTCCTATGCCAGGGTGAGCTTTTCTAATTGATGATTGTCCGTCGTCCTTCAACATTTTGATTCAAATGACATCTCCTCTGAAACCACTAGGCCAATGTTGATAAAACTATGCAGGAATGTTCCTTGCATGAAGCTCTACCAAAATTGTTCAAAGAATTCCATTCCATGCAGAACTCTGGTTGCTATGGCAACAAATAGGAAAAACTTTAAAAATCTTGTTCTCTGAAACCACAAGGCCTAGAGCTTAGATATTTGGCATGTAGCATTGCCTAGTAGACCTCTACCAAGATTGTTCAATTTATGCCCCGTGGGTCAAAATTGACCTTGCCTGGGGGGGATCATTTGTTTTACAAAGGCGTATATAGGAAAACTTATTTGGTATATAACATTATCTAGTGATCTTCCACCAGGCAAGTGGAATTGTACCAAGGTGAGCGATATAGGACCATCTTGGCCCTCTTGTTACCCTTATCATCTGATTGTTGGTATTCAATCACCCAGAGACTACTTTTATACACATCCAAGATGGAAGTTCAAAGGGAGGTAAATGAAAACTTGTGTCGCCCTTTTGGAGAAAAAGCGATACATAGGTCTGGAATCACTTTGTCCACCCGTCCATTTCAAAATCTTAACGTTGGCTGTAACTTTGCCATTTCTTAAGATTTCTTCTTCAAACTTAAAATTGTATTGTTTATGACAATATGTTGTGATGCTGCAAAATTTTGTATGTCAAGGTCATACCTGACAGCGTTATACCCCCTTATACCCCAAAATTATTGGTTATTCTGACAAAGTGTAAGAGGGCGACACAAGTGTTCTACTGAACACCCATCTAGTGTTAATATCAGTGTCTTTTTAGCTGGGATCGATGATTGTCCGTCGTCCGTCCACATTTAGTTCGTTAACACTCTAGTGGTCACATATTTGCCTCAATTGTCATGAAACTTGGTCAGGATGTTTGTTCCAGTAATTACTCGGATGAGTTTGAATATGGGTCATCTCGGATAAAAAACTAGGTCACATGACCCAAAAATAGAAAAAATCTTGTTAACACTCTAGAGGCTACCGTTTCAGTCCAAATATCCTGGCAATTTGTAAGAAAGGTTGTTTGGTTGATTTCTAGCTCAAGTTTTAATATGGGTCACCTGGGGTCAAAAACTAGGTCATACAGCCCAAATATGGAAAAACCTTGTTAACACTCTTGAGGTAACATTTTTTAGCCCAAATATCTGGAAATTTATCAGAAAGGTTGTTAAGATGATTTCTAGCTCAAGTTTTAATATGGGTCACCTGGGGTCAAAAACTAGGTCACACAGCCCAAATATGGAAAAACCTTGTTAACACTCTAGAGGTAACATTTTCAGCCCAAATACCCTTGAAATTTGTCGGAAAGGTTGTTTCGATGATTTCTAGCTCAAGTTCGAATATGGGTCATCTGGGGTCAAAAACTAGGTCACACAGCCTGAATATGGAAAAACCTTGTTAACACTCTAGAGGTAACATTTTCAGCCCAAATATCCTGGAAATTTGTCAGAAAGGTTGTTTCAATGATTTCTAGCTCAAGTTTGAATATGGGTCATCTGGGGTCAAAAACTAGGTCACAGAGCTCAAATATGGAAAAACCTTGTTAACACTCAAGATGTTACATTTTCAGCCCAGATATCCTTGAAATTTGTCAGAAAGGTTGTTTTGATGATTTCTAGCTCAAGTTCGAATATGGGTCATCTGGGGTCAAAAACTAGGTCACAGAGCCCAAATGTGGAAAAACCTTGTTAACACTCTAGAGGTACCATTTTCAGCCCAAATATCCTGGAAATTTGTCAGAAAGGTTGTTTCGATGATTTCTAGCTCAAGTTTCAATATGGGTCATCTGGGGTCAAAAACTAGGTCACAGAGCCCAAATATGGAAAAGCCTTGTTAATACTCTAGAGGTTACATTTTCAGCCCAGATATCTTGGAAATTTGTCAGAAAGGTTGTTTCGATGATTTCTAGCTCAAGTTCGAATATGGGTCATCTTGGGTAAAAAACTAGGTCACAGAGCCCAAATATGGAAAAACCTTGTTAACACTCTAGAGGTAACATTTTCAGCCCAAATACCTGGAAATTTGTCAGAAAGGTTGTTTTGATGATTTCTAGCAACTTTGTTAAAAGCAGTTGTACTCGGGTGAGCGATAAAGGGCCATCATGGCCCTGTTGTATCAAACTGTGTCAATGTAAAAATTGGGGCTTCTTGTGTGTCTGTGCATGCACAAGAATATTACAATGTGATAAATTATCAATTTGTGTGTTTATTTCAGGTGGTGTTTTATTCATTATCATTGCCATTCTGGTGACTTACATGTGTGTCAGACACAGAAGACATAGTGAGTATTAATGAGATGGCTGGTACTTAAAGGAAAATATAGTTTTGAAATAAGTACATGTATGTGTTTACTAGTTCATTTTATTGCATGACTGTAGCTTTAGTAGATAATGGATAATTTAATTGACACTAAATCTTGATAAGAATGATGCCCAATAGTGCATGGTCAATGTTTCAGGTCACTACCTAGGTAAAAGGTCAAGGTCACATGGGCTGAAGATAGTAAAATCTTGTAGACACTTAATCTCCAAAACCACTGGTCAGAATTTAATGATACTTAAAAGAAGTGATAACTACGATGCTTAGTTGTGCATGGTTCATGTTTTGGGTCACTAGGTCAAAGCCACAGGGGTTTGAGAAGATAAAATCTTGTGCACTCTTTATCTCCAAAACCCGTGGTCAGAATTTAACCATACTACACAGAAGTGATTAGTACCATGCCTTATTGTTTAAATCATCAAAGGTCAAAGTCGAAGGAGCCTCTTGATAAAAAATAGTATCCATGTTTCATCTCTGAAAAAAAGCATCCTGCATTTGAACTCAAACTTGACGGGATTTATGGTCACTACGAGTCTTTGTCAAATGTCAAGTTCATAGGTACCTGCTTATAGAAATTTTTGTAAACTCGTAATCTCTTCTGTGCTGGTTTTGTGTATAGAGGAGAACTTTTCAGTAGTTTCCAGATAATAAATAAAGACAATTTTAAAGAACATTTATCAAGAATACCGATAATGACTGGAATGTTATTGCTATTTTTCTGTCACTTGTTGAGACAGCTCTGCCTTGCACCCATTTCATATTTAATATGAAATTTAATGTATTTATTTTTCAATTCAAATGTTTGTGTTTTCAGATTATCATAAAGCAAATATAAAAGACCCTGAAGGTGAGTGAAAACATTGTTCACATGCTAAATGCATGTTATTAGTTTACTCAGATTTTGAAAAAATTCAATGGACTGCCCATTTTCCTGTATGTCTATATTGTAAATTTAAAATAGTGTTGGTCATTGCTCTCTCATTTTTGTTTCGCGCTTTTAAAGTAGAGGCGATACATATGGATCGTTTTGTCCGTCTGTCTGTCTGTCTGTCACAAAAACTACAGTTGGCTATAACTGCCATTTCTTAAGATTTCTTCTTCAAACTTTCAAATTGTATTGTTTATGACAAAAGGGTCGGGATGCTGTCAAATTTTGTAGGTGAAGGTCATATTTGACAGAGTTATGCCCCTTTTTAGCTTGTCTGATTTTTGAAAAAAAATGACGAGCTATTGTCGTTACTTGATTGTCGTCGTTGTCGTCAGCATTGGTTAAGTTTTGCGTTTAGGTCACTTACATGGAAACTATCAAAGCTATCACTTTGAAACTTTAGAAAGTTGTTCATCTAATACCCTTCTTCACATTGTGTCCTAACCACCTGTTTTTAGCTCACCTTGCACAAAGTGCCAGAGTGAGCTATTAGGATCGCATTCCATCCGTCTGTCCACCATTTCCTTCAAACGACATCTCCTCTGAAACCACTGCGCCAATGTTGATGAAACTTTGCAGGGATGTTTCTTGCATGAACCTCTATCAAAAGTTGTTCAAAGAATTCCATTCCATGCAGAACTCTGGTTATTTAAAATGTGTAACAATGGTATATGCTTCACAAAAAAGGGAACATTTCATTAGAATAAGGATCCTTCAAGACACCCAACAAAGTCACTCATCCAAAATTATCAGTATCGCGTATGACCTCCTTGACTGTGAATAACTGCTACTATACGACGACGCATTGAACTGCAGAGGTTACGTACAACATGTCTCAGAATATGCTGCCACTCCTCCCGAAGCGCAGCAATCAATTAACGAACGTTTACCGGTTGTGGTTGATGTCGACGTAGACGTCGCCCACATATGCTCGATCAGATTGCAATCTGGAGAACATGCTGGCCATTCCATTACATCAATGTTATTGGCCTGCGAAAAGTTTCTTGTCACATGCGCAATGTGAGGACGCCCGTAATCATTTTGATATGTAAGACCTTGACGTTGTCGAAACATTGGAACAACCACGGCATCAAGAACCTGGTCGATATGTTCCTCCTTGCAGTAAGGTTGCCCTCACAAACTACGAGTTGTGATTTAAATCCATAGTTTATTGCGCCCCATATCATAAGGCCGCCTCCGCCATAGTGGTTATGCTGCACAACACATTTGCTGACGTAACGTTCATTACGCCTTCGGTAAATCCGAATACGTTCGTCTGCATTATAAATTTTAAAACGTGACTTGTCACTGTATACAACATTACACCATCGACGTCTTGCGTTCTGTACTGCCCAGCGCTGCCGAGCTAAGCGTTGTCGTTGCATTAGTACCATCCTACAGTAAGGCCTACGGCATCTACTTCCACACTCTCTCAAACGGTTCCCGACCGTGTTTCAACTTATTGTCGGCCTACGATTGCCGACAATCACAGCAGATGTCGATGCAGCGATGGAAGCGGTCACGTAAATGACGTTGACGTATAAAATTATTCTTCCGCATAGACGTAACTCGAGGAGCACCAGAGCATGGCTGGTCAGTAACGGTTCCTGTGATGTTTACACGTCGAATTAACCGAACAACAGTAGATCTTGCAACATTAAAACGTCTAGCCACCTCTGTCTGTGAAATTCCACTTTCCAGCATCCCTAAATTTCGACCCCGTTCAACCATATTTAGCTTTGGCATCTTAAATTTTCAAAAAACATCAAAATTTGTTTGAAATACCACTTTTAAATCCAATGTGTAATACAGAGCTAAAAAATTCACATGTCAAAACCACGAGGTGAAAGCGCACTAAATGCACGAGGAAATGTTGCACCTACCCCTATCGTTTATCGCGCAGCCGAGTAACGACAATCTGTATGGTGTGTACATGTTAAATATGGTCAAACTAAAATGATCACTAACTGGTTAGTGTTTAATTATCTAAAAAAATAAGTGTCGAACATTTTCACTGGAGGGTTTCTTTTTGACATCAGTATATTATACCCTGGTCACATGAACGCTACGAGCCCCATACGAGAAACGTACGGCATCCAAAACCAGGACACCGTGCGGACACTGTACGGGCACGTATGAACACACATGCATCGCACGAGGTACGTCCGAGCTCCTTGTGAGCACAGCACGACTTGTCTGCGATGTCCGTATGGATATCGTACGATTGCATCCTCCAAAAGATCTTACCGGGCCTGTAGGCATGTGACCAGAAGCTACAATTGTATGGAAACCGTTTGGATTTTAAAAGTTGGTGGAATCATGCAATTTTATAATTCATACGGACACCGTACGGATATGTGACTGGGGCATAAGCAAGCACCCACAATAGTCGAGCTTGCTGTCTTATGGACAGCTCTTGTTATCTGCGCCATATCTTCTAAACCCCTTGGTGTTTTTTTTTTTACACTTGAGTCAAATGTCTATCTCGTCAAAAACAATGTTCAGAACCCATGTTTCAACCCTGCAAGTTCAAGGTCAAAGTTACATTTAGGGGTCATTGGTGTTCATGCCTAGCCTATCGCTCTTTAAACCCTTGAAGGATTTTTATTAGATTTTCGATTTCTCTCTACCTGTACCTCCAAACTGAGATCACTGAACTTATTAACCTTATTCTGAAACCTTTGGCAAGGGATGCCAGTTGATTGAAACTGTTTCGAATATTGTGATACATAGTAATTTCTATTAAAATTGTATTGTTAGGTGCAGGACAACACCCATTCAAGAAGGACACAGATGATACTTTGTGTCAGAGCATGGTGTCTAGCCTTGAAAATCAGATGAAATCAGTTGGTGCTCTAGTACAGAATGGCAACTTGATGGGAACTGTTTTCATGGTTGGGAAGGACTTAGTCATGACTGCTTGGCATGTTGTACAGCCAATTATAGGTAAAGAGATAGATGAAGGTGATCCCAATTGTTTTTTGGATCAGTTGGTCAAGGTCACATTGAAAATCTTGAGGTTTATATGACCCACAGACTTCAAACTTTACAGGAAGATTAGTCTTACTGAGTAGGCAATCCCTACTGTTTTTTAGTCAGTGGGTCAAAGGTCAAGGTCACAGTGACCCTGACTTTGAAAATCTTCACCACTCAAAATCTTGAGATCTATATCACCCACAGTCTTCAAACTTCAGAGGATGATTGGTCTTACTGAGTAGATGATCCCTACTGTTTCAGTGGGTGAAAGGTCAAGGTTGCAGTGATGTCTGTTTGCTTTTAAGCTCACCTGGCACAGAGTGCCAGAGTGAGCCATTAGGATCGCTCTCCATCCAGGGTCCGTCACACTTTCGTCTGTCCGTCCACCATTTCCTTCAAATGACATCTCCTCTGAAACCACTGGGCCAATAATGATGAAACTTCGCTGGGATGTTTCTTGCATGAAGGTCTACCAAAGTTGTTCAAAGAATTCTATTCCATGCAGAACTTTGGTTGCTATGGCAACAAATAGGAAACACTTTATAAATCTTCTTCTCCGAAATCACAAGGCCTAGAGCTTAGATATTTGGCTTGTAGCATTGTCTAGTGGACCTCTACCTAGATTGTTCAGATTATGACCCCTGGGTCAAAATTGACCCCTCGTGGGTGGTCACTTAGTTTTGCATAAGCTTTATATAGGAAAAACTTTTAAAAAAATCTTGTCTGAAACCACAAAGCCTAGAGCTTAGATATTTGGCATGTAACATTGGCTTTTGGACCTCTACCAAGTTTGTTCAAATTATGACCCCTGGATCAAAATTAACCCCTCACAGGGGTCACTTAGTTTTGCATAGGCTAATATAGGAAAAACTTTAAAAAATCTTTTTCTCCGAAACCACAAGGCCTAGAGCTTGGATATTTAGCATGTGGTATTGTCTAGTGGACCTCTACCAAGATTGTTCAAATCATGACCCCCGGGTCAAAATTTACCCTGCCTGGGGGTCACTTAGTTTTACATAGGCTAATATAGGAAAAACTTTAAAAATCTTCTTCTCTAAAACCACAAGGCCTAGAGCTGAGATATTAAGCATGTAGCATTGTCTAGTGGACCTTTATCAAGAGTGTTCAAATCATGACCCCCAAGTCAAAATTAACCCTTCCTGGAAGGAGGGAGGAGGCACTTGATTTGATTTGATTTGAAAGAGATTTTATCAAGGTCCGTCCAAAAGCTAAATTTTTATGCCCCCGAAGGTAGGCATATTAAAATCGCACCATCCGTCCATCTGTGCGTCCCGACTTACAAATTTGTGTCCGAACTATAACTGTTATGCATTGAAGGATTTTAAAATAACTTGGCACAATTGTCTAGCACATCAAGACAACGTGTCGCGTGCAAGACCCACATCCCTACCTCAAAGGTCAAGGTCACACTTGGAGTATGAAGGTTATGGAATCCTCTATATATGCACACATTCGTGTCCGGACTGTAACTTTGTCATGCATTGAAGTATTTTAAAATAACTTGGCACAATTGTCTAGCACATCAAGACAACGTGTCGCGTGCAAGACCCACGTCCCTAGCTCAAAGGTCAAGGTCATACTTAGAGTTTGAAGGTAATGGATTCCTCTATATATACATATATGCACACATTCGTGTCCGGACTGTAACTTAGTCATGCATTGAAGGATTTTAAAATAGTTTGTCACAAATGTCTAGCCCATCAAGACGACGTGTCGCGTGCAAGACCCACATCCCTACCACAAAGGTCAAGGTCACACTTAGAGTTTATAGGTAATGGAATCCTGTATATATGCATACATTTGTGTCCGGACTATAACTTTATTATGCTTTGAAGGATTTTAAAATAACTTTGCACAAATGTCTAGCACATCAAGAGGATGTGTCGCGTGCAAGACCCAAGTCCCTACCTCAAAGGTCAAGTTCACAGTGTTTAAAGTAATGGCATACTGTATGCATGATTACTCTGTCATGCATGGAAGGATTTTTAAATGACATAGCACATTTATTGAGCACATGGAGAGGACACAGACTGTGATGCACCTCTTTCGGGGGCATTCGTCACTTGTGAGGGACAGCTCTTGTTTTACCTGATCTTTATTATTCATAGTTTGAATGTTTTAGTAGGTATTGTTAAACTCAATTTCCATTAATAAAGTACTTTGTCATGTAATAAGGTGTCATATAATCTTTACATTTGTTTCAGATCCAGACAACACAGGACGGTATGATGAAGCTAGGCTGAGTGCAGATAAAGTTCTTTTAATTTTCAATGAATGTCTGATAGGTATTCCAGCAAAAACATACACAATTGGTAAAATTATATGGAAAAATGTGAATTTAGATACAGTTTTACTTAGAATTGCAAATCCAGATGATAATTTACCACGGTCTCTGATACTATGGCCTCACCCCATGTCTACACTGAAATTGACTGACGTAAGCTTTGTGGGATATGGACATCCAAAAAATCCAATTAAGAAAAATTTAGATCCTAGATGTAAATTATTAGATGCAAGTTCTGACAGAATCAAATCAGCACTTGCCTGGTTGCTTAGAAAGAAGAAAACAATTCTAAAACTGTTCTCCTGGAATGGTAGAAGCACAGACGCTGTAGAGTTAGGTTACTATGGCTATGACAGTAAGGCGGTTTTTTTATTTGACTGTTATGTAGAAGAAGGCTCCTCGGGAGCCCCAGCTTTAACAAATAACAATGCCAATTCTATAAAGGTAGTTGGAATTCTTACCCACGGGTTTCCTAAATTTCATCATGAGCTGAAACGATTTCATGACAAGGAAGTATGTCCTCCAAAATACAGGTTTGAAATGGCAGTTAAAATGGAGTACATATACTCTTGCATGGAAAGGGAAATTAGTGATCCTGAAATTCGTGATCAACTTTTTCCCTCAACTTAGACCTCACCTTGAGATTTTTGGATCTGATGTCTGAACAATACATGTCCACATTTGACTTGAACAGTCTCTAAAAAAAATTTGCAAGCTTTGGTCAAACTACATACTTACATGGTCTGAATTATATGCCTTAAAGTCTAGTTGATCCATGCAGAAATTGTTTGCCTCGGCACAGGAAAATGTCTCATTGTTAGAACCTGCCTACCCAATTTTAAAATGATTCCATAGGAATATTTCTTTGACAACTTCATCAGGTTACCTCAAGTCATGTTTACTTGTCAAATCATAGTGGCTGTTTTTCCTATATGAAAATAATGAAAACTCTTGTGTCTGAAATATCCTAGTCCATAACATACAGGGGTAGAGAGATAGATAGACTGACAGAGACTGATGTACAAATATTAACCTATATCTTGAGGAATAAGAGGGACGGAGACCAGTGTATATATGGAAACAAATTGTGAGACAATATTGCCATTACATGAACATATATATTATTTACCTTGACATTGGGAGAAAGACATAGCATATATTTAATTGTACAAAATGCAGAATGAGTGTGACATTTGTTTGTCATGTCAGTTTCCTAAACAATGAATATGATTTGTTAATTAAGAAGGGACAAACCATGCATTTTGTTGGGACATATTTATTATGTGGGCCAATTTGTGGGCCTATTGAAAAGCTGTTTAAGCAATTTTAGCACAGAAAAAGTGTAAACATATTTGAAATTTGCTGTTTAAACGATTTTGTCATTATTTTTAGTATTAAATAGATGATTTTTGTAACAAATAGTATGCGATCTGATGCATACTCACCGGCAAGCCTTGTAAATCCACAACTGTGAATGCATCAAATACAAGCCGTAGGCTATTTTGTACAACAAACACTAATATCATATCTATTAAGGGCTAAAAATCATTTCAAACAACGCAATTCATTGGTCTAAAGAACAAAATGCAGTCAGAAGGTATTTGCTCAAATCACTACTTTGTGTTCTTCAGTTCAACTTCTTATAATAACTGACAACATTCCCTTAAGTTAACAGTGTTGTATTGTACATGCTGAACAATTCCTTGCTGAATTTTAACTGTTATGATTTGAGTATTTAAATGTTCACATGCTCAAGGTACTTGCTGCATTTCCTAATATGGAGAACTGATTCCTAGCTTCTATCACATTTTATCATTTCATCCTGCATTCCAAAACTAGGCAACAGAAAATATAAATTCCCTGAAATTGAATTGCTTTCATTCCATTCATTTCTGACTACGCATTCATTGTTGTAAAAGTAAACTTCACTATTGTCTGTTTTTTATAGCTTCATGTACTACTGCTAAAATCAGGTCCTGTGCTTATAATAGTTTCTTGAGCACAATCTCATGCTCCGCATGAAATCACGCTCATGTAATATGAAGTCAAGTCAAGTTATATTTACCGGTATTTACAAGATCAGGTTAAATATAAAGATACATTAGCTGAAGAACAGACCTTATTAGTCGCCGGTGGAAACCCGCGACTATATTTGATACGCTTTAGGATTCTTCAGCTGGTAGAAGTTATTATTAAAATGTATGAACTTGTTACAATTTTGTTCTGACATCTAACATTGTTGATTGTTTGAAACAAAAAAAAAACTATTTTAAAATTGCAAAGGAAGTTGAAGTTCGCGCTAAAATTGGCCCTTTTAATTAAAGGGGAATAACTGTTTAAAATGTGAAAAATAATGACGCTCCCCAGACCGGTGTTTACAATATCTTATACCAAGAGAAAAAAAGATCCGCCTAGACCAGACCAAACCGACTTTTTAAAGGTTGGCGTGGCGGTGTAACAGCGTCGCAGGAAAATAACAAAAACGATGAACATGAACACTTTCAGAAACGAAGTAGGTATGCATAAGTTAATATTTCCATAGCCAAAATAAATATCGATTTCAGCTTGTTTTGTTAGATTTAGCAGTAATTTCGGATTATCGTTTGTTCGGATACTTCACTCACGTGTCAATGCACTGGAAAAAATTAAATGGTACCTTTGAGTTTAATGTGCTTCTTATTTAATATTGACACGAAAGACCCATTTTTGTAATTCACAGGTCAAGTTTTATAAATTAAATAGTAAACAGATGGACTGCACCCCACCACTAGGGTCTGGTTAATTTAACAGTTTAACAGGCCGGGTCACAATACACAGTCCTGTACTATAATATTATTTATTTTTGACCAATGATAATGTATATATTTTACATATAGTATATGTATTATATATAGTGTAAGTGTAGTTACCCGAGAGCCGGATATTCTCATCTGTAAGTGCAGCCAGTGATAGATTCTTTTTCTTGCATACCATATTCGATTAATAGTAGCAGAAATAAAAGTAATGACTTATATTTACGGTCTATTTTCTTGTAGTAATGTATAAATTTACACATTCATTCAAAAGTAGTTCTTTCTGACATATCAAGTCATCTTATACCAGGGGGTGTAAGATGAGATTTTCCAACACTGGTAAAAACTGCAGATATCCCGATCTGGTATGCATGAATAACTTATCCGACAGCTAGTACTGCAGTATCAACATCTAGCAGTAGTCACATTTGAAAATAAATTGTACCTTATTGACCACTGTGGTTACATTTCCAACATTTCCTGTAATTCAACAGGCATAATTTTAAGAAATGGTTGCATTTGGCATCACTACTTACAGTCTGTAAATAAATTAATTACGGGCGACCTTTGATGCTTTGCATCAATGGTTTTCTTGTAATTATTGTTATGGAACCCGACTTTGTTGAAAAAACTTGACTTGACATATTATTTGAGCATAATTTTGTGCTAAGCATGAGATTGTGATAAAGAAATTTTATAAGCATGGGGGCCAGGCTGTTGCTAGATGTCTCTTAGAAAGTACAGCAATTAAATGTCTAGTCTCCATGTGCAAAGAGTTTTATAGCTCTTTTGTAGCATTGGTCAGTTTTTGGAGACAGGTTAAAGTTTGAGGTGGCCTTTTCCTCTCTGATATCAACGAGTGCTTTTTTTTATCCCCCCGCCGAAGGCGAAGGGGATATTAGTAATGCCGTCCGTCCGTGTTTCCGTCCCGACTTTGTCCGGAGCATAACTCCAAAAGTACTTGAGGGATTTTCGTCAAACTTCATACACTGACAGAGCACATTGGGAGGAAGTGCAGTGTGCAAGAACAATAACTCTACCTTGCCTACTTTTAGAGTTATTCCCCTTTATCAGATTTACTTTAAAAGTTTTGTCCAGAGCATAACTCCAAAAGGACTTGAGGGATTTCCTTCAAACTTAATACACTGATATAGCACATTGGTAGGAAGTGCAGTGTGCAAGAACAATAACTCTACCTTGCCTACTTTTAGAGTTATTCCCCTTTATCAGATTTACTTGTCCGAAGCATAACTCCAAAAGTACTGGAGGGATTTTCTTCAAACTTAATACACTGACATAGCACACTGGTAGGAAGTGCAGTGTGCAAGAACAATAACTCTACCTTGTCTACTTTTAAAGGTATTCCCCTTTATCAGATTTCCTTTAAAAGTTTTGTCCAGAGCATAACTCCAAAAGTACTTGAGGGATTTACTTCAAACTTAATACACTGATATAGCATATTGGGAGGAAGTGCAGTGTGCAAGAACAATAACTCTACCTTGCCTACTTTTAGAGTTATTCCTCTTTATCAGAATACTTGTCCAGAGCATAACTCCAAAAGTACTTGAGAGATTTACTTCAAACTTAATACACTGACATAGCACATTGGTAGGAAGTGCAGTGTGCAAGAACCTTCTAGCAACTTCTTCCCAGCGGTGGGATTGACCATGGATAACATGGCTCTTCTTCTATGTACTTTAACTTAGATCTGTAGGAGCTTTCACCAAAGAGTCTCTATTAAGTATGTTGTTGTTTGTTTTTTTTTCAATTTCCTGTGAATGATTTAATAGTGTGTCAAAATCTTATATTAAAAAAAGTAATTTTCATTAGAAATTTAATTTCTGCAATCACCAAGGAATTATTGATTAGTGAGCAATTTAATTTAATAAAATCATAAAGATAAAAGAAATAATGTAAATAGTAAAACTATTCTTGCCTTGTATAGGATAAATTTTTTTACCATGATCATTCTTCTGGATTCTGAATAAGGAATGTACATCTGTTATTTTATGTAAGAATAATATAAAATGATCTTTTCGTGTATTGAAGCATGATACATGTATAATTGTTAGTGTAATGGATTTGTTTGTTGTCTTTCAGGTGTATCTTGTTACTTCTTTTCAATTATTATTGTTTGTGTGTGTGTGTATAAATGTTTTTAAATTTGTATTATGTTAAAGCAATATTTCAGATGTGATCAAAATTCAGTGTTTCAATACATATTCATGTGTATGTTAATAATGAAGTTGCCAAAAAAAAAAGCTTTAAAGTATTTAAATGAATATTTGAGTCAATGCAGCATGTATATACAATTTTTATTTGGGTTTTCTAGTGGATGTGTCCAGATAATGATATTGTGAAATGCAATATCATGTGTCTTGCTTTTGTACATGTTTTTAAGTTGAATAGATTATGAGGATCTTACATGGCCTGCTGTGGAGGACTGGGTTGTTCCGACCAGAGGGGAAGTGGGGAGATAGGAGGAACTGAGCGAAGCGAGGTTCTGACTTCCCCCCGCTTTCCCCCAGGGTCGGAACAACCCAGTCCTCCACAGTAGGCCATGCAAGATCCTTTTTCTTGCATACTTTACTTGATTTCATTGCAGTTTCTATGAGAAAACCGCTTAATAAGCCCTACTATGTTGAGCGGTAAATCCAAACTTCATGTTGGTTAAATATAATTCCCCACATAGAACCCCTTTGCGTAGGAAATTTGGTAGGTTCACACGTGAATTAACCACTGTTTATGTATCTAGCGCTAAAAACATAGTGCTTGATCGCATCCAAAATTGTACTATATTTACGTTGTGAAACAAAAAAATATTAATTAAATCCTAAACAAAAATTCTCCCGCCGCACGTCCAGTTTACTTGATTTATGCGACTATACCATCGACATTGACTTTATTAACTGGTTTTGTTTACACAGTGACGTTATTTATCATGAGAAACTGTGACGTCATTTACTGTGATTTTTTGTTTTGAAAAACGTATGAATGCAGGTATGTTCATTGAAATGTGAATAGATTCTGTTGCTATACATTTCTAAAATTTGATGCTCTTGCTTGTGAAACCATAAAAAGCACCATTACCGTTATTGCGTACCCTGAAAATTCGAACCATTCCTAAAAATGAAATTCCTGTTACATTAACTTGAAAAATATTAAAGTGTGTGCTTTCTTATGAGACCTTAGTTTACATTTACGAAAAACGTTACTTTCTTTCACATATAAACCGCCGTGAAACGTATCATGGAAATAAAGTGTTACAGGTACGAGTTGAATACACGAAAGTGGTTCAGATGCTGTCAAGTAAGCCCGAGATGTACTTTCCCTAGAGAAAGTATAGGCTGATCTCTTCCCTCCGCGTGCTGGCATCCGCCAGTACTTTCCCCGGGGGTATGCAAGAACATACTGTATATGGGGAAATTATAAATCATGAACAAATGGATCACCAATATATGTAGATTAGTTATAAATATGTGAGGTTCTTGAAGCTAGAACAAAAGTGTAAAGCAGCAAACATTGATATTGGCAAGGGAGTTTTGCTACAAGCTTATAATTTAGAAATGCTAGTCCTGTTCCTAATGCTAACGACTAAAGAGTCTTGGATGATTGTAGTAAGTTATTGTACTAAATTATTGTGCAGGTTCATAAACTTCAGTATTTTGCCTGTGATATCATTGATGTATTTTCATAGTATTGTATTCAGTTTCACTAGTCTAAAAAAAATTCTAAAGGTGCTCATGGTGCTTGTTTATGAACAAAGAGTGTGATGTATTACTGAGATGTTAAAGAATGTATGTTGTTGTATGATATATTGCTCAAAACAGTTAAAGAATATTTTTGAAAATTTTATACAGGGTTACACATTGAATACATTATCTATGAAAGTCTCCCCTTAGATTATAATATATGTGGGGAAGTAATGTGTCCTTTTTACCAACAGTCTCCATTTTTGTTCTAAAGTGGTTTCAACAAACATACTCCTTTTATCTGTTGAAAGATTTTCTTTAATGAGAATAGTTAAATTGTGTTGTACTTGAAGACACCATATTTTAACACGGAGAGGTGAAAGTATGTTCAACTGAAAATGCAGTATACGCGAGATTTTTCTTCGCATCAGTGTAGGTTGAAGATACAGTCAAACTTGTATTAAAAGACCGCCCAAGGGAAAGGCCAAAAGCGGTTGCTTAATAAAATGGTCTCTTAATACAAAGCATCACTGGAGACAGCAACCATTTCCCATAAATATCGTTCTTATGTCACGTGGAAATTTTTTTTAAAAAAGGCAAAAAGTTTGAACATGAAAGTACCTAAAGTCGATCAATACCACCTGCGAACATAAGGATGGACGATAATCCTTATGAAATTTGACACCTCCATGTCCACTTTTAAAGTAGTCCGTTTCAATAGAAATGATCTGTTTGCACATAAATGGTCTCCTAATACAAACAAAAGACCGATTATGGGTAGCTAATTACTGGTCGCTGGTCTCGTTAGATAAAAGTCGCTTAATGCAAATGCAAAACAGTGTGAAAATGCTCGGGGGATTCAAAAGCGGTCGCTTAAGACAAAGGTCGCTTAATACACGTGGTCGCATGGACAAGTTTGACTGTATATCAAATAAGACCAGTATTTTTCGGAAAAAATTACTTTTCGTATTTTATCATGGGGTAAGGAAATATTTTTTAAAAGACCAGAAAACTGTTGCTGAGGATGTTAAAACAATAAACCAAAAAAGTTTTGAGCAGTATATGGTGCGTTAAGCGTTTTGCAAAGTGATATTTCTATTTAAAAAAAGAGATTAAGAACCTCCACATTTAATTTGTGTCCCTGATAAATGATGATACAGTTAATATTCTAGTTTGCCAAACATTGATTGTGTACAGATATATGTAGAATGTGTTTCATTAGTGTATTATTTTATCAGGAACTGAAGTCAGTTTAGTTTTGTCAAAAACTTTAAGAACTTATAGTACTTTCAGAACTTATCTCTGATCCAGACACATATGCTTATTCAAATAACACATTCTGTCTTTGAAAAAAAAAGTTTTCTTTGTATATAGGATCTGAAAAAAATATTCATATCAAACATTCATTTCATGTGTACTATTTATTTTTGAAGAATGCCATAATACCAATATGTAACTTCCAATTAATTTCACATTCATTATAGATGTTTAATTATGTTTATTTATGTGTGCAATTTTAAGAATGTAATGCATTAAATAGATTAAATATTTTATAATGTACTGTTTAATTCATAGTTCAGGATCCGGTTGTTCGAAATTTTAACAGTCAATTAAAATTTGGGTAGTATCTAAACATTTTGAAAGACTTGTATGCACAATAATATTTTGTGTCTATTAAGATCAGTGGAAAACTAAAATGTCTTTGAAGTAAACTCAAAACAGCACATTAGTTTTTTCTACATTTAGTTGTACCAGTTTTTTCTTTAAAAATTTAGCAGCCAGTTAAATGTTCAAACAACCTGTTCGTTGATATTTGAAAGAATCATAGAAAAGAGTATAATATCAATTAAGGCAAATAAATTTGGTGATTTCATGAACTTTAAACCATGTGTTTTATCATGAGGTGAAATATTACTTGTGACCTTTTATAATTTTGATGTAATTATTTAAAAAAAAGAGAGAAATGAATTTTAGCACTTCAGATATTTTGCGGTATTCAGCAAAGTCATTATATATTTTTGACTAGTAACCCTAGCTCAAAAATGTGCCCGAGGTAGAAAAAATTGCAAAGAAATAAAACCAGTCGTTTAAGACATTACATTTTCAGAAATAAATCATATGTGACTGGGAAAATGGGTCCAGATGAGCATTAATTTTTATTACGCAAAATGTAAAAAGACAATTTAATCAATTTTCACTAAATTTCGACCACACTTAAACATTAGAAAAATGATGTTTATTGGAAATGGCGTTCGCAAATATACATGCTAATGATTCTATCAATGATTCTATTGAGCTGAGAAATGACAACAAAATTAAAACAAGTAAACAGTTGACAACAAATCATGTGTTAACAGGTGAAATTAAAAAAAATATCTTCATATGAATGTGTAACATGGTTATCTACAACGTCAAATATACTGACGTTAAAACTACTGTTTTGACGTTACAAACGTCATTAAGAGGAATGGAAATGGGTGTTGCAATCAAAACTTTATAAGTAGTGCGTAGATTCAATTGAAATTTTCAATTTATAGTCAACATACTTCATACTTTTAGAAAACATTTAAAACATAATTTGTGATTTATTTCTCATCTGGACCTATTTTCCCTGTCACAGTAACGTATAGTTCCATGTAATGTTTCAGTAATTCACTTGACTGTATCACATACCCTATTTCATTTTATGTTTTATAGATACATGTTTATAGATGCTGCTGTTCTCGCATATGTTCTATTCACATGTTGATATTCTACAGTTGGCGAAACTTATAAGTGTGCCAGTAACTATTTTATATATTTTTATAACCAGTCACCTGATTGTAATCAGATTTTGCCTAGTATAGCTTGAACACCTCTGTGAACACTATGCTTAAAGATGACTGATTAAATAGTATTTGAAGTAGATGTATAACTAATTAGAAGGTAAAACCCCTTTTAAATACGTAAAACAGCTGGGTTACACGGAGTTAATGAAAAGTGTCTGATGTTATATCTTCAGAACTGAAAGAAACAGCTATTTTAAATTTGGCATGCACATGAGTTACTTAAATCCCTAAAAGTTCAAAAGCCACATTTTCCATAGATTTTGAATTTTTGAATTTTAAGCTCACCTGAGCATATGATAGGGTGAGCTATTGTGATCACTCACAGTCCGGCATACGGACACCATACTACAGTGTCTGTTAACACGTAACTTCAAATGACATCTTCTCCAAAACTGCTCACTGGATGTTTCCGTGGGTAGGGTTATTGATTTTTTACTTCCTGCCAAGGGCGAAAACTACTAGTTCCTGACATTTGTAAAGTGTTGGAGTAGTCTCCCTTTGACCTATAGTAGTCTCCCTTTGACCTAGAGTACAAATTGTAGCATTATCTCTAAATATAAGAAGAAATTAAAATTCTTCTTCTCTGAAAATCTACCAGAATTGTTTAAATCGTGAACCCCTGGTCAAAATTGAACCCGGGGAGGGGGGTCACTTGCTCTTACATAGATTTCTATAGGAAGTCTTTAAAAATCTTCTTTGAAACTACAGAGCCTCAAATTAGATATTTGGCATGTAACATTGCCTAGTTGTCCTCTACAAAGAGTGTTCAAATCATGACCCTCTGGTCAAAATCGACGCTGCACGGGGGTCACTTTATTTCACATAGGCTTATATAGGGAAACTTAATAAATCTTCTCGTCTTGAACCTAGGGCTTAAATATTTGGAATGTAGCATTATGTAGTGACCTCTACGAATATTGTTCAAATCTGGACAATCTGGTCAAAATATACACTTTCTGCGATACGATTATAGCCAATAGTAGCCAGGTGAGTGATATAGGGCTATCTTGGCCCTCTTGTTAATTGCATGTAATCTGCTGATTTTGGTGAATATTGCATAGGGGTATACCAATTTATTTAATCATATCTCAACTACTATCCGACCGATCTGCTTCCATCTCCACACCTTGTTCACAGGGTGTTTCAAGAGAAGCTTTATGAAATTTGACACCATTCTGCACATTCGTTCAAAAAATATGCAAATATCTGACATTTTTCTATCAACTGTAGTAGATAACTCACCGTTTTGTGACTTGAAATTTGGGCCATACAATTAATTTAGCCATATTTCAATTATTATTCAATTAATCTTCTTCAAACGTCACATTTTGTTTAGAAAGATATTTAAATGAAAGAGTGCACAATTTGATAAAAATGCATATGGGATTAAAAAAATATCAAAAACTCATTACCATCACACTTGTAAGTTTCGCCGAGTGTATGTCAAGGTTGCCATTGTTTGTGATATCTACATTCCTATTTTTACAAGACTTGTGTAAATCCATTTATTATATATTTGTTATGAAAAATGTCAAACGAAAAAGAAATGTTTAAATAGTTCCAGACTTCATCTTCTTTTTTAGCTCGACTTTTCGAAGAAAAGGGGAGCTATCCTACTCACCTCGGCGTTGGCTTCACACCTTGGTTAAGTTTTTCGTACCACCTCATTTTATTTCAAAACCATTAGAGGTATGGCTTTGAAACTTACCATACTTGTTTACCATCATAATCTCCATCTACAGACAAGAGTACATAACTCTGTCAAGGTTTTTGTCAGAATAATGGCCCTTTTTTGACTTAGAAAGTGTATTGAGCTTGGTTAAGTTTTTCGTACCACCCCACATTATTTCAAAACCATTACAGGTATTGCTTTGAAACTTACCATACTTATTAATCATCATTACCTCCATCAACAGACAAGAGTACATAACTCTGTCTAGGTTGTCATGCCCCTTTTTGACCTAGAATATACATTGAATATAGGTAAAGTCCACTTATAGACTTTACCCTTTGAGTTATTGCTTTGAAACTTTGAATGCTTGTTTATATCATTACCCCCATCTTTAGGCAAGAGAAAGTAACTCTGTCAAGGATTTAAAAAAAATTTGGGGCCCTTTATCGACTTTGAATCTTGAAAGTTTTTTGTAACCTGTCCCGGCATCACTTGTTTTACATAGACATACAGGAAAACCTTTAACAGTCTTCTCTGTAACCACAAAGACTAGGTGCTTTGATGTTTAGTGTGTAACATTGTCAAGTGGAGTTTTTCAAAGTTTGTTCAAATCTTACCCCTGGGGTTAAAACTGACCACACCCAGGTGGTCACTGGTTTTCATATAAACTCCTGTAGGAACAACAAAATTCTCAGAAACCACAAGGCCTAGATCTTAGATATTTAGTATGTATCAATGTCAAGTGGACCTCTACCAAGTTTGTTCAAATCATGCCCCTGGGGTCAAAATTGACCATGCCTGCCCGGGGGTCACTTGGTATAGGAAAAACATTAAAAATCTTCTGCAAAACTTCAAGGTCTAGAGCTTAGATATTTACTATATAGCATTTTCTAGTGGACCTCTACCAATTTTGTTCAAATCATACCCCTGTGGACAATATTGACCCTACCTTGGGGTCACTTGTTTTGCATCGACTTGTATAGGAAAACCTTCTAAAAAATCTTCTTTTTAAAAACCACAAGGCCTAGAGCTTAGATATTTGGTATGTGGCATTTTCTAGTAGACTTCTACCAAGTTTGTTCAAATCATGCCCCTAGGGTCAAAATTGACCACACCTGTTGGTTGGGGGAGGGGGGAGGGACTTGTCTGTAGAGTTATAGGAAAAACCTAACTTCCAATGAGTTCCTATAGCAACCAGCATCTTCCCAAGCAACCAGGGACTTCCATTGCAACCAGTGACTTCCTTTGGACTAGTGACCAGCAACTTCATTAGCGACCTCTTGTTTTCCTAGCAACCAGTGACTTCCCCTAGCATTCCCTTGTGAACAAGTGACTTCCTTAGCAACCAGTGACACCCTTGGCAACAACCTATCAACCAGCGAGTTCCCTTAGCAACAAGTGACTTCCCCTAGGAACAAGTGACTTGCTTAGCAACCATTGATTACACATAGCAACCAGCGACTTCCATAGCAACCGTTGACGTCCTAAGCAACTAGCAACAGTTGTCTTTGGCAATCACTGACTTCCCATAGTGACCAGTGGTTCCCTTAAAAACCACTGTCCCTGGCAGCTGGTGTATTTTAGTGACCGGTGACTTCTTTAGCAACCACTAACTTTCTCTAGCAACTACTGACTCCCTTCAGCAACAAGTGACTTCCTTAGGTAAGTGCACTGGTACTCGGGTGAGGGATATAGGGCCATTATGGCCCTCTTGTATAAAAAAACAAGTCTAGTTTATTATTTGAGAAAACTAAAGATGGTGTTATACTGATCCTTCCCAGGATCCTACAAACTTTATTACGCCCTGATGCAAAGTGGGGGTGTGATAAAGGAATGTTTTCTGCCCGTAACATTTCATTTCTGCTGCCAAATTCAGTGTTGCCATTGCAGTGCGTTTATGTTCATGTATGTACATGGTAGTATTTCTTAAAGCCAAGACAACATCATGTTTCCCTAATTGCTACTGTTTACCTATTCACTGGTGTATACGCTCGTCTTATGTACTCGTTCATCGTGTTATATACTTGACCTTACCGTCCCTGCCTGCAAAATATCGCGACAGCAGTCACAAATTGTACGTCAGTAAACTAAAAATTAACAAGCAGTGAATATAGGTAAGAAGTTGGGGAGTTAGAAACCTCCCATACTGTAAATGTTTAAAATGGAGTTGCGTTACTCATTAGCCATATCGAGCACGCTTATCATTAGCCATATCGAGCATGATACACTACTCTCAACATTCAACTCCTGCACATTATGATTTTCATATATTTTATGCATATACTGGTATTCGTCTACCAAACAATTACCAATAACTAGAGAACGCTGTGTTCTAGCTTCCTCAAACTTGGTTGGTCACGACAAGAAGATGACCTTTATTGATTTTTAGGTTAGAATGTCAAAGGTCAAGGTCACCGTGACATGTACTTCATACTGGTGTCACACAATTATAAATGTATTAGAATCTTTTAACATTTGTGATATGTTGACATTGAGTAGTTTTGCCAGATACTCTATCACTTTAAACAATACGGGGTCATTTGAGAGCTGAAATAGCAAACTACTGTAGACAACTGTGCTGTATGACATATGCTGTGATAATTTTTGAAAGTCCCTATACGACAAGATTAGACTAAGCTTCTCAACGTTGTCCCTCCATTCACCATAAGATTTATCAGTCAATTATTTTACAAATCATTATGACATTTGTAATTGTTCTTACTTTCCGTAAACTTAAAACAAGCAAACCACCTTCAATCAATGTCTCTTAAAATCCACGTAATTTTATTTTGTCTTGCGGATTTCCTTTCTCGTGAAGAAGATTCGTGCTTGGTATCAGGTGGTTTGGGAGAAAGTTGGGATGCAAATATTGTAGTACAAAGGGCAAAGCCTCTAACATTCAATGTAAAATGTATTAAGTGTTTCTGAGTGAAAATGTATGCATTATTTCCTTTATTTGCAAACACAGAAAACAGTATTTTCCCCCATTATGAAGTGATAAGGTCGCATTCTGGACTAATGATTTGCTTAAAAATCATTTTCAGAAGAACATACAATTTAAACTGCATTGGACCTAAACGAGACTACAGCGGTCGTGTAGCAAATTCTCCATTCATAATTTTGTACTTCGCTGTACGTTGGTCCAAACAGAACAACAAAGCCTTCCATCGTTGATATTTCTTGAATGATGTCACGTGGAGGCCAGATGATTTAGATTTCCTTCTGCGTTCCCCTCGAAGATTTTAGAATTGCTGTTGACATGTAAGGCATTGCTAACACATTGTCAAAATCCGTGGAATTCGTTTGAATACTCATAAATAGTCTCTCTAAACTTAATTTCGTTGGATGACGTTGGCACAGAAGGCCCACTATTTTGCGTAACTTCACTAGATAGGGCCCAAATGGGAGACGGTATATACGGGATTGCTCACGGTGTGTCCGAGATCATATACAGGGACCAATCAGAATCTATCACATTTATATATAGCGTTATGAATAGTTCATATATAAGCCTGCATTGTATACGGTGGTCGGGTGGTCACGGGTCGTACCGATTATAGCCTCTTTAGAGGATGGTGGACCTAATAAGCACGATTACAAACAAAAAGTGGTCGGGTGGTTAACGCTCTGGACTACCAATCCGGAGGTCCCATGTTCAAATTCCGGCCGGGGCACTGGAAACTTCAGAAACGCTTTTCATTGTTTCCTACCCATCTAGAGATGAACTTGTTAGAAACCCAGAGGTAGTCTCACGTGTATCGGTGCTATACACCGGACACGTACAAAAGAACCAAGGGGTCTATTCGTAAAAGAGCTATGGTCTAGTACCCGGATTCCCTTGTATCTGTATCTGTCTCTCTACAGGTTGTACCATATATACCTTGAAAAAAAGATGGTAGGCCATAAGGACATTTAACAAAACTGCATTTTATACCTACCATGTCTGTTTGTTGGTCAGTACTGTGTTTGATGGTCTTTAAGGATAACTTTATTTATTTTGATTCTTTCATTACTTTTGTCTATGTTGACCTTTCAGCCTATTCCTGATTAGTATTGAAGAAAGTCCTATGAATGTCGTACTAAAATACAAAATGCCCAGTTATATCTAAAGTCATTTCTCAATTACCTCTCTATCGTATTTTAGTTAGCACGACGGTATATCTTGCTGCAGATAGTATATAAATATGATCGTGATTTTATCAGAACACAGATGAAAGCTGGACTGAAAATATTGAAAGCTGAGTATTGTATACCTAGATTTTTACAATGGGATCTTCTGGCTTGCAATTTGGGCAAGACTATTTCTTTAAATAGGGGTGTTTTTCAGAATTATGATTACACATTTGCTAGTCAAATTTTATTGCAGTTTTTAGGCTGTTACTGGTCAAGAGTAGACCCACTTACACATTTTAAACACCGAAAGTGTATATATCATGTAACAATTACTGTCCATTACTTTACCTGCTTGCTGGAATGTTATCACTCTTGATATTATGTCTATCTATAATTTATTTAAATACCTACTGTGATCTTGAGCTCTGTGTTTCCACCGTAATAGTTTTATATGTTCCTTTTTCTTTTCAGGTGAAATGTTTTGTTATTTAATGTTCTGTTAGGAAACTTATTAATATTCTGTTGGTCAATAGCTTCTAGATAATGTTACTTCATATGTTCTTGTGACACCCTACTACCAGTATAAATAAAATCTACTCTATCGTAGCTTGTAGTTATGGGTGGTGTGGTGGTCGAGTGGTTAACGCTCTGGACTACCAATCCGGAGGTCCCCGGTTCGAATCCCGGCCGGGGCACTGGAAATTTCAGAAACGCTTTTCAGTGTTTCCACATCAAGAGATGAACTGGTTAGAAACCCAGAATTAGTGTCACATGTATCCGTGCTTTACATCGGGCATGTAAACAAGAACCAAGGGGTCTATTCATAAGAGCTAGGGTCTGGTACCCGGATTCCCTTGTATCTGTCTCTCTACAGGTCGTACCGTATATACCTTGAAAAAGGATGGTTGACCATAAGCACATCTAACAAACAAAACTGTATCTTGTAGCTTAAATCCTGATCAAACGGCGGCATAGCTGCTTGAAAGCGTTATACATTTTAGTAGACACTTACCGACAATCTTTGTTGGTGAATAATTTTATTATTTATTATAACACTATTGGTTGTTGCTTCAATCATGGTTTCAACACATCTATCGCCTTGACATTGGACAACAAAGTATTGGCAATATAAATGAAAACATTACCGGAAACGCCAAAAATTAATTGAAAAAACAGAGTATCGGAACCAAAGTTGATGATTTCAGTGTGCCCGATAAATGGGTAATTCTATTGTGGTTTGCATTCTATTTGTTCGTGACCGGGCTGTTACTTTGTCATGCATGAAGGAATTTCAAACGTTCAGCATATGAATACGATGTGTCGCGTGCAAGACCCATGACCCTACCTCAAAGGTCAGTTTAAAGGTAATGGAATCCTGCATATGTGTTCACGTTCGTGTCCGGGCTGTACCTCTGTTATACATTGAAGGACTTTAAAATAACTTGGCACAAATTTTCACCACACCAAGACGATGTGTCCCAAAACATACGACCCTACCTCAAAGGTCAAAGTCACAATTTGAGTTTAAAGGTCATGGAATACTGTATACATTGTAACTTTGCCATGCATGGGGAAAAAAATTAAAATTACATGGCACAATTTTGAGCACTTGGAGATGCCATATCACGCGCAAGTCACACGTCTTTACCTTGAAGGTCACATTTAGAGGTCAGAGGTTTTAGAATTCTGTATATATTCCCATATTTATGTTCAGATTATAACTCTGTTATACATTGAATGATTTTAAAATGAATTGGAAAGTGTTGTGCGCAAGTACCGGGTCCACAACTTGAAGGTCAATGTCACAGACTGTAGGATACCGATTTGATGGCATTCGTCACTTATGAGGGACAGCTCTTGTTTCTAAAAAGGCTTTTAAGGATTTATGTTTGGAACTAGCAATTAACTGTAGTTTCTAACAACTGAAAATTTAGAGAATGGATTTATTTAGAAATGTAGCGCTTTTCTTACATATTCGATATAGAAACTTAAGAATTTTTGTTTTCTGAAACTAATTATCGTGCTGATTTAATTTAACTCACAACAACTCGTCACCTTGGTGCAAAAAGTACTGTAACTGACTTTTAATTTTTTTTTACAGGAGACACAATTGATTTGTTTGTATCCAGTAAATCTTTTTTTATACCATACTGAAGTGTGAAGTTAGTATTTATCATGCATATTTACCTTCTTTAAATGATTATATCCATTCATTTCAGTAAAGAAATTATTACATATTCTTTTTCACTTAACTCTTTGCGCTAACTTCATTACACGTAAAAAGACATGAAAGTGCACTTACCTGAGGTTTTGCACTAACTTTTTAACTGAAAGTTCTATAACTTACAGTTTATCATACACATTATGAAATTGCTGTGAAAATAGTAATACCATAACTACGGAAGCGTATAATGGTCGCCAGTTGCTAGATATTTATGTAGATTTACGAAATCGCACGTTTGATACATTACGGGAAAATACAAGATAGTACTAGAATATGATGTAACTTAATACGCCTTAAGAATACAGCTTGTATAAACATTGAGGAAAGTTATTGTAGTAAAAGAATTACCTTGCTTAAGACAATTCAACTAAAAGAGTTAATATTTAGTTCCGACATGTGCAATAGACTAGATAGCTGGTTAAGTGTTGTCAAGATAAGAGTTAGCCTGGTTCTTGTACTGTCTGTCTGTCCTCTCATAGTGTTGACCATTGTATGAAGTTCGTATTGAAATTGCAAAATATTTTTCTTGAATAATGCTCTGGACCAAGTTGAAAAAGGTAACAAAGGGGCAATAACTTTGAACATGAGTCAAATAATAAAAATATGGTATATTGTAGAAACCGCATTTGCTCTCATTGCTTCATCAAATTGGTAGAAATTTGTCTTGAAAAATTCGGACAAGAAGTAACTATATTACGTGTGATGCAACCTAGGACACCAGGAAAAAATAAGAACCTAGGGCAATTACTCCATAATTAGTCAAGATGGAGTTTGGTTCTTCTGCACCGTGCACTTGATAAATGCTATGTCAAGTTTGCATTGGTCACATCATAAAATGTAGATGACAAGGTGAATCATAGAATATCAACAAGTTAGAATTTCATTTTGAATCGAATCATCTTGAAAAGTAAAAGAATATTTGGATAACTCTATCTTTAGTCTTAAGACTGGAGATTCGTGGGTCTAAAAATCTGGACAGCAGGTCATATAATAGAAACATGACCATTGTATGCCAAGTTGTATTGAATCAACTCAGTCATATTGAAATAAAGTTTGTCGTGACACTTTAGGCAAGACCGAAAGTGCAATAACTCTGGTCAAAAGTTAGTCAACTTGATTGAGTTATAGTTAACTGTCACTTGGAATTTTCCTTTCGCAATGAGATTAAAAATTGTTAGCGGTTGGCATTGATTCAAGAGTTTTAACAGTTTTGTTTTGGGACAAGGAATAGCGATATAGGGCCATATTAGCCTCTTGTAATTAGTCAAGATGGAGTTATGGCTCTTGTGTAAATGCTTACTTTCGGTCTCAAGTCTTGCCCATTGTATGAAGTTGTATACGTCAAT
Organism: Saxidomus purpurata; assembly: GCA_022818135.1. Lineage (NCBI taxonomy): Eukaryota > Metazoa > Mollusca > Bivalvia > Venerida > Veneridae > Saxidomus > Saxidomus purpurata. Next base: position 53,387,348 of record JAFMSR010000007.1, on the reverse strand, counting down.
AAGAACCAGTAGTTTGCCAAATAATATGTGCGTACAAGGAAAAGTTTTTTAGTAAAGTTTTGCAAGATAATCTTGTAATTGGTCAAGATTGACGTTAAAGTTTTATGAACACTGCACTTTTTTTCAATGTTTTTTTTATCATTGTATAAAGCACAATTGTATTGAATATTATCAAGAAATAGTTTTCAAGATATGCTCCAGACAAGGAAAATTGCAACAAACCGTAACCGACGACCATTATACGCTTCCGTACATAACTGTGTTAAAATTGTGTTCATTGTGGATTTACAAATCAGTTGATACATTAGAAAATATAAATTGAACAAAAATAACCCAATTTTTAATTTTGATTGATTTCGAACAGTAACACACAAACTATAGACTGGAGTAACCGATTGCAATTAAGGTGCCAAATAGAATCTCTTTTCTGCAACATCAACAGTGTTTGCGAAACTTGCTCATAAAGTTAAATTATCAAATCTACAACTGGGTGTCAAAGCAAATGCATACTACATTTTGTAGCAACAAGTGAAAATAACTACTTTTATTTTATGTTTTCCAGTGAATTATAGTTTTCTCAGTGAAATAAGTGTTAACCCACATTTTCCCCCACTGAATAGCCATAGGGGGGAATATTATGTATAGGACACTGTGACCTTGACCTTTGATTTGCTTACCAAAAGCAATAGGGATCATCTATTTTATAAGACCAATGATCATATGAAATTTGAAGACCGTTAGTCATATGGATCTTGAAATTGAGCATAAACAATTTTCCAAGTTCGGGTCACTGTGCCCTTGACCTACTGACCCCAAAGACAATAGGGATCACCTAGCATTTTTCCTCAGGTGAAACTGCAAAGACCCCAGGGCACAGACAAGTTGAAGATACAGATGCAAATACAAGGGAATACGGGTACCAGACCATAGCTCTTTACGTATAAATCCCTTGGTACTTTTATCGTGCTCGGTGTATAGCACCAATACACCTCTAGATTGGTTGGAAACACTGAAAAGCGTTTCTGAAATTTCCAGGCCTCCGGCCAGGATTCAAATCCTGGCTGTCCGGATCGGTAGTCCAGAGCATTAACCACTCGACCACCGCACCACCCATGGGTCATATGGATCTCAAGTTACTGAGCGAAAATGATTTTCAAAGTTCGGGTCACCTTGTCTTCACATAGTGTTCACATAGGTGTTCAAGTGATACTATGCAAAATTTGATTACAATCAGGTGACTGGTTTTGAAAATATACAAAATAATTTAATACTGGCACACTTTTTTTTGGTTGTGAAAATATACAAAATAATAACTGGCACACAACTTTCGCCAAGTGTAGAATATCAACATGTGATTCGTTCATACGTGAGATCAGCAGCTTCTATAAATCTATAAGCATAAAATGAAGCATAAAATGAAGCATAAAATGAAATACTGTTTGTGATAGAAGCAAATTACCATTACTTCATATGGAATTATATATACAATGACTTTGCTGAATACTGCAAACAACTCGATAGTTCCTGAAGTGATAAAAACATGTTTTTCTCTGTTTTAAAAATCATTACATCAAATTTAATATAAAAAAAGTCAAATGAATTTATTGGCATAAACATATATACATGTTTCTCGCCAAAATACAATTTTATATAAATTTTAATAAAGATAAACTATTTTTTTGTACAAGTAAAGCATTCTCATTTTGGAATTCAAATAGGTAAAGGCTCATCACAACACATGCAAACAGTATAAAATATTTTCACCTCATGATACAGCACATGGTTTTAAAGTTCATATCATATGTACATGTGAAATCACCAAATTGATATTTTACTCTTTTCTATCATAATGATTCTTTCCAGCATCTTAAACTATGAATTAAATAGTACCCTGTAATGTAATATATATTTAATTATCAAATTTAAAATAAAAGTAGTAAGGATCTCTCATATAAAATACATTACGTTGGGCTTTTAGTGTAAAAAAAAAGTTAATTGCGTGAGATATGCTATACGAGATCACTATACTCTATAATCTATATACATTGTAAATCTCCTTGGAAGAACAGGAATGCACACAGTAATAGACATAAACCAGCATCTATTATGAATGTGAAATTAAATTTATTAATTGGCAGTTACATATTTGTAGTATGGCAATTTACAAAAATATATAATATTATGCATGAAAAGAATGCTTGACATGAATATGTTATGCCATACCAAATATAGCAGATCCTATTTACACAGAAAACATGTTTTTTCACAGACAGAATGTGTCATTTGAATAGCATATGTGTCCGGATCAGAGATACACTCAACAGGTTTAGAAACGCAAAAGTGGCAAAATATTTATTTTAACAGTGTTATCGTGTTTCAAAGTTATTCAAATTTCATTCACAACAGAAACAATATAAAACTGAATTCTTGTAAAAGTTTCAATAATTCATCGCAAAAAAATGACTTAAATAGAAATAACTAGAGCTATCACTAAATGTGATTAATACCCCCGAAAGACTGCTTTATAAACTGAGGAAGTTCGTAGTATCAGAATACCTTGCAAACAAAAACTAAAATTGAGATATTGTTCTTTGGCAATAACTCTGTAATAAGTTAAGATAGAGTTATGGTTCTTGTACACTGCACTCCCTCTCTCTGTGCTTGACCATTGTATGAAGTTGTATTGCATTCCCACCACTAGTTTTCAAGTAATGCTCCGGACAAGGAAAAGTAACAAAGGGCAATAACTCTGTAATGAGTCAAGAAAGAGTTATGGTTCCTGTGCACTGCACTTCCTCTCACTGTGCTTGACCATCGTATGAAGTTGTATTGAATTCCAACCAGTAGTTTTCAAGTAATGCTCCGGACAAGGAAAAGTAACAAAGGGCAATAACTCTGTAATGATTCAAGAAAGAGTTATGGTTCCTGTGCACTGCACTTCCTCTCAATGTACTTGACCATTGTATGAAGTTGTATTGAATTCCAACCAGTAGTTTTCAAGTTATGCTATGAACAAGGAAATGTAACAAAGGGAAATAACTCTGTAATTACTATAGAGTTATGGTTCTTGTGCACTGCACTTCCTCTCATTGCGCTTGATCATTGTATGAAGTTGTACTGAATTCCAACCAGTAGTTTTCAAGTTATGCTCCGGACAAGGAAAAGTAACAAAGGGCAATAACTCTGTAATGAGTCAAGATGGAGTTATGGTTCTTGTGCACTGCACTTCCTCTCAATGTGCTTGAACATTGTATGAAGTTGTATTGAATTCCAACTATTAGTTTTCAAGTTATGCTCCGGACAAGGAAACTGCAACAGACCGCCTGACCGCCCGACCAACCACCGGGTGACTCCTATATACCCCCCCAAACTTCGTTTCGGGGGTATAAAAACAATAGCGTCATTCAAATAAAAATGTTCAGCAGGGGAAATCTTTGCGTTTCTAAATCGGTTAACTGTAAATTCTAAAAGCACTATAAGTTCAAAACTAAACTGACTTCAGTTCTCAGATGAAATAAAACACTAACACATTCTACATATATCTGTAAACAACCAATGTTTGACAAACTAGAATATTAACTGTTTCATCATTTATCAGGAACAAAAATCAAATGTGGTGGTTCTAAATCTCTGTTTATATATATATAAAATATCACTTTGCAAAATGCTTCACGCACCATAATTATACTACTCAAAAATTTTAAAGAAATATAATGATATTTACTTTTTTAGTTACATGCTTAAAATATTAACCATGATCTTAAGTTTCATTCTCAACCCAATTGGCTATTTATTGGTTTATTGTTTAAAGACCCTCAGCAACACAGTTTCCTTGACTTTTTTCAAACATAACCCACATATAACATAATCTAATGGGCAAATGAGGAGACTTTCATAGATAATGCATTCAATGTGTAACCCTGTATGAAATTGTCAAAATATTCTTTAATTGTTTTGAGCAGTATATCATACAACAACAGAATTTCTTAAACATCTCAGATATACACCACACTCTTTGTTCATAAACAAGCACCATGACTTCAGCGTGAGCTTTAGAATCTCAGACTAGTAAAACTGTATACATGTATAATATCATTCAAGTAAAAATACAACAAAGACAATAACCCCACAATACAGCTTTGTCACAGAAGATGGCAACCATAAGAAAGGAATGGCCACAAGGACATAGAGTGAGTTATTATACAATAATTTGTGTAAAGAGACCTTGACCTTTGACCTACTGACCCCAAAGTCGAACTTGACCGTATTTGATGATGTTACAGCTGTGTACCGAAAATTATTTAAATCGGTCAAGCCTTTCATGAGTTATCATCCGGAAAATGTTTTACAGTTCAGAGTCACGTGACCTTGACCTCTGACCTACGACCCCAAAGTCGAACTGACCGTATTTCATAAAGTTGCACGTGTGTACCAAAAATTATTTAAATTGGTCAAGCCTTTCATGAGTTATCATCTGAAACTGTTTTACAGTTAAGAGTCACTGTGACCTTGACCTTTGACCTACTGACCCCAAAGTTGAACCTGACCTGTATTTCATGAAATTGCACGTGTGTACCAACAAAGGGCCATAATTCTGTTAAATTTGGTCGCCGCAAAAATTCCTTCCTTTACTTCCATCTACACATTAAGGTTGTTCATCACTGGAAGTTTAAGCAAAATCTGCCATCCGGTTTAAGAGGAGTTGCTTTCACAAAATTTCTATATGGTATATAGTGAAAAAATCAACAAAGGGCCATAATCTGTTAAATTTGGTCGCCGCAAAAATCCTTCCTTTACTTCCATCTACACATTAAGGTTGTTCATCACTGGAAGTTTAAGCAAAATCTGCCATCCGGTTTAAGAGGAGTTGCTTTCACAAAATTTCTATATGGTATATAGTGAAAAAATCAACAAAGGGCCATAATTCTGTTAAATTTGGTCGCCGCGAAAATTCCTTCCTTTACTACCATCTACACATTAAGGTTGTTCATCCCTGGAAGTTTAAGCAAAATCTGCCATCCGGTTTAAGAGGAGTTGCGTTCACAAGATTTCGGGACGTACGGACGGACGGACGGACTGACGGACGGACGGACGGACAAGTGCAACGCTATATGCACCCCACTTTGTGGGGGCATAAAAATCAATCAATGATATCACAGGGAAAATAATAAAGTTTATGAACCTACATAATAATTTAGTACAATCATCCAAGACTCTTTAGTCTTGAGCATTAAACACAGGACTGGCATTTCTAAATTATAAGCTGGTACCGAACTCCCTTGCCAAGATCAATGTTTGCTACTTTACACTTTCGTTCTAGCTTCAAGAACCTCACATATTTATAACTAATTTACATATTGGTCCTCTATTTGTTCATGATTTATAATTTCCCCATTATACAGTATGATCTATTCAACTTAAATATAAAAGGAAGACACATGATATTGCTTTTCACAATATTATCATCTGGACACATCCACAAGAAAATCAAAAACCAAAATCATATATACATGTACATGCTGCGGTGACTCAAAATTCATTTAAACACTTTAAAACTTATTTTTTGGCACCTTCATTATCAACATACACGTGTATATGGATGTATTGCAGCACTGCATTTTGATCACGTCTCAAATATTGTTATAATATAACAAGAATTTAAAAACGTTTCGACACACACAAACAGTAATAATCACAAACAGTAATAAACACAGAAAAGAAGTAACAAGATACACTTGAAAGACATCAAACAAATCCATTGCAGTAACAATGAAGTATTAAATTATGCTTTCACGTTTTATATTATTCTAACATAGAATAACAGACGCACAACCCTTATTCAGCATCTAGAAGAATGTCCATGGTAAAAAAATTATCCTATACAATGCAAGAGTAGTTTTACTATTTACATTAATTTTTTTTATCTTTATGATTTCATTCAATACAAGAGCTGTCTCATGACAGCACGCTCGACTATTCGAAAGCTTGTCGGTAAAATGGGTTTTTTTGTCTAAGAACAGGTGTATTGTGTAATTGTCTATAAGAATTAAGGTCAAAGATATGAAACTTGTTCAAAGACCTTTGTAAATGAACATTACTTGCAAAGCCTTACTCTGGATTATGTAAGCCAACTGGGGGGAGGAGGGGGTGGGGGGGATAATTTCAAAGAAATACATCACCTTGTATATCTGATCATGAATAACTTTGTAACGTTTCAAAATTGATATGTATAAAATTAAAAAAGCATGACCGCTGCATGCTGCATAATTATTCTATGACATTTCAAAAGTAAGCCAATTCGAGTATTTCTAATAATAGTCTGGTAAAAACTGTGACAAAATTCTAAGTTAAAAAGGGGCATAAATATGTCAAAAATCAAAAACATTGGTGAAGATGTCGATAGTAAACATACAGTCCATACGTTTGATAGTATTCAAGATATTTTACTTTATAAAAATCTTTAACTAAAAATTCTAAGTTAAAAAGGGGCATAAATCTAACAAAAATCAAAACAGAGTTATGGGGATTGTTTCCTCAGGTGAAGATGTTGATGGTGGACACATAATTTGAGTTTCAAGTCAATACCTTTGAAAGTATTCAAGATATTTGAATTTATAAAATCTTTTACCAAAAATTCTAAGTTAAAAAGGGGCATAAATCTGTCAAAAATCAAAACAGAGTTATGGGGATTGTTTCCTCTGGTGTAAATGTTGATGGTAGACACATACTTTGAGTTTCAAGTCAATACCTTTGATAGTATTCAAGATATTTGACTTTATAAAAAACTTTAACCAAAAATTCTAAGTTAAAAAGGGGCATAAATCTGTCAAAAATCAAAACAGAGTTATGGAGATTGTTTCCTCAGGTGTAGATGTTGATGGTAAACATATAGTTTGAGTTTCAAGTCAATACCTTTGATGGTATTCAAGATATTTGAATTTATAAAAAACTTTAACCAACAAAGAAAATAGCGAAAAAAGCAGAGTAATCCAAATGAAAGGACCTAACTGCATTTAGAGAGTATTAATGGAAGATAACTGACTAAAGTTCCTCTATAGCCTCCTTATTCTTCGAATAGTCGAGCTAAAAAGGGGCATAAATCTGTCAAAAATCAAAACAGAGGTATGGGGATTGTTTCAAGTCAATACCTTTGATAGTATTCAAGATATTTGAATTTATAAAAAACTTTAACCAACGCAGACGCCGGCGCCGGGGCGAGTGCAATAGCCTCCTTATTCTTCAAATAGTCGAGCTAAAAATTGCTCACTAGTCAAACATTCCTTGGTGATTGCAGTAATGAAACTGCTAATAAAAATTACTTTTTTTTCCAAAAAAAGATTTAGACACACTGTATAATCATTCACAGGAAATTGAAATTAAAAAACAAACAAAAACATACTCAATAGAGAAGCTTTGGTGACAGCTCCTACAGATCCAAGTTAAATTAAAATTAAAAAAAGCATATATTGGTATCAGAGAAAACGGCCATCTCAACCTTTAACCTGTACGCAAAAACTGACCAATGCTACAAAAGAGCTCTAAAACTCTTTGCACGTGGAGACATCTAGTGACAACCAGCCCCCTTGCTTATAAATGTTTCATGATCATAATCTTATACTCATGTAATATGACGTCAAGTTTTTAACAAAGTTGGGTTCCATAACAACAATCAGAAGGTCTATTCTTGAGCTTATGTATCTTTATATTAAAGGGGCATACCCTATAACTGATGTCAAACTAAATAACCTCAAACACATAAATAATAGAGTATTCATAAGTATTATAACTTAAGTTAAAAGTTTAAACTATGCATTCCAGTCGTTATCGATAAAATCAGGGTTTTAAAATATGTTGCAGTACCGTAAACCGTTCAATAATCTATGAAGAGTTGTTGTTGTACAATTAATGGGTGGATGCGATTTATTACAGAAGGCCTCTATATTGATAAATTGTGGTAAAATGAGGCATTTTTCGCCGTATGTTTATTGCACTCATTATCTATTTGTTGTACAAAATATCCATGTATTTGATGTGTTTGCAGCTGCGGCCTTTTTTACAAGGAAGTGTCTAGAGAACCGGAACCGGTTCCCTAGACAGCGACCTTAGCGAACCGGAATTAATATTCGGACGAATTATTTGGCGTGTTGTTATCGGCACGTTTATTGATACAGCTATATAAACAATGCATATGTTGATTATTATTGTTATCATTAAATATATTATTCGGAAGAAGAATATTTAGAGATCCTTCCTAAAATTATGACATGAAAGACTTAATGCAGTATTAGTATTAGAGATAACAGGATGACGAAGGAGAGCGTTTAGTTATAACAGAATGAATAGCTTTGAAACAGAAAGCACAATTTTTCTGTAAATGTTTTTGATTTTATGTAATATATGCTAGAGAGAAATAATTAAACCTAAATATACATAAGAATTTGCTTTCATTTTCATTATGTCACACACAGGCTACACCACGAGGAGGCGCTCTTAGCATGGCCCGTCGGCCCTGTTAAGAGTCAGTTTAGCCCTGAAAGGACTGTTTTCAGAGCCTCTGGTTCAGGTAGAGGAAGGCATGACTGATGCTGTCGGTGAACTTATAGTCAACATCTCTTCTAAGCACACCATCACGTCTGTCTATAACGTCATTGTTCATTAACTCTGGGCCATGTGACCATATTTTATCAAGGTGGAGTTTCGCCAAGGTCTTGTTAAGACGTCTGCATAACTTGTATCGACGTTGATGACAATGGAAGAGACTCTCAAATACAACGTGCTGAACACTACAGCTGCTGAGTTCATTTCTTATATCCAGTAGCGCATGGAGTAGCTGAAGATTATTAAATGTCTATGCCCCCGAAGGGTGGCATATTAACATCGCACCGTCCGTCTGTCTGTCCGTCTGTGCGTCCCCACTTACAAATTCGTGTCCGGACTGTAACTCTGTCATGCATTGAAGGATTTTAAAATAACTTGGCACAAATGTCTAGCACATCAAGACGACGTGTCGCGTGTAAGACCCACGTCCCTACCACAAAGGTCAAGGTCACACTTAGAGTTTATAGGTAATGGAATCCTGTATATATGCATACATTTGTGTCCGGACTGTAACTTTATCATGCTTTGAAGGATTTTAAAATAACTTGGCACAAATGTCTAGCACATTAAGCGGATGTGTCGCTCGCAAGACCCAAGTCCCTACCTCAAAGTTCAAGGTCACACTTAGTGTTTAAAGTAATGGAATACTGTATGCATGGTTACTCTGTCATGCATGGAAGGATTTTAAAATTACATAGCACATTTATTGAGCACATGGAGAGGACACAGACTGTGAGGCACCTCTTTCAGGGGCATTCGTCACTTGTGAGGGACAGCTCTTGTTCTATATCATTTTTACTTATCTGTATGAAGACTATGTCAAACTTTGCCAGTGTCCACCTGCGTAACTTCTGCAACAACCCGACGACTATTAATCCTCCTGTCCCATGTGCTTTACCGTGACTCTAACAGTGACTTATGCTTAATAGTTGTTATACAGTTGTTCGACATAATCAATACCATTTAAGTATAAACAAACTAATTACATTGTCTCTATAGCTGTATCGATACCCACATGGTATGCCGATAACGACACGCTTATTTATTCGTCCGCATCATATTAAAACCGGACGTGCGGAAGGCGAAGGAGATCAATTCGACAATCGACACATTGAAAACTAATGCAAATAAACTGATAATCCCACATTTTTCTTGTTTAAATGAAAGTTTTCACTTTATAATTATTAAATAATCTATTTTCTTATCACAATTACCTGTAATATATGCAGGAAAACAATTCCGGTTCGCTAGTGTATAGACGGATATAGGCTAGAGAACCGATTCCGGTTCGCTAAGGTCGCTGTCTAGGGAACCGGTTCCGGTTCTCTAGACACTGCCTTTTTACAAGGCCTGCAGTTGAATATGCTTCAGATTGCCTTCTCTTTGATACAATAAACATTTACTGAAAAGTCGAGCTAAAAATGTCCCAACAAAATCAGTACAGTGCATGGTTGGTCCCTTCTTAATCAAAACATTACATTGTTTAGGAAATGTGACAATCAAATTTTTCATCCAACAAACATAATTGTCACAACTCATTCTGCATTTTGTACAATGTACAACTAAATATATGCTATGTCTCGCTCCTAAAGTCAAGTTTATACTCAACTTCATACTAAAGGAAACAAGAAACACGTGGTATAAACTAATTATTTATTTTTGGCAAAAACTGGCTAGATACACCAAGACTAGATGAACTAAATATTATGCAAGATTGCAAGACTAAATGCATGACTAGACATATTAAAAACAACATAATTATGACATAATACTAGTCTGGTGTAATCGAGCCAGCCTGCTTCCACCTTTCTTGGGGACAAGGCTATTTCAAATAGCCGAATGCCCCTGATGAAACACAGAAGCTGACTGTCCCGATGAAACCAGTACGGCATTGCTCAATAAGGAAGGTGGTGGGGATGGATGGCGGATAGACACCGAAAAACGAGTTGGCTTCGTGCTCGACAATCTGACATAAATTACTGAAGTTCCTAATCTACCACCAATGAAATCGCCGCTGTTAATCATGTGATGTTCGTTACATATTTCTTGGTCAGCGATTCCCCAATGACATTGCCGCGATGCGTCACGTGACCTAATCGATACTATTTTTATCCTTGATAACGCTTACATAAATCCATATTCGATTAACATAAATTAACTACCGGTGCGCGCTCCAATGAAATTCGAGTTATTCGTAACGCCGACCTCGTGAATCTCCGTGAGTTTCCGTCGTCAATTATGAATAAGCACTCGCCTGAATGTGGAATTATTACGTTTGCTTCGCGTAAATATGGAAGAAGTAGTTTGTATTACGAAGGTACTTCCGTTTATTATAAACTATGTTTATTACATAAACAAAATTTACATAATATGTATATTACATATACATGTAATGGCAAGCTTGTATCACAGTATCTTTCCATATATACACTGTGTTCTCGTCCCTCTCCAGATATAGGTAAATATTTGTACTTCAGTCTCTGTCAGTCTATCTACCTCTCTACCTCTGTATGTACAGACTAGGGTATTTCAGACACTTGTTATATAGGAAAAACAGCAAGCAACATTGTTCTGGACAAGTAAACATGGCTTGAGATAACCTAATAAAGTCATCAAAGAAATATTCCTGTGGAGTCATTTTAAAATCAGGTAGGCCGGTCCTAACAATAAGATCATTTTCCTTGTCATGGCAAAAAAACTCGACCAGATTTTAAGGAATGTAATTCAGACCATGCAAAAAAAAGTGCTATGTAGTTTGAATGCAACTGGAAAAGTAGATTTAGAGTCTCTTCCAGCCAAATGCAGACATAGAATGTTCAGACATCAAATGATCCAAAAATCTCACTTTGAGTTCTAAGGTGAGGGAAAAAATTGGTCACGAATTTTAGGTTCCATGCAATTATATATATACTCCATTCTGACTCCCGTTTCAAATCTGTACTCAACAGGAAATTGCACCTGATTACTGAACTTTTTCAGCTCATAAAAACATTTTGGATAACCATGTGTAAGCATCCCAACTACCATTATGGACATTTCATTATTTGTAAAAGCTGGAGATCCCGAGGACCCTTCTTCAAGATTACAGTCAAACAGAAACATTTCCTTTCTGTCATGGCCTTGGTAAGCCAAATCAACAGCTTCTGTTTCTTTATCATTCTGCAAAAAAATTGCTTTCAGGTTTTCTTCCTCTTGAAGATACCATGCATGTGCAGACTTGATTCTCTCAGTATTAGCACTCACTAAATTACATTTAGGATCTAAATGTTTCTTGTTTGGATGATCTGGATATCCATACCCCACAAAGCTAACGCTAGTCAATTCCAATCCAGACATGGGACCTTTCCATAGCATTACAGGTCTTGGTAAATTTTTATCCGGATTTGAAATTCTAAGAAAAACGACATCTAATTGGACATGCTTCCATACTATTTTATCAACCTTGTATATTCTTGTTGGCATATCTAACAGCTTTTCATTGAAATTAAGAAAAACTCCACGCAGCTTTGAATCAATATTCTGTCCAGGTTGGTGAGGACCTATAAAAAGAAAGAAGTATGTAACAGCTTGACAAAGGTTACAGTACCAGATACATGCAAAATATTAATACATCATGATCACACTAGAAATGTGTCCATAACATGGTGGGAAATCACATGATCAAAATATTCTCTTAACAAAAGTAGATTTATGAACAAGAGCTGTCAGTAGGACAGCGCGCTCGACTTTTTTAGTGCTTGCCAATAAAACAAAACTTTGACAGTTAAGGGCACACAAGACTTTAACTAGGAATTTCTAAGTACAAATCAAGAAACATTTTCACAGAGTTATCTTCTCTTGCTTACAGATAGGTCTCATGATGGTACATAAGTACTCCAACTTTCAAAGTAATATCTCAAATGGTTAAGTCAACAAGTGAACAAGAATGAAAATTTCAACTGAATTTCTAAGTCAAAAAGGGCCATAATTCATATAAAATCCTTGACAGAATTACCTTCTCCTGCCCATGTTTTTTGATCATGATGGTAAACAAGTATTCCAACTTTCAAAGTAATATCTCGAACAGTTAAGTCAAAAAGTGGACTGGTACGAAAAACTTAACCAAGATTCTAAGTCGATAAAAGGCCTTAATTTTTAAAACAATTCTCTGACAGTTACCTTCTCTTGCCTACAGATGGGGGTAATGATGTAAACAAGCATTCAAAGTTTCAAAGCAATATCTCAAAGGGTTAAGGCAATAAGTGGATTTTACCCATATTCAATGTATTTTCTAAGTAAAAAAGGGGCATAATTCTGTTCAAAACCTTGACAGAGTTATGTACTCTTGTCTGTTGATGTAGGTCATGATGGTAAACAAGTATGGTTAGTTTCAAAGCAATACCTCCAATGGTTTTGAAATAAAGTGAGGTGGTACAAAACTTAACCAAGCTCAATACACTTTCTAAGTAAAAAAAGGGCCATAATTCTGTCAAAAACCTTGACAGAGTTATGTACTCTTGTCTGTAGATGGAGGTTATGATGGTAAACAAGTATGGTAAGTTTCAAAGCCATACCTCTAATACTTTTGAAATAAAGTGGGGTGGTACGAAAAACTTAACCAAAGTGTGACACCAACGCCGACGCCGGGGCAAGTAGGATAGCTCCCCTTTTCATAGAAAAGTCGAGCTAAAAATGTTAGAAAATAAAGAAAGCCGTTTATCTGTAAATATAAAATTTAGCATATTATATGGCAGTATAAAAGTATTGTAGAACTACACAGGTTTCAATCATAGTCACTTTCCTGTTATGCTGAACACTTTAAAACTAAATTATTTCAGCTTCTTGAAAAAATGTATGCCTTTCACCACTTGACAATGTATTATAGACAGTTTACCCTACATTTACGAAAAAAGGACAATAATTCCCGTATGAATCACTGAACCGGAAAATGCGTACGATATGCACAACTAGGCTTGGCACCGCTCATGTGAAGTTTAATTGAAATCGACCTAGCACTGTAAGTGGAGATGTGCAGACAAACTTTGGGTTAAGGTTTACGAAAAAGGACAATAACTCTGCTAAGAATCACTAAACATTTCTACCAAGTTTCAGTAAAATCCATCAAGGCTTGTAAAAGGAGTTGCGCAGACAAACTTTTGTGACAGACAGCACAATATCAATATGTCTTCCCACCACTAGGTAGGAATATATATCATAAACACAAACATTCTGTTTGACCTTGACAAGACAAACCTGACCAATTTACATGGTAATTGGGTTGTAAATGTCACCTGTATGACATACACAAGGTGTTTTACCAGGCAACCTAATTTATACCTCGGATATTCAAGCTTGACCTTAATTTTATCAAGTCAATCATACTGACAAAGATTCATGAAGATCCAATGAAAAATGCAACCTCTATTGCAAACACAAGGTTTTGTCAAGGTTTGACCCTGTAGTTTTCGATCCCAGATGATGCATATTCAAACTTGATATAGATTGATCCAGATAATCATGGTAAGGACACAAAAAACTTAAATTGGGAAGCTTAACAGTTCCTAGACAGTTAAATGGTGAAACTTGCAACAAAAATTTTATCAAGACAAATGGAAAGACTGATGCATTGACATATCAGTGAAAATCTGTATCTCTTCCTACAAAGGTATCATTGATAACAAAAATATAAAAGCATTGGAATTTACGGTCAAATTACTAAGAGAGCTCTGGAATCCTGGTTTGACCATAGTTGAAACAAACATGAGCCAAATGTAATTGACACAGTCAAGAATGCCATTTCATCAGGATAGGGGCAATAACTTTGGAGGAGATTCCAACCTCGTAATTTCCAAATAACTAAGTCTTATACACTTTTATACACTAGATTTTATCTATTGAATACTTTTTTTACCTATAACTGGTTCAATAACATGCCAAGCAGTCGCAACACAGTCATTCCCAACTCTGTAAACTGTGCCCAGCAAGTTGCCATTCTGTAAAAGAGCACCAACTGATTTCATCTCAGTACCAATGCTATCCACCATGCTTTGACATAAAACATCATCAATTGGCTTCTTAAACTGTTGTCCTGATATACCTAGAAATGGAAGTTTTACAAACTAGACATTGTTAATAAAACAAACAAATAAGTACAATTCAGATATACAGGGCTTGCTTCTTTGATCTACGTATTGATCTGAAACTTTCATTCCAGTACCTGCAGTAGATCCATTGCCTTATATTTCTTTGCTTTAACCAGTCCTTAACATTCTAGGAGTATTAGGCCGCTACAATCAGGTTATAAAATTTGTTACATATAGCTGAACAATTTGTGTTTCATTTCAACAGCAATCCTTAATAATTTGGAATGTAATGAATAACTGATCATGCCAGAAACATAAAGTTTTCACTCACCATCGCTGGAAACAGTACTTGGAGGGTCGCTTGAATTTGCTCTCTGATAGTCTGAAGAAAAACAGTTTGAGTAAATTAACTGAAAGACACATCTACATTTGTAACAGCTTTCAAACTGAACTGGACAAATTTTGTTACAAAAAATCATCGGAAAAGACAGATGATTGATGCTGTCTGAGGTAAAGTATTGCAGAGTGGGGAATCTAAGATGCACAAGGCAGTCTGAAAGACAGTTATATCTACAACTGCATGACAGAATCACCTCTGACCCCATAAGTGTGACCATGACCTTACAGCCGTGGCTATATTCCTGTCACATTTCACATTAGTTTAACTACGTCTATACACCTTTCTTTCTGATAAAAAACCGATACATATGTCGATACATCAAGTGGAAGAATCCATTATAGAATTACCGCTTAAATTAGGGGTGTCATTAGTACGTTACCGTCGTTAGTACATGCACTTAAATTAAAACCTTTCTTTGCGTCTTTGGTAGATGGGTGTACAAGGTAAAAAACCAATTCAGTGGATTCAAAATTACTAGTGCTTGACAATTTAGTCAATAGCTTTGAAGGAAACAGAGATACAGCATTTTTGAAGCGTAGGTTGTACGGCACGCAATTCAAGACCACTATAAAATACCTGTGTTACTCAATTATAATTGTTAATAGGTTTTGCTGTAAAACCAATCTTCTTCACCATAGTTTGAAACTGTAGACTCGAGCCTTACGAGGTCACAAGAAGGTTTCTGAATTCCGAAAAATGAAAATGAAGCACAACATTATACTACCGTGTGACCTGTGTATTTGTAATATTTACAGTCCGAAAAAAAAAAAAAAGTCTGAAGTCGCTACAATCCGTGGTGATGTTGTTTATATTGGAGAAAATATATGCATCAGACGGTAGTATCCCTGCAGGGGCCATTACTTTGTGAATGATTCAAGGATATCATCTTTTAAAATCGCTACGAAGTGCATAAACTATTATAAATGCATTACATGTATGTTCCCGGAACCTTACGCTAGAAGTAGTAAACACACTTTTGAGTACATATTGAATTGTCTTCATGTGTATGACAATATTTGTACATGTTTATACAATTTATTGCTTCAAGATATAACGAACAGTATTTGCTGCTAAATTACTGTTATAAATGCAGTAACATATGCCATCCTACATCATTGGTGATCATTGTTATATCTTTTTTCATAAAAAGGCCTATTCACATCGTCCTGACCATGTTTTGCCAAAATGGAAAAAAAATGTTAAATTTCTGAAATTATCAGTATTCGAATACTAGATCGTTACGGATTTAGCAGCACTTGTTATTTATTCGAACCACAGATGCTTGTGGTATGGAATCTATTCTTGTCCCATGTTGTACGATACGTATATTTATATACATTGACACTATAAACATGTGATCAGTAGGTAAGTAGAATAAGGAATTGCAACAGTAATTGGTTAGCCTACACGCAGTTGTAGGATTTACTAAAAGATACTGCAGTGAGCAGGGGCGAGGGTCAGGCCTAAGGGGGTGAGGTCCAGACCCCAAGCATCTGTGATTCGAATACTAGTGTCGTTTTCGTCTGACAAATCCAATGCCTTTAACATACCTGCCTGCCGGAATCTACTTGTTCATGAGTAAATCAAATTCCAAGTATCTATTTCCAGTCTACATGTAATGCAATCCCGACAGTGAACACGGAGCTTTTCGAATGTGTATTGTGCTTTTACTTTCAAAGCCTATAAGGGCTGGGGTGTTCAGTAACAGACAACAATGCAAATCAATAAAAATTTGGACATGAAAATGAAACGAAAGACCGACGGATAATTTTATCTTTTATACAATTTGTTTATTTTATTTACATGAGCGTGTATTATACATGATGAAATTATGGAAATTCGTGAATGAAATAACACAGATATTTAATAGCTCGCAATACAAAAAATCATATGACAGCGTACATAAATCAAATTTGAAAGCATCAGAGCGGGACGTGTGGAGCCAGACCTTGTTATAACTCTTTAACTAACTATATATGTTTACTTTACGTTTTGGTGTAAAACATACAATGAATGATAAAGAAAATATATTTAACGAATTTCATTACAATAAAACGACGGGAAAACGGCAAACTATATGTGCTTCAAATGTACATGTCGTCAGTGTGACCGCTATATGTACTGTCACGTGCCAATGTTTTCGGTGTCATTCCTTATTATGACAAAAATGAGTATTACAGTTCTAAAGCATATCAACTCACTGGCTGCATGCAAGTTGGTGAAATCACAAGAAGTTCACGGAATTATTTCATGTATGTTATAAAATGTATACACGAGTAGATATACAAAAAAAAACCAGAAGAATAACTTTTTTACTCATTCGATCACATTGCGGGGAACTGTATATGCAAGTCTCGGGAAAATTTCTGTAGACACTCAACGATGTAACACTTCTTTTTGCGTAAAAGGATGTCTGTCCAAAAACAACAACATCAAGGCTTTACTATGGACAATAAACAGCATTAAGATGTACATGTATTTATTTAATTACTTGTTTTAATGCAACTCATAAAGGTCGGGTAGTACACTTACTGACGTTTGTATTTATCGATTGATACCTGGCTACTGAGGTATGTGGTACACCCCTATTTTTAGCGGTTATTTATAATAGAATATTCCACTTAAAGTTGTATCGGATTTTATGTAGTGAACAACGTCTGTGTATGATAGTATACTATAGCGAAATGCGACAGGAAAACGGCCACGGCTGTAAGCTGGAACAGTTAGAACATGGGTTCTGCATATTCACAAAAAGACGAACATCTGACAAAATATTTTTGAAAGCCCTCGATGAGATAGTGTTTCATAACTTTCACTTTCAGGACAGACATGTTAGTATATGATTGTCCTAAGTTTCCATAAATCATGAAAATTCTTCATGGGTGTTGAGTAATGAAGCAGACAAGAAAAACCACTGTGTGACCTCGACACTGAGCTGGAAGAGCTTGAACATAATTCTGCACATTGTTTCCACAAGATCAATATTTGACCCAAGTTTCAAGAAAATCCTTCATTGGGTTTAGGAAATATGGAGTGGACGCACAATTTTAATGCAAGGTTCAAACCTTTGACATAAAGTTGTGACTTTGATCTTGTGGCTGGAAATTTGTAACAAGGGTTCTGCAAAGTGTTGAAGAGACATTGGCAATGCGGCAGATGAGGCTTCTAAGATAGGAAACAGACATTGCAAATTTGGTAAACTTTAGCTAAATCCAATGGCAGAAACTCCAAAGTCCCTCAATCATGTTATTGAATCTGATGTTAGAAAACTTGACCAAGATATTATTTTCTTAGAGACATAACCAAATTTGGCTAGGACAGTACAGTACAGTACAGATGTTTTCAAGAACGAGAGCAGACTTCGTTTTGTGGTGATTTTTGCATACCTGCAAGGCAGTAATTCTGAGGTGTATGTTGGTACAGTAGTTGAAACGTAACAGTTGTCAAAATTTGCGTATATCGTGTGTGTAATGTGTGTGCACCCTTTGTGTATTTTCTCAATCATATATTGTGTATCATATCGTATCATTCATCGTGCAACATGCACCCTATACTATACATGATATACAATACACGATACACGATTCCTGGTGCAGTACCTTATTAAAATTACATCTTGTTTCAGGTAATCCTCGTAATCGTTATAAAAATAATCGCCACACAAATTTACTTAAAACTATGAATGATTTACTGAAAAGATAACTATGTTGACTGTCAAAAAGACAAGAGGATAGTGTTATTTGTGTAGTGGTGCTTTAAAGATACAAAGTCAAATCTGACAAGTACTGTAAATTATTTCGCACCTAGGTAAACTGTGGACATTTGAAACTTACCGAAGTCTTATTTCTATTGTGTAGGTGCGAAGCCTGTAATTAATTAGTCTTATTCTTTTGGTCTCACTAAACAGTATAAAGACAACCAATTGTTACAGAGAAACAAAACAAACAGATTTGGTGAAAAAAAAAAATTCAAATTTAAATAAAATATACAAGGCCCAAAGTAATCGTATAACGTGTACTCCGTCTATCATGTAGCGTGCCCTTCGTATATTGTTCATCTCGTGTATCCCTCTGAATTGTGTTCCGTGAATTTACCGTATGTGTAATGTGCATGTATCATGCGCTCCGTGTGATAACTGTTACATTCCGACTACTGTACCTCTATACGCAGGTGTATAAGAGCAAAATCGTAAGTGTCATCACAATAAACTGTCTACATTATAAATAAGCAATTTTACTTGAACCACTACACAAATGGCAAACTTCAAAATTGAAGTAAATTTTGTCATGGAGCTTTAGCACTTTCAGTAGCAGGCCAACCAATATATAGTTATTGATTTTTAAACCTTCTGCAAAGGAAATTGGTTGTCATGGTATTATAACCCAAATTCTCCAAAACAACAAAGTATTCCTACTTGTAAAAACATTACATGTACAGAAGCTGCCGGCATCAAGTAAAATGAACATATAGTAATAATACTTCTACTGATTTATTTTTTGTAACTTTAAAACTAATGCTAAGCAAAACCTACCATTCCGGTTTCGTTTGACAAGAAATATAACCAGTATGGCAACAATGACAGCGAAGGAAATCACACCTGAAATCACACCTGAAATCACACCTGAAATATAGAAACTTTCAATTTGATTTGACATCATCCAATTTTGAGAAAAAGTCAGTAAAACAAATTCAGGAAATATGCATTAAACAAGAGGGCCATGATGGCCCTGTATCGCTCACCTGTCTACCATTGGCAAAAATAAAAGGTTATTAATAGCAGAAAGGATCAATTTTTACCTTTGGCTCATGATATCCTCTTAATAAGCTTATGTAAAATCAAAAGATCCACCCTCCCACCCGGTCATGATTTGAACAATCTTGGTAGAGAGTCATTTACTGCCACATGCTGAATATCTAAGTTCTAGGCCTCATTATTTTGCTGTCTGATCATGATCTGCACTGTTGGCTATTCATTGTTTTGCTGTCTGATCATAGTCTGCACTGTAAGCTATTCATTGTATGCTGGCTGGTCATGATCTGCACTGTCAGCTATTTATTTTTTTCTGTTTGATCATGATCTGCACTGTTTGCTATTCATTGTTTTGCTGTCTGATCATGATCTGCACTTTCATTATTTAGCTGTCTGATCATGGTCTGCACTGTTTGCTATGCATTATTTTGCTGTCTGATCATGATCTGCACTTTCATTATTTTGTTGTCTGATCATGATCTGCATTGTAAGCTATTCATTAGTTTGCTGTCTGATCATGATCTACACTGTAAGCATTTTGTTGTCTGATCGTCGCACTTTCATTTTTTGCTGTCTATCATGATCTGCACTGTAAGCTATTCATTAGTTTGCTGTCTGATCATGATCTGCACTTTCATTATTTGGTTTGATAATGGTATTTAATATTGCTGTCTGATCATGATCTGCACTCATGTTTTTGCTGTCGATCATGATCTACACTGTAAGCTATTCATTAGTTTGCTGTCTGATCATGATCTACACTGTCGTTAATAATATCATTTTGTGTCTGATCATGATCTGCACTTTCATTAATTTGTTGTCTGATCATGATCTGCATTGTAAGCTATTCATTAGTTTGCTGTCTGATCATGATCTGCACTGTAAGCTATTCATTATTTTGCTGTCTGATCATGATCTGCACTGTGAGCTATTCAATTTTTTGCTGCCTGATCATGATCTGCACTGTGAGCTGTTCATTTTTTTAACAATTTATGGTACTTTCCAAAGTGATAGATGGAAGAGTAAGTCTTGTGATGTGAATGCAAAAATTACAACTACATTCTTTAACATGGAAGTTCAACTAGGGGTCAAGAACATGTATTGCATCATCGCTATTTAAAACTTTATAAGTGCCAATTTTAGGCCAGAGTTTTTATATTGCTTGGTTTATGGGAAGTTTTCTAAAATGTTGAGTATGAAGGACTTTTCCTACTGTATTGAACAGAGCACATATTGAACATCAGTCTACTGCACCTGTCAATAATCGTCATTTTTCGAACAAAATAAACACTTTAAAATAATTACTTTCAATTATATATCCCTACTATTCTGACATTTCATTAACTAGTCTGTGAAGTCGGAACAGCGGAAATAATACAAATAAAATATCAGTTCATAATGTCATTGTTATTCTACCTTTTCAAAAAATAGGACAGGCAGTCGCATAAACCAAGAGATATAAAAACTCTGGCCTTACCATAGAGAGATGCAAGATGTGTACTGATTACAAATCAATGTTATGGTGTTAAAATACTGCAATAAAATTAGCAAATGAGGTGTTCAATAAACAACACACTATTAAAACTAGAAATCATCAAAACAACCTTTCTGACAAATTTCAAGGATATCTGGGCTGAAAATGTAACATCTAGAGTGTTAACAAGGTTTTTCCATATTTGGGCTGTGACCTAGTTTTTGACCCCAGATGACCCATATTCGAACTTGGGCTAGAAATCATCTTAACAACCTTTCTGACAAATTTCCAGGATATTTGGGCTGAAACAGTAGCCTCTAGCATCATTTGATCGAGAATCTCGATAACTTGAGAAATTACGGACCAAACTGCAGGATAATTTGCACAACATGTACATTATGTTTGTACACATTTGAGTCAGTTATTATGATGATCTGCACCCGGGCAATTACTTCACGAGTAAATCAATTTATCTTCTAATGTACAAGAATGAAAAATAAAGAAGTTCATTAATTTAACATGCTAATTTGAAGTTGTTTCTGATCAATCAATTTACTCGCATGTGTAAATCTTTTTTCAAATTTTCTCTCATTTTGTTTATCGTATAACTGTACAGAAAGCAAAAGAAAGTATAAATAGGCTGACACTAGAATATCGTCATTCATGACAGATGGGTCTATTAAGTCAACTCGCTATTGAGACCATTTATCAAAAGTACGGAATGTGGTCGTAAAAGCGTAATTCTACTGTAATGGTAAACCAAACATGTGATACCGTGCACCACAGCCGTACCACCGCTCTGAACCTGGGAGAGAGTATTGACAAGTTTGGTATCCTGAAAACATACACAATCACACCTTAGAACTTTTCTTTTTCCAAAACTACCGGAAACAGGAATTCTGATGAACACTTGGCAAATATTCTGGAATTTTAAAGAGAAGATAATATTCTTCCATTCACTCAGCAGTAAGGTAGTAAAGGTAAATATTCACCATCAGCTGCTTGAGTAACAGTTCCATTTTTTCTCTTTGTTATGCCGTTTTCAATATTTTTCTCTGTAGTTATCCTTTCTTCATAATTTTCTTCCTGTGAAGCATCTGACCTGCAAGTAAGAAGTTAACAACAGTATAATATTTCTTATTCTCATAAATGTAGACCTTTCTCTATATAAACAACAAACCTCAATATGAGACTTTAAAGTCATCATGACCGACAAATAAAGTACTTCTACCGAGACAATTCACCTACAATCACTGGGATACTTTAATACATAAAATTAAATACTACATTTTATAACAAGTAAATGTGTCCATGTTACAAATGTTAAGACCAGAAGCATTATGTTCCTACTACAATGAACTTACCCGTTCGACCTCTTGCAGAGGAAGTCATCATGGACAACTCTTTCATACCCTTGTCTACACGGAGTTACACATGTCCTATCTGAAACACATAAAACTATTTGGTTAAGATAGTTACAGTAAAGTCCCTAACCCTGAACACCCTCTGACCTGCAAAAAGTGGTCTTTTTACTGAATCGCTCTTAATATCAAGACCTTTTTACTATAAAATTGCCCATTTGGTTCTGTAATGTTTGGTCTTTGTAGTGGGGTCTCGTAATATGAGATGGTCTGAATAGCGGAACTTTACTATAGTTACATGGATCCACCATATACATATATTAACTTACATACATGTATACAATGTAACATATATAACTTACAATAACAGTAAAGCAACAAAGCTGGACCAGATTTACCAGGATTATTTCATAATCAAGAGCCATCTGTACATGTAGGAAAGTGTGCTTCACATTTCTAATAAATTTTATTTGCAAATGGAATAAAGTGTTACAATAATTATATTAAAGATCAAAAAGGTAATATATAAATATCACATGCACTTGAGGGTGATTGCAGATATTGTGAACCCGAGAAAAGTAGTGTCAACTGAGGCGAAGCCGAGGTTGACATTGTCTTTCAAGGGTTCACAATATCTGCTATCACCCTCAAGTGCATGTGATATTTATTTTATCATACCAAAAACCCATCTATTTTTAGACTTACAGGGGTGTAACATCATGATGTTACATGGGTAACATCATTTTATATTATACCGAAAAACCCAATAATCTATTTTTAGACTAACAGGGGTGTAACATCATGATGTTACATGGGTAACATCATTTTTTGTTCACTGATGCGGTATGGGAATTTTATAGGGAAAAGCACGTGAGGTATTTTAAAGTAAAATATTTAAAGAATTCAGTTTTAGCTCTGATTATGCTATTTACAATGTGAAGAACAGTTTGGACAAATATAGCAGCTCATTCAAAGTCATTCAATAGGTTTTGTACATACATATTTTTTTTTTTTTTTTTTTTTTTTTTTTTTTTTTTTTTTTTTTTTTTTTTTTTTTTTATTTTTTTTTTTTTTTTTTTTTTTTTTTTTTTTTTTTTTTTTTTATTTTTTTTTTTTTATTTATTTTTTTTTTTTTTTTTTTTTTTTTTTTTTTTTTTTTTTTTTTTTTTTTTTTTTTTTTTTTTTTTTTTTTTTTTTTTTTTTTTTTTTTTTTTTTTTTTTTTTTTTTTTATTTTTTTTTTTTTTTTTTTTTTTTTTTTTTTTTTTTTTTTTTTTTTTGGGGGGGGGGGGGGGGGGGGGGTTTTGGTAAATTAAAAACACAAGGCCAACTAAATAAAACACTTTCACAGATGTATTTTCATCTGAATTCAGTTTTAATTAAATCATCAATATCAACTAATGTTACTGGCAGAACAGACATAGCATTATGTTCACACGTTAAATATGCATGGTTTTGCTATTATTTGATGATAGATCCATGATCATAGATGACACTGTTGCATTGGAACTTGTTTAAATCTCGATTGATCTAATTGCTTGGAGTGACTGATAGTAGCTTTCATGCAAAATTTCAACCAAAATTTCTTAAGTCGAACAAGGGCCATAATTTGAATCAATTTTTGTCATGGGTTACCATATTTAACTTGACTGTCTGATGCCCTTTGAAAGTATATTAAGTTTTAAATCAATCCAACTACTGGTTAATGAGATATGTGCATGACAGTGTAGCTTGCATGCAAAAGTCCAAGTCCAACAAGGCTCAGAATTTGAATTAAATTCAGTTAAAGTTATTTAAATTGACTGTCTATTTCTCCAGAAGATATAGAGGATAATTGTTGGTTTCGGTGTAAGATCACGTTATAATTTCACCGAGTGGGCACCAAAAGTGATATTTTCACGAGTGGCTTAGCCACGAGTGACAATAACAACTTTTGGTGTTCACAAGTGAAATTAACATGATATTCCACCGATACCAACAATTTTTCAGTTTATTTTATGGTTTAACTCTACTTTTATTGAGTTTGTTTCTATATGTACTGACTTCAAACATTATGCTATAGTTATTATATTGTAGACCATATAGAAATTATATTGTAAAGATCAAAGAAATTAATGACATAGAGGATAATTGTTGGTTTTGGTGTAATATCGCGTTATTATTTCACTGAGTGGGCACCAAATGTGATATTTTCACGAGTGGCACAGCCACGAGTGAAAATAACTACTTTTGGTGTTCACGAGTCAAATTAACGTGATATTACACCGATACCAACACTTTTTTGTTTATTTCATGGTTAAAACACTACTTTTATTGAGTTTGTTTCTATAAAATATAAAAAATCGTGGGAAACGTCATCAGAAAACATAGGGCAAATAACGTCATTTAAACGACGTCATCGTCGCATGGTTTCCAGCATTAATTAAGCTCGATTTACTTTTTGACGTAAATCCAGGTTAAAGATTGCAAAAACAGTGAAAAAAAAAAAGGTAATCCACTGTTTCAAAACTGTGGATTATCACTTTTATTTCACTGAGAAAACTCTATAATTCACTGGAAAACATAAAATAAATATCGGTAAGTGAAGTTTTAGTGTATAATGAGATAGGAGCTTGCCTATGAAACTTCAATCAAAATGTTTAAGTTCAATGTGGGTCATAATTTGGTTATCAAACTTGCTTATCTGATGCCACTGAACACTTATGTAAAGTTTCAAATCAAACCCATACGTGGTACTGAGATTTGTACATGATAGTGACATGCATGCAAAACTTTAAAAGCAAACTTTCAAAGTCCAACAAGGGCCATAAATTTAGTCAAATTCAGTCAAGAGTGACTTAATATAGAACTTGATTATCTGATACCCCTGAACACTCTAGCAACATTTCAAATCAATCCCATAAGTGCTTACTGAAATACAATGTAAGAGCAAGATAGTAGCTGGCATGCAAAACTTGAACTAAATGTGCAATGCTGACACTTATTCCTGTATCATCAGCATAAAAAAAATTTCACTTACTGTGCAGTGGAAATTCTCCATCTGTGCATGGATTTGACTCATTTACATGTGAACAGAAGTTTTTATAAAGATACGTAAAACTTCCGTTATAATACAGGAAGTCAGTTCCAGTTGTACTATAGAAGCCATCTTCAAAGTTGCAAAACACTTTAGCTGGGTGAACATTGTTCCCTGGAGAATATATTTTAAATGACTTTATACTCTTCAGCCAATACAAAGGCTCGTGCTTATTGTGACACGCATCATAGCATCCTGATGGCTTTGGTTGGTAAAAGCCTGGTGGACATGGCTTCTTATACACAACAATAATGTCCGAGTTGTCTTCATCTACTTCTGGTGATGCAACATAGCCTGCAAGACAAGGAAGGATTAAACAAGAGCTGTCCCTCCCAAGTGACGAATGCCCCCGAAAGAGGTGCCTCACAGTCTGTGTCCTCTCCATGTGCTCAATAAATGTGCTACGTAATTTTAAAATCCTTCCATGCATGACAGAGTAATCATGCATACAGTATTCCATTACTTTAAACACTAAGTGTGACCTTGACCTTTGAGGTAGGGACTTGGGTCTTGCACGCGACACATCCGCTTGATGTGCTAGACATTTGTGCACAGTTATTTTAAAATCCTTCAAAGCATAATAAAGTTATAGTCCGGACACAAATGTATGCATATATACAGGATTCCATTACCTATAAACTCTAAGTGTGACCTTGACCTTTGTGGTAGGGATGTGGGTCATGCACGCGACACGTCGTCTTGATGTGCTAGACATTTGTGCCAAATTATTTTAAAATCCTTCAAGGCATGACAAAGTTACAGTCCGGACACGAATGTGTGCGGATTTGCTTATATAGAGGAATTCATTACCTTCAAACTCTAAGTATGACCTTGACCTTTGAGCTAGGGACGTGGGTCTTGCACGCGACACGTCGTCTTGATGTGCTAGACATTTGTGCCAAGTTATTTTAAAATCCTTCAATGCATGACAAAGTTACAGTCCGGACACGAATGTGTGCATATATGCTTATATGGAGGAATCCATTACCTTCAAACTCTAAGTATGACCTTGATCTTTGAGCTAGGGACGTGGGTCTTGCACGCGACACGTCGTCTTGATGTGCTAGACATGTGTGCCTAGTTATTTTAAAATCCTTCAATGCATGACAAAGTAACAGTCCGGACACGAATGTGTGCATATATAGAGGATTCCATAACCTTCATACTCCAAGTGTGACCTTCACCTTTGAGGTAGGGATGTGGGTCTTGCACGCGACACGTCGTCTTGATGTGCTAGACATGTGTGCCAAGTTATTTTAAAATCCTTCAATGCATGACAAAGTTACAGTCCGGACACGAATTTGTAAGTGGGGACGCACGGACGGACGGACAGACGGACGGACGGACAGACGGTCAGACGGACAGACGGTGCGATTTTAATATGCCACCCTTCGGGGGCATAAAAAGAACATCATTATTGAATTTCATAACATTTTTTTCAGTTTTGGTTATATATATATTGATGAGAAGTGCCTACGACAGTGAATATGTGAAACATATTGAAGTTAATGTAAAATGCAGTGAATTACTTCATTTGGATCTTGCCATGTCTCCCGACAGGCGCAGGTTGTAGAGACAGATACAGAATCTGGGTACCAGGCCCTAGTTCTTTTATGAATTGACCCCTTGGTTCTTTTACATGCCCAGTGTAAAGCACTGACACAAGCAAGACTGCCTCTAGGCTTCTAACCAGGTCATCTCTAGATGGGTGCCAAACACTGTAAAGTGTTTCTGAAATTTCAAGTAATCTGGCCTGATGGCAAGCATTATGGCATCTGTGACTGGGACATTTTCCTGTTTAATATTGATAATAGCATTTCGCAACAGGAGGATTTGCAAAACATAATGACAGTTTGCACGATTTGGAATGGTTTTTGATTTATTTGCAGAAATATCAAACTTCAAAGACATAGACAGGTGTATATATAATATCAGTACCAAATGTAGATGATTTTGTTTTAGTACACTTAATGGGCACTGCATGCCAAATTTAGAAAAAATTCAGCTGAAAATCAAACTAGATCCGATTAACCAAGTAAATATTAACAAGATGAACTACCTTCTTCACACCTTAGTTCTGGTGTGACAAATTCCAGTCTGGTGCCACTGTCTCTTTCATAGCACCTATAGCTATATCCCTCTGGTACGGTATACCCACAGAGTTGAACAGCCAGTTCTTCATTCTTCAGCAAAGGACATTTGGTCTCATTGCTACATATGTCTGATTTTAGTCTTCCTGTCCTGTACATAACAGCTTTCTGTCCTGAAACAGCTGACAGCAGGTAAGTGTCCACTACCATGACTGCTGCAATGACTACTGGATAAATCTGAAAATATATATTGTCTGATGCATTGAATTTCCTAAATTCAATTTGTGGGAGAATGGAATGTACCTATTTTTTCATAATCAAGAGCTGTTTCCCCAGATCATGTAGATGTTAATAGTTAAAAAAACTGCTGGAAATTTAAATTTGAAATCTCTTACACTTGGGCTCCAGTGATGGGGACCTTGACTTGTCAGTGGAGCCCATCACCCCTTGTTCCACTGATTTTGACTCGCAAGATGATGCAGTCAGAGTACAGTAGTCACAATCCTCAATATGATAGCTACAAGCTAATGGTAGATTGTCGTCCTCTTTCATTTCTATTATTGGATATTGTACTATTCATAATTAAAGACTCATAGTAACCAGCGATGACAACTGAGGAATAACCTCTCCTGAATGCAAATAATTTATCAGTACTTACCAGTCAGGTGTGTAACTTGTATAAGTTATTTTGAAAATAACTTCTGTAAGTGATATTTGAAACATTTTGTTAACAAAATTACTTCCCTTTGCTGAAAGATTTAACTCCCTTGAAAGTTGAAGTGACCAAAATAATGGAAATATTTTAAAATAACATATACAGGTTACTAATCAACATTTCAGTTTTTCTTGAATTTCTTCATTACTACCAGATTACCTCTGCAAATACCTTTTGATAAGAGGAAAATGTAGGTTCTTTCTTTATAGCTGACAGTAATGACTTTTCAATTAGACATAATGGATTATTGCCAAAATTGTCTAACAGATGACCTGAAAAATGTCCTACTTCAAAGCCCTTGCGTAAGAAGGTTTAGCGGATGCGTAACATATTTTATTTCATGATCTTGATGTTCAATGATCATAGAAATAGAAAAAAATTGTGTAGCTCCCCAGAAAAATTGTATTCTTGTGGAAAAATGATGTTAAATCTTTGCACTGTTTGGTCAAAAATCACTTGAATAAGTGATCATGACAGAAAAATAACTTAAAGAAGTGATTAAGTGAGTGATGAATAAAAGATAAATATAACTTGTACAAGTTATCTAAAATAACACTAAAATAACTTAAACAAGTTACACCCCTGACTGCTCATATATGGCCCAAAATATGCACCTCTGCACATATGTGTCCATTAGTAGCCATTCAATGTCTTTGGTTACCAAAGGTTACCAGGTTACTACAGTATCTTTCTATATAATTCTATGTTAGCTAAATGAAGGTCTATATTTTAATACTGGGTTACCTGGTTACCTAAGGTTACTCTAGGTTACCAAAATGGTATTAAAGATAAGAAAAAGAGTGAAAATTAAAAAGTTTAAAAAATAAAAATGTTTATGTACAGTATATAACTCTACAACCGCCTCGTTTGATAATGAATAACAATATTCGTGTTTTTTGTTTGAAGACATTAGAGTTATATTTTCAACAACTGGTGAACTGCGTATTTTGTTGTAATTTTACTATTTGAAGAGTTTAATTGCTGATGGTAAGTGAACACATTTATATTATCATTGAACCTTTTCTTTTGACATGTTTATTCTGTGGGCCTATTTAAATGTGTTTGAGCAAGTTTAGCAGAAGAAAAGTGTAAAGATATGTGAATATCCTGTATAAATGATTTTTTATTTTTTACTATTTTTTAGTATTAATTGTTTGAAATATTAGACAGTCTTATGTTAATTCCTTGTGAAATAGGCCTGCAGTTCTAAAGGTGACTATTAAAGGGAATTTTACATTTATCAACTTGTCCTTTTTTTTTACCCATATGAGAATGCAAAAATACCAAAAAGTTTTAGAAGTTAAATGTTTGCAGAGCAGAAAAGAACGTGAGGTGAACTGTGTTATTATGTCATTACTACAACTGGCTGTTTTTGATATATCTAAAATCATGCTTTTCTGTCTGAAGAGGTCAGTGTAAAATGTCACAGCTTTAATGTGGTAAGTACTTGGATTTATTTATAAAATATTTAAAGTTGTGTTAAATTTTTCTGAAAGTATAGATCAAATCTAATAATGAATTTATTATCAGGAAATCTAGTAGTCAGAGTAATTAATGTCTTTCATTTCATTCAAGACAAACATTTGAAATATACATTATTTATGTGTACATGAAAATTTTTTTTTAAATTAATTATTAACTGAATACTGAAACAGTTATTTCAACAAATCAAAAACATAATTATTTCAACAATTTCATTTGCCTATCAGTCTGTTTATATGGGATTAGTACATTTATAACCCCTTACATATTTGCCTTGTGCTTTAGATCTTACAATTACTGCCTTGGGCATCATTGTGCTTTATGGCTTTCTTTGCCATATATGGTATGGTGAATTCCACTTCAAAGCAGCTCTTGTATATTGGGGATATACAATTATGTCATCACATAGCCATAAATCACAAGGCAGTAAATCACAGTGAAGCTGGGGGTGGAGTTTAAAGAACTTGTGAACCAATCATATGACCACTTTGTATCAGTAATTAAAAATTTAAAGATCTATTCTCATTCTGAATGAAAGTTCAGATTTCACACTTGTTGAATTCTGTTATAAAATCATTGCTTAATTATTCATCTGTAATTGTAATACTGTTAAATGTATATATTTTGTGATTTTATTAATATTTAATAAACTCTGGAATTGGAACTGAAGCTACTGGATAAGGGTTAGCAAAATTTTGTCAGTTATTTTATTAAACAATTTAAAATAAGTTGCCTTAAAATGCTTTGTGTGCAAGGTATCACAATTTAGTCAGAGCTGTTGTTTTCAAATTTATAGTTTTAAAGCTTCTGTAAGCAATGTTTTTATATTTTTTTTCTGCAAGAGATTGTTAGTACCTATTTTGCAATTAAGATTAAATAAATTTCTTGTTGATAATGAGAATAGAATAATATTTGTTTGTACCTTGTTTACACTTCAATTTGCAAGCATCAACGGCATTGTATCTATAATGAATAATATATGCAAAACCAAATAAAAAGTATGAAATCACAAGAACCAGCAGCTGCTGTTTATATTTTCATAACAGAAGCTAGTAACAGTAACCATACAGTAACATAATGTTATAAACAACCTGTTAAAAACCTATTAATTTTATCAAATTTGTCTTTTAAAACTAGGAACTTCTATAAACGTGTTACATCCAAACGTTACACCCAAAGTAGGACAATTTATTTAAATTGTTGCAAATATTTTATTTTTTATATTTTTTTTCAAGTTTATTTTACAAACATGCATGAGTCCCGCATAGAACGGGCAGCATCAGCAAAATACATATCTATATACAAAACAAAAATATATCAACAGTTTAGTTCTTGAAACCAGTATTGAAGTCCAATTATTGGCAAGATATTTTGACTTGTGAATGAATGACTACAATTATCAATATCTCCTTGTTGTGTAAAATCCTGTATCAATACATCCAGTAAAGAATGGCAATGTGAGGGATTAGATTTTGACAGAAAATTATTAGACAATGAGGTAATTTTTGCATTTTTGAGCTAATATTCTAGAAAATTCTGTTATCTAAATGGACATGATAAGTTTATTTTTCATAATTCCAATAGACCAAAAGGTCTGCGAGGCATATACATTTACAAACACATAAAACATGGCAAATCAGAGTGTGATATATAACAAAAGAACCAAGAAAAGAAATTAAAGAAGACAATGATCTACCATTAACTTGTATCTATCAGATTGTTTTGAATGTAATTCTATGCTTTTTGTTTTGTTTGAAATAAACTTAAACTTGCATATGAGGTAAAGACTGAGTTTTCACTTTTTACCAAATGAAGAAATGAACGCGACCTACTAATCCGATTGGTTAACTGGTCAGTATAAAGTCAGGGCGAAGCTGAGAATATTTTTTGTTTAACAAAAGTATGCGCTATAGATACATACAATGAGCACCCAGCTAATATAGCATATTTAGCAACATTTTTTATAAGGGTTACATCTATGAACGTTTGCATATTTGGACGATTTCTCAAAATTCAGGTATGAATTTAGTTCTCAAATTATTATAAAGTTGACATGTTAATAAGTACGGACAATTATTTGTCTTCTGAAAGTTTGCAAATATTGAAACCGGCATCAACACCTATAAATGTAAGCTGCTAAGTTTCTAAAGTTGACTTTTTGGATGATAACATACATTTGTATAATGTTTAAAAGGGTGAATATCGTACAATGCAGAACTAATCATGATCTGCACTGATTGAAAATTCATGCATAGGATTTTTCTGCTAGCATGACAAGTGTTACTTGTCAAAACAGCAATCTCTTGGCGGTGACTGCATCGACATAAACAAAAGGTGAATGTAAAAACTAAACTTTACAAAAACACAAGTAACAGCCTAAAGACTGTATGTGTACTTATCTTTTGAACCTTATTATGTGAACAATAATCCTCTTGTTTAACTTACG
Source organism: Saxidomus purpurata (assembly GCA_022818135.1). Classification (NCBI taxonomy): domain Eukaryota; kingdom Metazoa; phylum Mollusca; class Bivalvia; order Venerida; family Veneridae; genus Saxidomus; species Saxidomus purpurata. The sequence goes on along the minus strand of JAFMSR010000007.1, from coordinate 53,354,896 downwards.
GTATGCATTTAAGTAATAATTTGACCCGTGGTTAGGAAATCATTGAGCACTAAATGTTCTATAAAATTATAATAATTTAAATACATTCAAGAAACATGTTCTAAATATACATGTTCTGTTACATTAAACATGTTAATTAGCTGCATGAATATTTTCAAAAACGGGAGCAAACAGCATTCACTTTTGTATAATTTATTATTTGGACGCAGGTTCAATTCCTACACTCGGAGTTAGACATCAACGTTTTACCAACTACCTAAGCGCTATAAACCGGGGACATAACTGGCTTCTGTACATATAGGTGTTTGATGTTTTATGAAAAAAATAAAGAAGATATTTTCTAAAGATCGCGCTAATTGAAAAGTAAAATTTAGTGACGTAACGTCAAACATTGCGATACACAACTGTAACATTAACACCTCATGCTAAGGCTTGGTTTCAACCCGGGACTTTCATACTAGTATTACATTTTCTCTTTGCATAATTTGGCTGTTGAATGACAGTTGATCTGAACTGAATTGCAATATAAGAAGTATGCCAATTTAAGCCATATTTAAGTCATTTGAACAGGCAGGCAGTTTACCTTACTATACCAGAACTACTTTCTTTCTAACATGGTCGGTACCAGGGTCGAACCCATGACTCTCAATCTATGTAAGGTTATCATAGGGAGTTCAAGTCCGCGGCTCTTACCACTAGACCTCGAAGGCTGACCACCTAACCTCTAAGTATCGTAGGTGCGGAAATAAAAGTTAAATACATTATTGCGAAGAACTAGAAATGCCATCATGCACTGACGTATAAAGAATACTGTTTTGATGTTATGGGTTTAATGAAAGAGCAAGTGAGCGTTCATGTTTACTAGATTTATTCTGGAAGAAAAGTGGCCCACAGATAGAAATCAATGTGAGTTCATATAATGGTCAGTGGGCGTTGCTTATCAGCAGTATAAATACAGGTAGCGAATCAGCTTGGATTAAACACTGGCAATAATGTAACATCTCCCTTTCTTTAGAAAATTGAAATAGATATTGATCAATGAATTGAGAGATTCATTCACTAGAGTTCATTTCCGGGTTATCTGATTTTCTCAGCTGCTAATTAGCAGGGATAGTCTTTTATTATAAACTGTTCATGCAACTCTGGAACTCTGATGGTGTTACTCTCGGTTATAATGTTTGTAAGAGAAGTTGTGTTCTCACACCATCACTGAGTAATGTCAGTTTGATTGATTATTTATTGCTCCAATGTCACCTGCAATGCACCTTTCCATGATAACACATGTATTACATCCCAAATAACTGTAATGAATCTGCACATCAAATGTTCAATGTTAAATGCTTTACGGCAATTATAATCATAATACAGTGTATTATATGCATATAATAATCAATCTAGCATCAATATTAATAATGTATTAATATGTCAGTCTTTGAGGCTGTTTAACACTACGACCTGATCTTGTTGTATATGTAGGGGAGGCAGGGCTCTGGGATAAAGGTGAGTAGGTTTTGACAGGCGATTGTTTGGCTTCTGTAGGGGATATAGTTGGATTCTGGGTTGTCGATGTCTGAATTGGAGTCTTTAACCCTTCAGGCCATTTGTTTACCACGGGACTAGGCACAGAATTATTGAAGTTGTGTTGGTCTTCTATGGGAGGAGTATGTGACGTAAGATTATGATCTAGTTCTTGAAAGGACTGTTCATTTGATTTGAGGAGGTGACGCCTATTTCTTCTGTAAATGGCTCCATTTTCAGTTGCCACAAGATATGATCTATCATGCTCTTTTTGTTTAACTATGGCTGGTAACCATTGTTTGCCTTGCCTTATCCTTACTGCCTCTCCAGTTTCTAAGGGTTTCAGGGGTTTAGTAGATTGGTCATAATGAAACTTTGATTTTTCCTTTGACCTAACCATTTTCTCTTTGATGATTTGTTTATTGGGAACATGAGGCTCAAGTTTCTGGGAAATTAATGGCAGAGTTGACCGGAGCTGTCTACTCATTAATAATTGTGAAGGGGACTTCCCACAGGCTAATGGGGCATTTCTATATTCAAGGAGTGCTAGATAAGGATCTTTCCCAGCCTGCCTTGTTTTTGTAAACAGGGACTTGATTGTTTTCACTGTTACCTCAGCCAAACCATTTCCTGACTGATGATTTGGGGATGACGTAACATGCAGGAAGTCATACTGTTTAGAGAAATCCTTGAACTCAAAACTTGCATAACAAGGCCCATTATCTGAATACAATGTCTCTGGAATCCCATGCCTGCTGAAGTAACCTTTCAACTTTTCAATGACAGATTTTGAGCTAGTACTTGTTAGCTGGCTTACTTGAAATATTTGCTGTATGCATCAACCAACAGAATATAATCACTGTTGTTCCAGTGAAACAAGTCTGTTGAACAGATTTGCCATGGTCTATCAGGTACTGTTGTAGGCTGTAATGGCTCTTTAGCATTTGAGCACCTATGTTCGATGCAAATTGGACACTTTAGTACTGTTGACTTAATGTCAGCTGGCATATTTGGCCAAAAAAGTAGTTCCCGTGCACGCTGTGTACACTTTTCTACCCCTAGGTGTGAGTCATGAATCTTTTCAAGCATAAGAGGTCTGAGCTCTTTGGGAATGAGTATTTTTGAGCTTTTTAAGATTATACCACCAATGACAGAAAGTTCGTCCCGAAAGTTCCAAAATTCTAATAACTGAATGGGGCAGTTGGCTCTGTCATTGGGCCAACCTTCAAGGATAACCTGTTTCAGCATTTGCATTTGTATGTCTGATTGTGTGGCTGTCCTAATAAGCTCAAATTTTTGATCGCTTATAGGCAGGCTTGAGATGAGAGCATGTACATTGATATCCAAACCCTCTGCAATCTCTGGGTATGTGTCAGGTAAGAATTTGCGAGATAATGTATCTGCAAGTGGAATGTCTTTACCTGGTATAAATATTAACTTTATATCATATTTTTGCAGCTGTAGAAGCGTTTGGCTATTTATGTCTCTAGCCTGACTCTGGCTTAATTCGTATGTCTGAGCAATGTCAATACATTTCTCCAGCGTGAGTCCTGATCCTTCATTTATCAATTTTTCACGAATTTTTGGTGAATTGACACCAAATACAATATGATCACGAATCATTTCTTCTCTTATTGTATCAGGATATCCACAGTCCTTGACTAAGAGCTTCAGTTCTGTGACAAACTGCTCAAATGGTTCTCCTTCCTGTTGAATTCGCGACTTTAGTTTGTAGCGACTGTATATCCGATTGGATTTAGGCTCACAGTAGTTGGCAAAACCATCATAGTAGGTTTTGAGTAATTTCCTGTCTTCAGCACTTATGTCCCATGTGGAGAATATCTGTCTTCCCTTTTCACCCATCCACAGCATAAGGTAGTTACATTTTGACTCTTCCGTTTTCTTTTCAAGTGGTCCGCCAAACATGCATTCTGCATGTTCTTTGAAGCGTTTGAACGCATTTGGTAAGTCCCTTGACTCCCAATCCATTCTTGGATTATTTTGTGAATCCATCTTTTGACAATGGCACTTTTACACAAAGATAAGTCCAGAAAATGATGTGTAATTCCTCAGTATATCATTAAATATTTCTGTTTGATAGTCACTTTATTTCTGACACCATGTTTTGATGTTATGGGTTTAATGAAAGAGCAAGTGAGCGTTCATGTTTACTAGATTTATTCTGGAAGAAAAGTGGCCCACAGATAGAAATCAATGTGAGTTCATATAATGGTCAGTGGGCGTTGCTTATCAGCAGTATAAATACAGGTAGCGAATCAGCTTGGATTAAACACTGGCAATAATGTAACAAATACTTTTAAGCATTTAAGCGTTTTTGAAGTGAATATTGAAAATCTCGTATAAAGCATGGTCAAAATACTCACTACTTATTGAGTGTCAGGTAAATAATGTCGCACGAATACGTACATGTATTGTACCATGAAAAAAAAATCAACAGAATAACACGGACAAACACAGTCTGTACATATTTAGGTTTTGAATAGTTCTATGGAAATTTCTTAGGAACGAAAAAAAATATGTAGTTTCATTAAAGTAAACTCCAAATATAAGGACTCCAGATATAGCGAAAATCAGGATATCTATGACTGCTTACCCAGATGTGCGGAGACAGGGTCCGTATAATATACGGACCCTGGCGGAGATGAGAATAATTTCCTACCTGAACTTGAATTTTGGTCATGGCTGTATCCACGTGTTCTTGTATGAATGTACAAGAGAAGTAACAGACGAAGCCAGATGAACAAATTTACGGTGGGTTGCTTTTTGAACTGTTGATGGTCAACGAAAAATGAAAAACACTCTCTACCACCACAGTTTACACCGGATATTCTACGGGCGGACTTGTTTGGTTACGCCGTTTACGCCGGCGGGGTACTACTTTACGCCGGTAGCACTTGATTGAAAACGGCTGGTGACATGTCAAAGGGCAACTCACTTGATTAGACTAGTGTCACGTGGCGGCAAACGCAAACCGGGGCAAACGGCGTATGCCGATTTTTTCGATAGGCGTACCCCGCTGCGGAAGAATACAAAATGGCGGAACAGTTCAGGTACGATATTAGGAATAAGAGAGACCGGAATATATTAAAATATGCATATTTTAATAAGTTTTCTCATTATCATCTTCAACAATTATATGTGTGATGGTAGCCGCAGTGACCAACAAACTTGGTATGGAGGCAGCCATCTTTGTAGCCGGTTGTCCCTTGTTTGGTACTAGGCACTAACCAGCCGTGTAAGCCTGTCACATGGCGGCTATCGTGAAGTCACGTGAGCGGTGTAACCCGATCATGTGATCGGCGTACCCCGGTTTGTAGCAAATCAAGTCCGCCCAACATCTGGTAGGCGATATAGGCGGAGCTACGTTGCCGCCATATTGAATACGTCACCTACTAAATACCATTAGGTAAAATGGTTAAATATTTTGATTTCAAGTAACATCCAGTAAAAGGCGATTCTGGTTAGACTGTAATATGAGATGATATAGGATCCTAGACTCTTGTTAAATAGAACAACTGTTAGATTGCCATTTTCCAACAGGCTTTATGATTGAATAAAGATCGTAAGGTAACTTTTCAAGTAACATCCGGCACAAAGCGATTCTTATGAGACTAAAACATATGGGATGATAGAGAACCATAGTCGACAGTTGTAAAATGGAACAACTGATACAAGGCGATTCTCATGAGACTCTAACATGGGATGATAGAGGACCATAGACGACAGTTGTTAGATGGAACAGTTAACTGATAAAAGGCGGGATTCGTCTATATACCACCCGATAAAGGGCGAAAATGGCACGCCTATTAATTTAAATATTTAAATTAGGCTTCGGCAGCATGCCACTAAATCATATAACGGACATTTACCACTAAATCCTGATCTTATCGTTATTGTTAAACTATGTGATGTGTTAAGACTACCAAATGCTACTTATTCATGAATTGTAGAGAGAAATGGCAAATTTATACTGTAAATCTTATATTGAAGGAAAATTATGCCTGCTCTGTGACTAATTTGAATTAATAAATGTTTGGAATATACCCATTCTACTGTTTACATTTTGCATATTAATAAGTATTTGAAGTGTCTTGTATTTTTATATCAAGGTATATTATGTAGGGACTCGTTTCTTCTTTCTTTCAGTGTATATAATTCGGTTCACCCCTTCATAACATTGCTCGATTTTATCTTGCTAAATACACTGGTCTTAAATGAATAACTAATATGAATCAAAAGTCAGCAAACCTGTAACATTCTTATGTTACCAAAAAACGTCTCGAACTAATTATAGTCATCTACAAGATGTTCCATGAAAACATGACTGTAGATCTTTCTCCAGTCTTCAATATCAGAGGGAATCGCCTTATAAGATGTTTTGTTCCGATTGACAAGTTTATAGGATCCTCTACCACCCCATATGACAGTCTCAGGAGAATCACCTTCTACCAGATGGTCATATAAAATGCGGTTAAAGATATCTATTCAATCATAAAGTCGAGTAGGATTCATTATTATATGTTGTTCCATTTAATAATTGATTAGGATCTTTTATCATCCTATATTCTTGTATAAATTGATGTTTAGTAGAAATATGTAATTTCTGGTAAGAAAATAATGGAAACAAGGTTGTTCCAAGGTAGATCTGATAATGTTTTATTCTCATAAACCATAACACTTTGTTCACAGTATTTGCTAAGTAAAGGTAAAACTGGATCCATACGTTTTTGGAAAGTCAACAGGCTTAAATGATGAATAGCTAACGTTCTTGTTTCTTTTTCAATGAAGTTAAATTAATTTTGATACGCCATTGTTAATTTTGCATTTCATAGTATTTTATTGTAGACATACTAAAGAAGTGTAAATAGATGTGTAAGGCGTGCCGTGGCCCCGCGTAAAGAACTGAAAGTCGAAAAAAAGCTGCTATTCAAGTTAAGCCAATGGCAATAGGCACGGTTGGTAGATAAAGTGCAATAAGAGCGTTCAATAAAAATGTTTCGTAATAAGTTGTTTGTCGATTAACCTTTCAGAATGTGTTAACTCGTTTCTTTCTGGTATCGTACGTTGTTCCTATGGCAACGTCTACTACCGCAACGCAGTCAAATAATATTTAGGGTCTTCCAGTTTACTCCAGCTAATTCTGTAGCGTTGTGTAAAGCAAAATATATATATGTAAACGGGGCCACGACAAACGCAGCCTGGGGGGGGGGGGCGACAAAAAAAAAAAAAAAAAAAAAAAAAAAAAAAAAAAAAAAAAAAAAAAAAAAAAAAAAAAAAAAAAAAAAAAAAAAAAAAAAAAAAAAAAAATATATAAACACACAAAAAAAAACACCCAAAAAACACAAACACACAAAAAAAAAACACGAGGACAAAACGTACAATAACGGGGGCACCGCTGGAACGGTTGGCACCCTGGGGCAACCGGTGGCGCACCCACCTCTCTTCCCCCCATGTTCCAAAGTCACAGGACAGTGTTAAAGAACTGCTAGATAGATAAAAAATACGCATAATATGTATCATATCCTAGAAAATTCATTTATCGCTTCTAGAAGTAGTTATTGAGGAACAAGAGATTGTGAATGTTATGTCTAGAGACTAAACTCTATTCTCTTTTTAAAAGTATGTTCAAGGGATAACAATTAAAACCTAGTCTGTTATTAAAAACTGCAACAACAATCAAGTTTCGTTTGAATTTGCTTAAGACTATTAAAACTTAGAATCCAATATGCTAAAATATGTACACTGATTTTATTTTAAAGAAAGAGATAAAAAGACAAGCATGACCTCGAGGCTAATTAAACAGCTGGATCGGAGTTAAACTCGAAAATTGTGTACTACTTATAAGGTGTGTGAGTCATATTTTCAAAGTCAAAACTACAACTCTAAATATCATGGTGTATCCTTCATTTGTCTCAAATTTGCACCTTCTTAAATGATTGAGTTTGCTTGGACCAGTGCCACTAGTCCAAATCTGTCCAAAAATTACAAAACATTGTGCATATTGTGCCAGACAAAGGACAAAAGGATTGTTGCTGCAAATAATTTTAGAGCAGTAGTGAATGCTGTAAACAGGAATGGTCAGTTATCGTGTATTGGCAATCGTGTCGTGAGTGATCATTCAAGTGCTAATACATGTAGTAGTAATGATAATGCAAACAAACCTCTGATGGTGTACGTAATCATAGAAATAATAGTCAGAACAGTAATAATCGTGGTCAATCTTCAAACAGAAGTGGGTATTCAGATAGAGGAAGCAATAATAACTCGAGTCAGAGAAATAATAACAGTCGTGACAGTTATCAGCAAAGTGGTACAAGAGGTCAAGGTCAAAGTCGCGTTGGTCGAGGGTATAATGCTGGTCAAAGACAAAATGCATTGAGAGGCCAAGGAAGCAGGAGGTTTTGGAACATTAATGGCTGGAGCACAAATGTACATAGTGACAATTTTCATGTTAGACAAGATTGTATTAACTTTTTAAATTTAGACATTTTAGGCTTGGCCGACACTCATTTAGTACAGGACAGTGTCATTAATTAACCTGGAATTTTATGGTTTGGTATTTACAGAAATACAATTCATGTTAATGGATTGTTTATTGTTTTTTAGTGAAAGAGTATATGATTTATGCTATAACATTGCTATTATTTATAAAACTTTCATTCACTGTTTTGATTCCGGGAATAAAAACAACATTTAAATCTTGAGGTTTCTTTGCATTTTCAACGAATAATATGTTGTATATACTTACGTTTAACTTGCACAGTTTATTCTAGGGTATTTATTGCAATTTTTACATGTGAAAGATGTTTTTACTGATCTTTCTTCTATTTCTATGATTTATGCAATGAGAAAGTTTGTGCGGTAGTAAATTGGAAAAGCCAGAAAGAGCTACTTGCATATCCGAAACTTTGCCTATTTTCCCCGAGTGGTTCAATCATGTATATTAAATTTTAGTCGCTTTACTTTCGTACACTACCATAGGCATGGTAAAGTATTCAGTTGCGTAGTATATAAGACTCATCGATAAATGGCAACTTCACACAGTTGTAACGGCGCTGTAGCAGGTTTACTGATTCGTAAAAATTGTCCTAAAAGAGATTTTTGACAAGTGACCTGTACAATTCTCCTTTGCTACCGGGTCCCTCGTATTCCCTACACAGCTGCATACTACTAATGGTCTCTCCAACTGTGATAGAGAGATGCGCCATTCGTTGCCCTGAAAGATAAGCAATGACATTTGAAAAGTGCAAACAATAAAAAGTATCAAGAAGAACAAGTTAAGGTATCTACATATCCGTCAGCTTGACAGTATTATACTATGCAAACTGGAAGCGGGTTTACAGAACAAGATGAACAATGATGGATGTCAATTGGTAACTGCAGAGAACTGATGAACAATGATATAGGATGTTAGCTGGTAACTGCAGAGAACTGATGAGCAATGATATAGAATGTTAACTGGTAACTGCAGAGAACTGATGAACAATGATATAGGATGTTAACTGGTAACTGCAGAGAACTGATGAACAATGATATAGGATGTTAACTGGTAACTGCGGAGAACTGATGAACAATGATATAGGATGTTAACTGGTAACTGCGGAGAACTGATAACCGGCTCCAACCGGAAGCTGATATACATTACATGCTGAGATCTGATATACGATTGAAAATGGAGCTAACATCTCATACAGACTGACAAAATTAATGAAGATACGCAAAACTGTATTGTTTCATTTGCAAACACTTTAGATTTCTCTTTTTAACATAGACAAAACATTAAAACAAACTAAAACGTTTCCTCAAAGACCTTATTTGCACAGGAATGTGCAATCAAAAATTGACAACGGTCATTTGTTGAGCAAATAAGGGGCTAAACCTCGATAACCATTGTCATGCACTGATTTGTGTGATTGCATTGATTAGAAAAGACAAAAGTTTGATTAAAGGAACATTCCCTACAACAAGCAGATTAATTTCTGGAAACGTAAACAATGAGCTAAAAAATGTATGCCCCGTCCTGACGGCAGCCAATTAGATTACTTACAGCAACAGTCACTTCTGTTTAAAATGGAAACGTTCGAAATCGGATATATATGCTTCAAATTCACCATCCACCAGTTTTCACCAAAAGCTTGTACATGTAGTACATTCGTATGTGCGCATAAAAAATGATTTCTATCTCCATTCACATTTGATTTCCAGACGCCATCTACTGCGAGATGAGCGGTCGCAAATCCTTTTGCCTCGGAGTAAAGTGCAGAACTCTGATTTGATGGTTTTCCTTCGGCTACATTTTCCTCTGAAATATCTTTAAAAAAACCATGATAAAATAAAGCAAGAGGTGTTTCAGCAGTCATCGTAATTGTGGGATATGTGAGAGTCACTTAAAACACCCTATTAACTGTGTGTGTATCTTTGCATGCAACAGAAAGGGTTTCATGAAAGAGATATTAAAAGACAATGCTTATTCAAGCAGACTGGAAAATATCTCAATTTTTAAGTTGATTCCTAAACTTCTGTGAATGTTATACAAAGCTATTAAAGTAACATAAAACAACAGATACACATTACAATATAATTTGTTCTTGGGTTGTTCTGGAATAAACCTCCCCTTATTAAGGCTCTATCTCATTAAGGCCCTCTCGTCACTAAGGCCATTTCATTATTAAGGACTCCCATTTAGATATAAACAATTGATAATTAGTACGGGCAGACATATAATATAATTATAGTGTAATATATCAACAACAACGCCTTTAAAATTGATATTCAAATATTGATATCCGGCCGATATGGACCAGTAAGACATTGGTTATTTGTTTATTTCGAATACCGTTAAAACCAATTTACCACCCTTAATCTCGGCCTGTTTCGAAGAGAGAAATGGTACCTTGTTGGGTTAAATTCACAGTTTTAAACAAAATCTGGAACTGAGTATCTGGTACTTTTATCCGCTGCTGGTATGCTAGCTTCTTCAAGGGAAATTGAATTCTTATGAATCAGTTTGAAATTTGAAACTAAATTTACAAAATATGGATAAACCAAACAAGTCTCTTTCCACTGGAACCTATTTCGATGTTCAAACCAGTCCCACTAGATTCCCTCCTTTAAAATAAACAGCAATGTATATAAATGATTTGTTTTCACGGTTTTGGAGCGGTCGGCTTCGAAAATCGGACAAGTGGGGATTTAGGACAGTAAACGCCGAGAAAGTACATATTAGTTGCAAGAACTGTGCATTGTCAGCTTACACGTAAATGATGCAATGGTAATTGTAAGAACCATATCTTGTTGTGACCGGAATTTTAAAAGTAACTTAATTTTAAATTTATAAGTCGAAAACCGTAAGTCATTAAAATACCGAATATAGGAAAAAAAGTTTGAAACTAGGGTGAGCTTAAAAAAGGTAAGAAAACACGTGCTTGAAACGGATGATTGGATACAACACCAACACGGTTATAAATGTAAATGGTGAGACAAATATGAAATATTACTGCTATCTTACCTGTAATAGGGTAATGCACAAGTACTGAGCCCGATGTTTTGGAATGGGCAAATATTCCACAACATTATGACTGCTTCTTTAATCCAGTCAATGCATGGCCTCCATTCACGCTAACATTGGCTATACCAACTATTTAATATTTGTGATTTTAGACTTGGAGGGCGATGCATTTTAAAGCAATGAAATTGGTGTTTATTATGGTTGGATTTTTGTTAAATTTGGTCAAAACAGTAATTCTAGATTAAATTTCTATCCTAAATAAGTTTTCCTTTAATATCATTTAATAGAACATTTTTACAGAGGTTTTTCAAGGTGTTGCGTTATTAAAGTCTTTGAGTGTATGTAGGCAGAAACATGTATTGATTCCTGTCACTGTGTTTTTAAGTAATCACGGAACTAGTGCCCTATTGTCATTGTAAACCCCCCAGAAAAAAGGCTTCCATTAAGCTCGACTGGAGGGCCCTTAATTTCTGATATATATATGAAGTGTACGTCTAAAAATGCTAACCGGATATCGAAATTGCCTGACTGACTGTGTAATTACCTTTTGAATAAATGATTTGTGACGAAAGCAACAGCTTGGATTTTGTAATGAACGCTAATTGCTTTAATGTAAGCCTGCGGAGACAAATATGCAATGAGGCGAGTTACGTAATCAAGTCCATTTAATGCAGACATTAACACGCCTGAAACGTTGTTGGTCAAATTTGTATGTACTGAATGTATTGGTTGCCTGAGAAGAACTTGAGAGTTTGCAAGCCTCTCTGCATAGAATTGATAATAAATCTTGAGGCACGCTTCCCGGGCACCCTGCTGCATCTTGGACGAGATTTCTGAATTTCTGCCATTGCTGATGAGAAAACGAATCAGCAAATGAATTTATAGGAGATGAAATATGCACCGCTCGAAACAGTATATTGTGTCTCATTGTTAACAGAACCAATTGTGTTACTATGACCATTGTTCTTTTCGATTACCATGTTTGCTTATTTAGAATGGTGACCAACGCCTAATTGTCAATTCGCATATCTTATTTTCAAAGGTTCTTCCCCACAGCATTAGTGCTAGTAGAACTGGTATACTTTCTATGACTCATGTCTCTCATTAGCTCACTGCCTGTCAATGAATCGAAATAACACCATTTCCCAGAAAGATAACAACAACACCCTACATTCTCTAACCAAACTATCAGTTTAAAACTGCAGTGTATCACAGTGTAGCCAAATCTGCTCTGGTATATGTGTCATCCGAATAAACTTCTCTAAGAACTGCATCCACATGGGCAATTCTTTTTCATGGATCGAAACACTCTTATTCTATAAAGAGAACGCTAACAATCCTGTCCTTATCGCTTTTTGAAAGAACCTGAACATGCCAACAACTGACTTTAATTCCGACAACAAAACTTTTTTTCTGTTGAATAACCCGCTACAAAATGTTCTTTAAAGTATTACCTTTATGTTTTGGAATGCAAATTAGCATATGATCTAGATGCACTGTGTAAGAGACAAGCAAGGTAAATATATTGACTACCAATTACTTTTGACCTCACCGAGTCGGTCGAGTATACTGTTCGCTAGCACAGAATAAATGCTTAGTGTAGGTTGAACGATATCAAAGCCACCAAGTTTGATGTCCACATTTGATGTTCAATGTTTTTTTTGATGCAGCAAATTGTTTTTGATTATAATACACCAATCTACGCGTCAACCATATATTAGTGTACGTATATCTACACAAATTGTATAACCTTAAAAAGGCAATAAGCATGTGCTTTATAATTTTAAGATAGACGTTAAATCAACACAATCTAAGTACAGATAGGTAATAAAGATTATTCGTGTGTATGGCTGATAACAAAACAAAATTAATGTTTTCAAATCGAATTGCTTGCACGCAGCACTATAACGAAATAACACCCAATGTTTATTTGATCACTGACATGTCTTATTAAAAGCATGTTCCTGTTGTGATATAAATTTGATGGTGTTTGCTTTAGAAAATTTTCCTTTGATAAACAAAGAACTCGGTCCTGCATATGGTTCATTATTTGAAAAAAACCCAAACAAATTATTGATTTGCAACCTGTTTTTATATGTATTTGTACGTAAAGCTTTGGAAGACATTTTTGCCTTTAACCAAGCAGATGATAAAACGACTCATTATAAAGGGAGGCTATTGAAATGTTACTTAATTCTCTGACGTGTTACAACTATATGCAACTATATACCAGAATAAATTTCATTTCTCTTTTTTATTAAGGGGCAAATGATTTGAGTTTTTCATATATGAATGAAAATAAATTATATAAAATTAGCACCTGTTTTTATATTAATTTAGATTATCATATTATTCAAGTACAAGCCATACATTTTGACTGTTTGCAAAAATCTATTTAGTGTGATTTCAATTTGTCATTTAAAATACACTATTTTATTTTACACTTTTTTGCGTTCGAAAAATACAAGAAACCCTATACTATTATGATAAGAAGGGCAATGTGACGCTTTGTTGTATTAACTCCACATTAACAACTGTTCTTTTGTTTATATTAAACAAATGATTGAAACGATTGTGCATATATTCCTATGAAGTTCGAATATTTTGCCTGCTGATACTATCTACTACATGTACTACCTTTGTGCAAACTGGACGAGGTGCTCTATACAATACTATGATCACAAACCATTTAAACTAACCAGTTAAATTACCCAAAGGAAGAACTATGCGGTAATATTTAACAATTTTGTGTTCGAAATGACTTTATCATAAACGTGGTAGATTTTATTTTGCTGACAGCAGCTTTTTATAAAAAGCTGTTTACATATTATGGACAAAGCATTCAATAAAATATGGAGAATAAAAAATATAAACAAATATAAAAAGAATAAGGAAGTTACTTCGAGGCACGGGGATCCAAAAACATATTTAACCAGTTATTAAGAGATGTTGAAATTAGTAAATACCGGAATAAAACGAACTGTTGATTATCAAATGAACAAATATCTTACATAGGAAATTAGTGAACCGACATTTTATCGCTATGGGCAATGCAGCATCTTTACATCAGAAGGAGTTGTTAGCTTCTTCACAATTATGCACAACATGTAACAAAGAGACGAATAACATTTTCATGTGTAAAAAATGTGAAAAAGAAGTATGTTCAAATTGTTGCACTCATTGCCCTAGGAAAACTAATCCTCTGTTCCGGAAACAGCTTTACACAGTAAGCGTTCAGGAAATATCCGATGTACGGAAACAAAAATTTAAACGCGTTAGGTGCGGCTGCTTCACACTCCAGGATAAAATTGCCGTATTGTGTCGTTACTATTGTCAAGATAACAAATGTAGATGTTGTGATATAACATCGCATTGGAAACTATGTATTTTAGGTGGAGGAGAAAAGGTAATCAGCGACCGTTTGCATGACACGGAGGCGGCACGAATTCTCGGAGAAATGACGCTTTCAAGAAAGAAAGAAATGATTTACATGACATCACCAGAGAGGAGGACAATATACAAGCTATCGTCGTACAGTGATTCACATATAGCGTTTACAACATCTGGAAAATGTTATGGAATAGCTTGCTTTGATGGTGGACTTGCAGTCTCAGTTTCAATCGAAATTAACTATCAGCTTCCTGAATGGCAGGTTCAGTTTCTTGACTTTGATGGAAACTTGAAAAAACTAGTGACTCATGATTCCGAAACAGATAAACCTTTGTTTTGCAGTCCAAGATACTTGGCATCAAATCTTTCAGAGAACACGCTTTTTGTATCTGACAGCGACACACATGCAATCACTGCTTTAGATAATAAAGGAAATGTCCTTTTTCAGTATAAACATCGTAGCATAAAAACTCCACGCGGTATCACGGTTGACACGGAAAATAATGTTTATGTTGCAGACGCCCGCTCTGTTGTTCAGATAGAAGCAGGTGGTAAGGATTCGCACATTCTTTTATGCCTGTCAAATAAAACTGATGACGTGGTAGACGTGCTGTTCAACCCTAAGAGCAGTTCACTGGTAGTGATACAGAGTAACGGTACAGTAACTACATTTACGTACAAGGCATAAACCGGATTGTTTAAAATGATATAAAAATGAAAAATAACAGTTGTTGTGTGTGACGTTTAAATCGTTTCATATGGAATATATATACACATGTATATACACTAATCGAAACTTCTAACGCCCCTTGTTTTATATTAAATATTTTTTATTTTATCCACTGTATATCAACAAAACTGTCTACAGATGCTTTTGAAGTAAAGACCAATAACGTTATAATAATTTCATCCATTTTACTCCTGTTCACCGACTTTCTGGATGGGCGTACAATATTTCTTAAGTTGCACCTGCTGCACGTGTTCAACTCAAAATTACACTAGTGTTCGTAATTAGACGACCAGTCGATATCTTTAATTGAAAAACATAAAATGGCCCGAATGTCAAATCAAGATAATGCGAGGTCGATATGTATTTTAGAAAGCAATGCAGCGCGAACAAGAAGTTGTTATATTTACTTTCCGCTTGTTCACGCTAATAGAAAACAAACTCTTCTTATTTCCAATTCCCCAGCGGATTATTTCAATTTACTGCAGTACCACTGGTGGTTAGTATTTGTCTCATAGTTTTATAGTTTGATATGAATTTACAAATCAAGTTGATTTTGGCTTACTGTGTGTTCATCTGTGCGAAAACTTTATTTGTAGCATAAGTTGAACTGTCTTAGAATTTTGGCCATTTGCTGTAACAAAGTGCTGTACATCATTCGAATGTTCAAGAGATACTTTAGAATGTATCATAATACCGTATTGACTCAAAGTTCAACTTCAAATAAGTTCGACCTTACCTTATGTCAAAATGCGCAGTACATGCTTATATCATTATAGCGTAAGACGGTTCAGATTACTTAGCCGAAATATTTCGTGAAAACTATTGATAAATTTGTAATTTGTTAGATTTCAATGTTGTTTTTATGAACTAGTTATCTTAAAGGTATACATTATGTGATATTAAATAGGTGAAAGTTGATTGTAATGTCTTAGACGACAGATGTATACAATTTTTTTTGGTGAATTTCGGTTTGTATGGTCATATCTTAGAATCGATCGTAAAACAAAAAAATGATGTCGAAATTGTTTCAAAGTTAGCATTCCTTTTGAAGATATAATGTTGGCGCTTCGTTCAAAATTTCACAACGACTAGCTTCCGATTAGTTGACTTATTGCACGGTATATACTAATGGGCGTTAGAAGTTTCGATTAGTGTATATATACTAGACATTTAAAAATCTAATATTCAATAGCTTTGAACTCCTTTCACACACAACGTATCCGCCTGATCTCGCAACCTCAGATTTTTACCTCTTTCCCAAACTCAAATCAGAATTGCATGGGAGGCATTTTGACATCAATAGCGATATCATTGGACCTGATGGGAGTCTTTTTGGTATTAAGTTGTAGTATCGATCAAACAAATGCACTGAAATCAAATGTGATTAAATGGAAAAATAATAGAATGTTGAATTAATTTTGTTTGTTATGTTAGGCAAGCAGACTTTTTGATATACTAGTACTTTCGTACATGTATCATTTAGGTTTATTGTTCAGTTTTCAGCATTTTCAACTTAGTAAGCGTTTTCGTCTTATTCCGGAGTAAAACTTTTGTAAACGGTCAAAGACAATATGTTTTGTCAGTTGAAATGAAATTCAAATATCAAGGATTTATTAAAACAAACGCTTTGTCATGATGTCAGTCAAAACCGTTCAATAATCGATGGATTGATCCGGCAGTTTATGCCTAAAAGATTGACACCTGATCATCTGATAATGTTTTGAAATTGTTGGTTATATGACCGTTTGAAATCAGATTAGATTTTCACGTTTCAATTTAGCAAGATGATCTGACTAGGTATTTATGGTTGGTTTGGCAAGTTGCATTATAACACTTTTAGTTTGTTGAGACAAAACATTGCTTTACATTATCCAGAAGATGGTAATATAAACACTTCAAATTTTAGTTTTATATTAACTTATGCACGACAAACTTCACATACGTGCTTACATTACCATTACGAAGGTACAAGCAATCGTTCATCTTCGGTTTCGATTCGAAATGTTACAACTTATCTGATGAATTGAGCTCAAGGGAATAACACATACTATAGAAAACAGTTCTATAAGCTTCGATTAAACATTTTCTAATGTTTCTATTACTTTATATATTATTGTTTATGTCAAAACTGGTAATAAGAGTCCTTTGTGTCGTAAAAGAGAGTAGAACTTAATTTTGTTCTGTTACAGATAGAGCTATCACAGTAAAATCATATTCACTGGAAATGCATTTTCTTTTGTTATTTTATTAGAGTTGCTAGTCACCTATAAAATTTTTGACGAACATTTATGGCTTATAAACGATTAAAAATCGTTTAATGTTGGCAATGGTATTTCTTTCATTGCTCCAAGTGTAAATTATGCTTCAATACAATTATTGTTGTCACAGGTGATGATGCTTAAATATTAACTGAAAAGCTGGCAAGGCAACCGGTTATAACAAGATTCTTCAACTACCGAACGGATGCAGAGTATTCCAGTATTATGAATGTGTAATTTTAATTCATTTCATCTACTTGCTCATAATTCATCTAAAGGGTGCTAACTCATCTATTGTGGACATTACATTGATTTGTACAGCGGGTAAGATTATCTCCCTTGTATCGAGCACAGTGTTGTACTTCAGATTTGATTACAAAAAAGTGAAACATGATTTATTGGTTACGTTGTCTTTTGTTAAATCAATCTAAAATAGATAAATTATAGTTCATTTCGTAGTAACTGTCACTGTACATTGCAACCTACAATTAAAAACATAACGTTGCATGTAAATATTCATTCTCTCAAGAAAGCTCATTTTAAACCACTTTTTAAGAAAGCGTCGTGCGTATTTTATTTATCTAAATTCAATATATCTCTGAAATATGGAAACAATCGACTGACCATTGGAATTCCATTCAACTATGTTACGAATAAAGTCTGTAGAAACTTATCGTACAATTTCAGTTACAATTTAGACGTTTTCGTAATTTTGACATTCTGCCTTAATATAGATTGTCGGACATCCAAATGAATACTCTCATTTTGAGCAGTTTGGGACATTACAAACTTGAACATTCATCTTTATTTTCTGAATCTGAATCAATGACAAATGAATAAAAAGTCAAATAACTAGTAATTTACCACGCAATTACAAATTTATAACAGTGTTGAGCAATGTCTAGTTTATATAAACGAATGTTTTCAATTTTCAAATCCCCTTGGTCCAAAAAATGGCATAGTAGTCATAATCCCCTCAATGAATACAAGCGGAATAGCATGTATTGTATATTTACTATAGCGAAAGGTTGAAAAAATTAAAATTATTGAAATTAAAATGTAAAATCAATTAAGGGGATTGTGACTACTATGCCATTTTTGGACCAAGGGGATTATGACCAAGGGGATTTTTAGTGTCTCCCAAGATGACTAAATAATATTTTTATGCAGACTTGATCATACACTATAAATGTAACTCGAAGGTCAGTGACAAATAATGTTTATGCATAAACGTTATACATACTATCATTCATTTAACATATGATTCGTTAATATCACAGTGATAAATAAATTCATATGTTACCTCGATTGTTCACACAAAAAAGGTTGCATAATTTGAATTGCGCATTTTGCATGTTAATAAACTATATTGATGTTGTGGTTGTTGTTGTATATTGTTGTGTAATTATCAAATGCAATTGACCTGTGTGCAATATGTAATAATGTGTGACCAGTTAGATTGCTGGCAGGGGATCGCCAATTAACAACAGCTCATATCGCATCCTTTGTTGTGACTTATGCCCTTAGGCTAGATCAACTGAAATTCCTTCATTGGTTAATTAGTTACCATGGCAACGTTGTTAAATGAGATATTGTTTGTGTAATTTGATTTTATTCAAAGCGAATGTATTAAGGATTTTATGGATAACGGAAGTAAACCGCAACATGTAGGTTAAAACTTCTATTAGAGTATCTGTTAGATTCTATATAGAACCTTTACTTTAACTACATGATGTTTTGAAATTTTTTTGAATATAAATGCCAGCCTTTTTATAAAGACTAGATCTTAAAAATGTGTGTCTTAAATAATATCATATTATTCTGTAATAAAATAGATTTTGTGACAAAAGTTTCAACCTAACATCCTCGTATATGATGTGTTTCGGCATGATTTAAGCATTATATATACGAAAAAAGTTGCACTTGGAAAAAATCTAGATTGGAAAAGATTGTAAAAAATAAATTCTTAATCTTAATATCAGAAACTTATGGGTAAAGAAAATGATGGATGAAAAGATGGAGATCATTCTACAAATGCTGAATTTAAAATACATTTTCTGTCTTTTCTTGTTGTGCATGAGCGACTGGGCGGACTTTCATCGCTTGAACCGTTTCACGCAGTTGCTACTCTAGAATTTAGAAACGTTCGTCCAACAGTCACATGAAGCTCAGACCCGAAAAGTCATATTTTTGAAACACCCCGGGCCGTCAAACATATATACAAGGGGGGGGGGGGTATTATATATGCCGACCATCAAACATATATACAACGTATTATATATGCTTGATAGTCGGTCCGGGGTGTTTTATAAGAATGACTTTTCAAGGTCCAGACTTCATGTGACTGCGGTTCGTCCCTATTGTCTTTACCACTGACTTTTTATATTATTGTAGGCTAATTCTTCCACTCCATTTGTTGCTGTGTCTGCTCGTTTACTATAATCTATGTGACGGATCTTTCTCGAGTACTTGGAGTGACCTCACACTGGAACTTTTCCGATATCTTATGGAAATCGCCGAGGATAGTAATATTTGCGTTTCGGTGAAATACCGGCCAATTCTTATTGGTGATTTATGTCCCAATAAAAACGTTTCTTGTCAGAAATTTCTGCCCAAATGGGTTCAGTGCACTTAATTTACAAATGGCTTACAAAATATTAGCAGGTGAAATTTTCAATCAATGGGACCTTCAAATCTTGGTAAAGTAGTTATGTAGTAGGTGTCACATGAAAATAAGGCGTCTATATTACTTTTAGTCGCCACGTTTCATATAGCTTACGGACGAAGAAAGAAAGCAGTTTCAGTTAATACTTAAAGATTATAAATAATATGTAGTTCGTTCTTGACTTAGTTGGCAAACGTGCTAGCACTTATGTTTCATATTAATACTATACGTGTTCTATCACCGTCAGGTATGATGTGGATCAGATATATGTATTTTTATCTTTATAATTGTATGTGCAAGTCAAGACTTATAAAAAAGTTTTATGAACAGAAATCCATAATTCGCTGCTCTGGCGATGTAATGGGAATAATATTTTAATGTCTGTGAGACTTTTTCTTGATTGGCGTAATGTCGTGCGATAACAGACGCTTAGTGGAAGTTACTCGAGTGCAGGTATTACTCCGTGTTGAAAAGGTAAAACTCACTTTGAAATTACCTATCGTTATGTATTAATGTATAGTCATACCACGTGGCCTTCTGACCTGCAGTTTTGGCTACTACGCCAAGCAATCAAAAACGTATACACTCGATTTTTTTATCGAATGTAAGTGCTTCATAATAATTTTACTTCTGAACTAATTATTTAGCCCGCAAAAGTTGTCAAACATTCTTGAAATTTATATTCTTAGGTCTTGCACATAAAAATGCTACTGCAACACGGAATTTCAGTTTCATACTTTACCCAAACGTTTAGGTTTCCATCTATAGATAGCTTTTATACTTACAATAATATTTTGAATAAAATTAATGAAAACCCAATTTTCGCGGCCGCATAAGTTATTAGTTGCATAAGTTGCTGCATCAGAAAGCAATGGTCCTATCCGGTTACAGCAAGTCATTTTCTGGTACAATGCAACAATGAAATTATTAATCTTAATCCATCCGATAATGTTGAGAATTTTAAAATTAATTGCATTTTATTTCTCCTGTAATGCATTTTATCTGATTTCAGAGAAATAGAAAATGTCGGTTTATAGTGTAGTATAAAACATTTAAACGCAGACGATACCTTGTTACCCTGGTAACAGCACATGGTTGAACAGCGCCATCTCTTGGTTATTGGATGAGATTCCTACAGCGGTTCACGTGAAATGTAATTACGTTGTTATGGAACAAACTCAAGAATTATATTTAATGCCGCACTTTTACTTTTGAGAGATAGGACTTTTGGATTAAATAGTAGTAAAGAAAACTGAAAATCAGGAGGTAGTGTAGTACTAAAGAGGCACAACCGAAAACTTTCTGATGTATTTTGAAATAACTTAATACTATAAATAATAAGTAAATTGAAACAAAAGTTATACTAGTGTAAATACACATGTTGTTTGTAGTTCTGGACGACAAAAGGAATTATATCCATGGGTGAACTTGCCAAGACCCCAGTATGACTCGCATGCATACTGGTACCTAACACAAACTTGCAATACCCAGTCAGTTTTGCCCATAGATTATGATTATTTAGCTAAATTGCTTGAAAGAGAGTGAAGGTATGCGAGCTTGCATATTATACGCGTTGCCAGCGTGCATTTGTACTTCAACCACTTTGCCTCGTTTTAATTTTTGTGTTATAGCGCAGGAGAAGAGAGTCGAAAGGAGCCATAAAAGTTATTCATAAAAAAGACGACCATTTATGACTAAGTCTGATAAAAAAAATATCATCACGCTTTTTATAGTTTGGCACAGGTGCTAAAAAAGAACCAAAAATCACATGGTATAGCCTCACTTATTATTACAATATATCCGAGTTTAAACAGGTGCTACCTAAGCTCTGAGTTTGAACAAATTGCAGAACTTCATTTCTCGTTAATTCCTTTCGCTATCTTTATTAAAACAGACTTATGCTAGTTGCAAAACACAATCACAGAGGCATTGAAGTTAATACAATCGTTTGCTTATTATTCTATATCATTAAAATAGATATATTCCACTTGCTTGCAAGTGCTGGTTGTAATGAGCTACTTATAACAAATAAAATCAGAAATAACAGGATGTAAACTTAATAATCAGTTTCAGCGTAAAATGCGAATTTCTTGATTGATCAGATGAGGCGGATTTCTAGGGAACTTATCAATCTGTAACAAGTAAACACGTATACAAATAGATAAATGTAGCCAAACCCGTTTGAAGTGTCGCAAGAATAGACGTCAGGGATTGTTCAGATGAAAGAAATAAAAAAAGAAAAAACGTAGTAGTTTAGTTTAAACATATTTTATTTCCAAACAATTTTTCATATTAAAGGGGCACTCCCTACATCTAGCAGATTATATTCTCAAAACACAGATTATATGTTCAATGTAAGTAAAATGATAAATAAATACAATTTTAAAGGAGAACCTATGGCGAAAAATGCCTCAATTTACTACAATCAATTAAAAAAAAAAAAAAAAAATTTTTTTTTTTTATTTTTTTTTTAAAATTTTTTTTTTTTTTTTTTTTTTTTTTTTTTTTTTTTTTTTTTTTTTTTTTTTTTTTTTTTTTTTTTTTTTTTTTTTTTTTTTTTTTTTTTTTTTTTTTTTTTTTAAAGTGGGGGTTTTTTTTTTTTTTTTTTTTTTTTTTTTTTTTTTTAAAAAAATTTTTTTTTTTTTTTTTTTTTTTTTTTTTTTTTTTTTTTTTTTTTTTTTTTTTTTTTTTTTTTTTTTTTTTTTTTTTTTTTTTTTTTTTTTTTTTAATAATTTTTTTTTTATTTTTTCTTATTAGTGGACCTTTAATATAGAGGCTTTCTGTTATAAATCACATCCACCAATTAATTGTACAATAAATATACATATATTTTTGAATTGTTTACGGTACTGCAGTATATTTTAAACCGCTGATAATATCGATAATGAATGGAATGCATCGCTGAAACTGTTGGGTTGAGATTTATTACTTCCAAAGTATTTATTTATGTTTTGGAGGTTATTTGGTTTGACATCAGTTATAGGGCATGTCCCTTTAAGGTAAGTACAATATACCAGATTCCAAGCATAAGTGTTGAAAGGCGTTAGGTGACAAGTTCTATCAACATTAATTACGACCTTTATAACGACCTTCTTCTGATAGAAGAAAATAACACATGGTAGATGGTAACAGACAATTTCCGCTAAAAATAAATGGAAATATTTTAATTATGTAAACTAAAATGATATGAACAATGAATAATTGTCACAAGTAGGTGAATGGCTGAACACATTTGACAAAAATAGTGCAGAAAAAAGACCCCAACAATGAGAATTAAATGTCTTGCCCAGTATTAGTCAGTGATGACGTAAGTGTGTGCCATAAATCTTTGTGCATGTATTAAATAAAACGTATGGCTGCTTTGTAATAACATTTAACAGCAGAACCTATCCGACAGTTTTCTTCAAATACTAAACACGGTTGGCCGTAAAAAAGCGTTTGGCTGCTTAGGGGATGATATTTACATACATTTTACGTTTTCATTTTTCTTACGAAAACTAAAGTTCCAGAAATCGTAGGTGATAAAAGTACTTGACTTTTCCGACATGATATCGTGTCTCGTTTGTCCGACTGGAAGTCGATTATGATGTTTTCCAGTCTGTAGATTTTGGCAGTAAAACGTGAAAATCGTCATAGTTTGACTTAAGCCAAAGTTATATTACTCGATTTAAGAGTCGGTGCACTTTGCTAACTGTCAAAAGACATACAGTACTCCAGTTTACCCATGAGCTATGACCTATCATAGAATATACAAGTCGAAACAGTAATGCAGACCATAAAAGACGCCGCCAAATATTTTTCCATTTTAATAGCACTCCGTTAAGTGACTGGATAGTTTTTTTTCCATACTTTCTTGTTTTACAGAAATTGCACAGACGAATTCGTTCATGATCATTTGAAATATATGACATTTTGCTAGGATAAAACAGCATATTAACTATTATCCTTTTGTGTTTAAACTACGTTTTATTCATAAAATTCAATTTTATATCAAATTACATACATTTATGCTATTTCAAGTAATAAAAAATATTTAAAAAATCAAAACATTTCCGCCGGGCTGGGCTTTCTGTTATAGGACCGCAATAATACCGTTATGTGAGCCGCATTTTAAACATGTCCGACACAGGTGTTGCTTCGCAACCGATGTATTAATAGAAAGTGTGATAGAATTCTATAAATAGTTACTTTATTTCCAGACAGAATTGATTTTTGTTAACGAAATTTATATTTCTCTTTTTTACAAGAACGGTAAATGATTTTCTTTTTCAATAAAACTTATGTTACGTGTCCCGGAAGCCTCGAATGTACAAAAGCGACGTCTAGACTCCCGGCGGCGTCGAATGAATATAAAGGTGCACTCACGGCTAAATGCATAAAATCTTTCTATATAATAATGCTCTGTGAAAACAAGTTCAACATGGCAAGTCTGTTCACTCAAACAAAACAGCAAAGTAGAAACCAGCATCACACATTGAACAGAGTGATATTCCTTTACAGAAAAAAAATGATTTATTTCGGCATGTTATCTCATTGCATACGATTTTGTAATTCGCGAGAACTACCGTTGATCACTTGACGTATTTCATTGCATTAAAACGAAAACGGATGTAATAAATTTGGCTGTAGGCCTCGATTATTTCCCGATTGTTTTTTGTTTGTTTGGTGTTTGTTTCCTTTTACAAGGATCTTTTTTTCTAGCATTTAGTATAGTGATGCTGATATAAAACCCAGATAATAAATCATAGAAAATAAACATATCTTAATATTTAATTAAATATCGGACAATCGAACCACAGCTTACCCGTTATCAATAACTGTTGTACATTGTCATATGGTTAATGTCAATATGCTGTATATCTATACGACTAAATAAATAAGCTGTTCTGTTCTGTTGTAAAACTCATTTCAGTCAGATAATATCTATATGAATATCCTTTAAAAAGGCGAAATCTTTAGAGCAAAGATAATGAAGAATAAATAGTAAAATAACTGTCCGAACGTTTTCTACCTCCATTTTCTTGTACTTTGAATTAAATTTTCAAATGTTTGTATGTTAACATCGCAACAAATTTCCAGTTATGGCTGCACCAGGGGATGCCGGTTTTGCCGTACTTATAATATAATGTTATCAATCAAGTGATCTCATTGGCCTTGTTATTTGTCCTAGGACAGTCGTATTGGCCCTCGGTCTTCGGCCTTTGGCCAGTACGACCACCCTCGGACAAATAACAAGGCCAATATGAAATCACTTAATTAATAACATTATAGTATAGACCTGCTGCATATCATTTTAAAGCTCATGAAATCTTCTTTCGAACTATGTAACGGCTTTTTCATTATTAGTTTGCATATTTGCGCAAATGCAAATTTTGTGTTTTTCCAAAGTGTGATTCCTCCATTATTCAACCTTGGTGGTCAAATTTCCCACAAAGTATCAACAAGGTATGATTTAAAAAAGTGTATATTGGATTTAATTTATTTCCCCTAGGAAAAAAGTATTGTAAAATCAAAGTTTTGTACTGGCATTTTCATGTACATATACCACCTACACCAAAAGGGCCCGTTTGAATGGAATCTTTTATAAACAATCTAGGATACTCTTTGTACGTTCACACATCAAACAGTCTGCAATTGAAAGTAACTGGGAATCCTTTTCTGATAGAAGATACAAACACAGAATGACACACTTCTACAAAATGTACCATAACCTAGTACCTGACTATCTGTCTTCACTAATCCCACGCGAAAGAAATACTCGATATAACCTCAGAAACGAACATGATGTCCCTGGGATCAACTGTAGAACATCATTGTATCATAAGTCGTTCATTCCAACAGCTATTCGTGAATGGAATTCTCTACCTCTTGAGACTAGACATGTTCAATCACTCATTGCTTTCAAAATTCTGAATCAGAACAAAACTCGTTTGCCGTCTTACTTTTTTTCTGGCACGAGAAAACTCCAAGTGTTGCATACACGTCTACGTACCAAATGAAGTTCACTCAACTACCACTTACATCTATGTAATATTTCTGCAACACCTCTGTGTACATGTGGACAGGTTGAGTCAAATTACCACTTTTTCTTTGAATGCCAGCTTCTCCAAATGATCCGCAATACACTGTTTCGACAGCTTCGGGACTTCGAACTAAGTCTACCCCTACCTCTTTTTGGTGATTCAACCCTCTCAGACCAAGAAAATACATTTATATTTCACCAGGTTCAATGTTTTATACATGACAGCAAAAGATTTTCTCTCTCTCTCTCTCTCTGTCTCTGACTCTCTCTCTCTTTCTCTATCTCTCTGACTCTCTGTCTGTCTCTCTCTCTTTGTCTCTCTCTCTCTGTCTTCTTCTGTCCTGTCTCTCTCTCTCTCTCTCTCTCTCTCTCTCTCTCATCCTTCCTATTACCTTTGCAAAACCTTAAATTTATATAAGTTCCTTTTTTTCATCCTAAATAGATTAATATATCATTGTATCACCCGAATTTACTTTCAAAATTGTACAGTTCTAGTAAAAAGAAGTCTTGTCAGGGAGAAGAATTCTATAAGACATGTTGTCTTTCATTCTTATCCTTTTCCATTATGTATATTTGTAAAACTGTGTGTATACATATGTATATATGGGAATAAAATATGTTTAAACTAAACAGTCTCCCCGTCAAGTTTCGTGCATTTTCAGTTAGAGCATTGTCTACAATTTGTGATTGTACATTTGGAAAATGAAGAAAAATGGAATCTGAACGAAACCCTCCCATTTACATCATACATGATAAAATCACCATCCTCTCATTAACACTGACCAAGCTATGGAGTATACAGGACTACATTTTGTTAAAAAAATGTTAATTTCTATAAATATTAATGAGTTTAAACAAGAATTCTTGGAAGTCTACCAATGGTAGTCTACTCAGTTTGAATAGCACTAAATGTTGCAATAAATTCAATCACCTGGCAAGCTATAAAATGACCATAATTATGTTGTAGAGGTTATTCTGTGAGGGACATTCATCATAATTATTTTCATTACCCCATGGAAACTGGCCTTACAATGTTATCCCCTTGGGTAAATTAATGACCTTCCCAGGCAGATGTTAATTCAAACAGAGCACTTATTTAATGTTTCACAAGAATAATACAGATACAATACATATTTCAAAATCCATTAGACAAATAGCTTTTATCAGGATGGTAGACGATATTAAATGCATTAAGATTATGTTAAAATCGAAATACTGACCACAAATAGTATATGCATCCCCCGGTGTATCCTTTATAGAACTTTAATTGATCTCACGCTACATTGCAATTTATCTTGTCAAATTGCCTACTTGTTTCGCTTCGATAATGACAGTAGGCGTCTTGTTTTTATCTGGAATGTCAGTTTTACTTATATCATTGTGAACTCTCTGAGGCAATAAATGCGCAAAATGAAAAAAAATGTCTTCTTGATGGAACAGGTGAAGGTGAACAGCATAACTCTGTTATCGAAGTGTATCATATTATTTTCGGAACAGATACCTGAAATAAACATTAAAAACAATTTCAACAAAGATATTCAGTCAGATTTGCAAAGCAACGGAAATAAAACAAACATTAGAAACGATATAACTCTCGTAGATTAGGAAACCATGGCACCTTTATAGCATTCAAGCAATATAAATATTTTAGATAAATGGAAATGTATTGTCATCTGTATATATTCGCAATTATACATTACGTAGTAAAAGAGCTGGTGTTTATCTTAATAAAATACTTCCCTTTCCTACTTAACTAAATTCAACATGTTTCTCTTAATCGTCACGACTTTTCATATATCCAACATAAAAATGGCGCAAGAGCATATTAACTGTTACCTCAGTCCTTGAATGTTCATACCATCGTATCAGCTAGAAATGGAAATAAGCGGAAATATAACGAGAGGGAGTGCCGAGTGCAATCACTCTGACTCTGCCTTGCCTATATAAAAAGAAATTATCCCCCATGTTTTGTTTTAAATTATCCAGGGCATAACATTAATCTTAAATTAAAAGAAATCATTTTGAACATCAAAATAAGTGATATCGACTAAAATGTATTGTTTTGTAAGTTACAATTATGAAAAGTAAAAACACAGGATTTTCATACAACTAACAGTGAAACTAAAACTAGAAAATGTACACTCTCCTTGGAGCATTTTGTCATCATTATGTCTGCAACCTCTATAAACATATTTCTAAAAGAAGGGAAAAAAACAAAAAAAAGGACAAAATGCCAGCTGCTTGGTTTATAACGTAGACAAACTTATATACAGTTTGTATATTAAACCACTACTTGATTCTATAAAGTAAAAGCAGGATTTAAAAGTCCGCTAGACTATGTACTGCATCAGTCGCTCGAAAACTAATATGATCTTTACACGAACTGAAAAAAAAAGATCACCATTAAAACAAGATTTCCTCCTTCCTTGCATGGTATGAA